>OY754307.1:98745121-99242927 GCA_963573325.1 Astragalus glycyphyllos
CTACCCCCAGGGCCGGCCCTGGCGATTGTGTTTTAAGTTTTTTAAAAAAATTGACACATGTAACATAAATATTCGATAAAAAAATAAGTCATACACATGTGTAAATATAGAATATAATGTATATATTAGTATTTGTTATAAAAAAATATCAGTTAAAATATAAGTTACTTAATACTGCGGATGATACTGTAAAAAAATTTAAAAAAATATGGTTAATGGGCATGATAAGTATGTTTGTAACATTAATATTACTATTAATATCATAATGTATGTAACACCCTAATATCTCTAACATATAGAAATCCTAAGACATACAATTCAGCATACATCAGATATAACTTCCTGCTTAAGAAATTGAACACATCTAAAACTTTATTTAAAAACACATCAATGAGTCACATAAGTCTCGTACTCTCACATAAAAGTATTTAGAAAATTAAGTACAATGACTAACAACATGATAACCTAGTGTTCAATATTCAAAATAAGGAAGTAGCAGAAACGATATACAACTGTCAATACACAAGTCATAATATCGAGATACAGAACTACGGAAATGACCTGAATACAAAATCTAAGTCTTTAAGCTCTCCCTAAGGCATCATCTAAACATGCTTCTTTGTTTTTTCTTTTCACTGCTCCTCTGTAAAACCACGAAACATAAAGGGTGAGATTACAAATCTAAGTGTGTCCTAACGAGACCCCTTACCAAACACTCGCTGTTCAATTATGTTACTTTTATTCGTAGTCCAATTCTATAAACTACGTGTGTAACGCCCTAAAATTTAATCAAATTATTTCGAAGTTGGATTGCCGTAGGATGATTGTAAGAATTGAAATTATGGGCGTAGTAGCTATGTTGAAAACGAGTTAGATGATAATCACGTGTTGTGGGCTAGTTAAAAATAGCATTGGGCTCCCTTCCTATGTGGATAAAGTCCCAAATAATTTAGCCCATTATGTTTCTCACTTATTATAAGTGGAGAGGATTAATTTAGGGTTGAGAGAGAGAGGAATTTCGGATTAGAGCAGCCACCAAAGAGAGAGAAAAGAAGAGAGAAAACAATTCCCGTTTTTCTCAAACCTGTCACCGTAAAATTGCGATTCCGGTTTCGTTAACCGTTGGATCGTCTTCGTTTTTGGGCAGAAGGTTCGTAAGATATAGTTCTACACTTTCACCGTTCGGATCTTCGAAACGAGTTCTGAGGAGAGAGATATTGGCTTCGTACTGAAGCTGCAGTTTGGGGGAGTCGCCGTATTCGGAGATCGAGGAACGAGACTAGGAGGGAGTTTGCGCCACCATAGTTGAGGTAAGGGTGGGCTTAACCTTGATAATGGGTTGATGATAATTATGTGTGGGTAGTCTAGGGTTTTGTTGAATTGTTCGTGTTGTTGCATATCGTGTTTTCGTTGAGATTGGTGCTTTGATGATTGTTGCACGTTATTGTCATTTGTTTCGTTATTTGTTGTTGCGTGATTGTTGTATCACGATGATGGTGTTGTTATTGTTCGTGTTTTTGTTGTTGCTGTGCGTGGTTGATTGTTGTTGTCGCGTTGTCGAATTGTCGTTTTTGTTGTGGTGGTTGCGGTGTCGTTGCCGTTAGGGTTTGATGTGTGGCAATTTAGCGATTCTGGACACAGGTTCGGTTTTTCTAAAACTGGCGCTGTTTGGTTGATCCAAAAATTATGAGGTTGACTGTTTTTGAAAATAGACTTAACGCCGGTCGTTTTGGCACTGGTTTCGTTAAATTCGGAGTTGTATAGCTCGAGTTATAGGCGATACAAGTTAGGTTAAAATTCTGGAAACGATTTGGGTATAGATTCGGTATTTCGGTGACTGGGAACGTTGTATTGACCGAAAAATTATGTGGTTTATTTTTCTGGAAAATAGACTTAATGCTTGTTAATTAGGCACTGGTTTGGTTGCGTTTAGAGTTGTGTAGCTCGAGATATGATTTCCACAAGTTAGAGTAAGATTCTGGAAACAATCTGGACACAGGGTCAGTGTTTTGGTTACCACGTTTTCAAAAGAACTCCCTTTCGAACGAATCCAATTTCTTTGAAAACTAGACAAAATTTGCCCCAGTTTATGCACAAGTTTCATGCAGTTTGATTGAGTCTTGGTCACTTTGGAATTGCTTGAATTTGAAGGACAGAAACTGTCCTCTTTTGCAACTAGCCTGTGTGCTTTTCGAAAACTGTACCTATTGGACACTCTCCTTCAAAAACTGAACTTAGGGATGATAACCAGACCCATAGGGCTTTCCAACAAGTATTTATTTGTTGAAATCCGATGTCGTTTGCTATTTTAATTAATTCGCTGAAGTAGGTGCGATGTGCCTAGGCGCTGTGCGCCAGTCTTGTGCGTGGTGTGCGTGCGTTATGTCCGCGTTGTGGAGCCGTCTGGTGTTAATATTTCAGGTGCGGTGCTGGTATGCTCAGGAGAGTTTAGTGGTAGCTGTGATGCTACAACTTGGTGCTATTTTTGGTGAAATCATTTGTTTTGATTCTGGTGATATAGTATTTATTTTAAATACTTGTTATGGTGAGTTGGTGCATAATCATGGTGTCGCATTGTCATATGCATGTTTTGGTGATATAGGCTCTGCCTCTGGTGTTTGTTGGTGATATGCCCGTCGTGGCTCATTTTGGTGATCGGTACCGCATGCATATGCCCACTAGAGGGGTTGCATATCATCCCATTGTCTATGAATGTTATAATTTTGGTGGTTCACTGTCAAATGGATTTTTCCTTTGGTATCTGGTGCTGTGATATGGTGTAATTGTATTGTGTTGCTGTAGTTACCTGATGCTAGCATATTTTTATCATCTGCTTATTATCTCTGTTAGACTCACCCCTTCTGCTTGGAATGTTGCTCTCAGGCGGCAACGCTGCAGGTGATCGCTAGTGCTCGTGGAGGAATTGCTAGGTTTTGCTTCCTCTCTCGTTTGGGTCTGTGTCAGCTCTGATATCTAGCACCGGGGAGTCGTCAGTTATCGTTTTGAACTATTATTTTAGTTATTGGAAATTGTTTTAATTTATTTTGGAGATGTCTTTAATTGTTAATTCTGGAGATGTTTAAACTGGTTAATATTTCCGCTGCTTGGTGATTTCTTTTATATAAATTATTTTGGAGATTTTCCTTTTTTAAAAATGGTGAAAAAATGTAGCGCCCTTCGAGGTGACTCTGATAATTGTCTATTTAATTGTAATAGTAAAAGGGGGGTGTTACATTAGTGGTATCAGAGCAGTTCGGTCTGTCCGGCCAAGTTGTCGAGTCGTCGAGTCGAGTAACACTTGAGTAATTGTTACTCGTTTCTGGTTATAGTTTCTGTTGCAGTGTTAGGTTGAGATGGCAGGACGGAACGATGCTGCACTCGCTGCTGCTTTGCAGGCTGTGGCTCAAGCTGTGGAGAATATCCCAGGTGATGCTGGGTCGCGCAGTTTGGCTACGTTTCAGAGGGAGAATCCTCCTACCTTTAAGGGCAAGTATAACCCTGATGGTGCTTTGGCGTGGCTGAAAGAGATGGAGAGAATCTTTCGTGTTATGGATTGCTCTGAGGCGCAGAAAGTCAGGTATGGTACTCATATGCTGGCAGAGGAGGCTGATGACTGGTGGTTGGAGGTGAGGCAGAGGTTGGCGACTGTGAATGAAGAGGTCACTTGGGCTGTGTTCAGCAGAGAATTTCTGAGAAAGTATTATCCTGAAGATGTCCGTGGGAAGAAAGAGATTGAGTTTCTGGAGCTGAAGCAGGGTAATATGTCGGTGACTGAGTATGCTGCCAAGTTCATTGAATTGGCGAAGTTCTATCCACATTATGGTGAGGCTGGTGCTGAATTCTCCAAATGCATCAAGTTTGAAAATGGGTTGCGGGCCGTATAGAATGTCTGCATCTGAATTGTCAGAACTGAAGAAGCAACTCGAGGATCTGCTTGAAAAGAAATTTGTGAGGCCAAGTGTGTCGCCGTGGGGAGCTCCAGTGTTGTTGGTGAAAAAGAAAGATGGTAGTATGAGGTTGTGCGTAGACTCTCGGCAGCTGAATAAGGTGACTATTAAGAACAAGTATCCGCTTCCGAGGATTGATGACTTAATGGATCAGTTGGTGGGTGCTCAGGTGTTCAGTAAAATAGATTTGAGATCGGGTTATCATCAGATCAAGGTGAAAGACGAAGACATTCAGAAGACAGCTTTCAGAACCCGTTATGGGCATTATGAGTATTCCGTGATGCCTTTCGGTGTGACTAATGCGCCGGGAGTGTTCATGGAGTACATGAATCGTATCTTTCGTGAGTATCTGGATCGGTTTGTGGTGGTATTCATTGACGACATCCTAATTTATTCTAAGTCAGAAGAGGAGCATGCAGAACATCTGAGATTGGTATTGGAAATTCTGAGGGACAGGAAATTATATGCGAAGCTGTCTAAGTGTGAGTTTTGGTTGAAGGAGGTTAGCTTTCTGGGTCATGTTATTTCGGGGAATGGAATTGCTGTGGATCCGTCTAAGGTTGATGCCGTGTTACAATGGGAGTCTCCGAAGTCAGTTACTGAGATTAGAAGTTTTCTGGGTCTGGCAGGTTACTATAGGAGGTTTATAGAAGGATTTTCGAAGTTGGCACTTCCGTTGACTCAGTTGACTTGCAAGGGTAAAGCTTTCATCTGGGATGACTGTTGTGAAGAGAGCTTCAAAGAATTGAAGAAGAGGTTGACGACGTCTCCTGTTCTGACGTTGCCTAATCCGGAAGAGTCGTTTGTGGTGTATTGTGATGCTTCCAAGATGGGGTTGGGAGGTGTGCTTATGCAGAATGGTAAGGTAGTTGCCTATGCGTCGAGACAGTTGAGGACTCATGAGAAGAACTACCCTACCCATGATTTAGAACTTGCTGCAGTTGTGTTCGCGTTGAAAATTTGGAGACATTATCTGTATGGTTCGAGGTTTGAGGTGTTCAGTGATCATAAGGGTTTGCAGTACCTGTTTGATCAGAAAGAGTTGAATATGAGACAGCGCAGATGGTTGGAGTTGCTGAAAGACTATGACTTTAGCTTGAACTATCATCCGGGAAAGGCTAATGTGGTAGCTGACGCTTTAAGTCGAAAGACGTTGCATATGTCAGCAATGATGGTTAGAGAACTCGAATTAATTGAGCAGTTCAGGGATATGAGTTTGGTTTGTGAAGTGACGTCTCAGAGTGTCAGATTGGGGATGTTGAAGATTGATAATGAATTCATGGCTAGCATTCGAGAAGCTCAGAAGTTAGATGTTAAATTAGTTGACCTGATGGTTGGGATTGATCAATCCGAGAATAAAGACTTTGAGTTGGATGCGCAGAATGTATTGAAGTACCGTGGAAGAATATGCATTCCTGATGATGAGGAGATGAAAAGAGCAATTTTAGAAGAAGGTCATAGGAGTAAGTTGAGTATCCATCCGGGAGCTACAAAGATGTATCAGGATCTGAAGAAGATGTTTTGGTGGCCTGGTGTGAAGCGTGATGTGGCGCAGTTTGTGTATTCCTGCTTGACTTGTCAGAAATCGAAGGTTGAGCATCAGAAGCCTGCTGGGTTGATGCAACCGTTGGAGATTCCGGAATGGAAGTGGGATAGTATTTCTATGGATTTCGTGATAGGGTTACCTAATACTGTGAGGGGGCACGATTCGATTTGGGTGATTGTGGATAGATTGACGAAGTCTGCTCATTTTATTCCTATCAATATCACGTATCCGGTGTCGAGATTGGCAGAGATTTATATTCAGGTGATTGTGAAGTTGCATGGTGTTCCTTTGTGCATTGTGTCTGACAGAGATCCTAGGTTCACTTCTGATTTCTGGAAGAGTTTGCAAGAAGCGTTGGGTTCTAAATTGAGGTTGAGTTCAGCTTATCATCCTCAAACTGATGGGCAGACAGAGAGGACCATTCAGTCGTTGGAAGACTTGTTGAGATCTTGTGTTCTTGAGCAGGGAGGTGCGTGGGATACTCACCTTCCGTTGATCGAGTTTACTTACAACAATAGTTACCATTCTAGCATCGGGATGGCACCGTTCGAGGCATTGTATGGTCGGAGATGTAGGACTCCGTTGTGTTGGCATGAATCTGGGGAGAGTATTGTTCTTGGACCCGAGGTTGTTCGAGAGACTACTGAAAAGGTGAAATTGATCCGTGAGAAAATGAAAGCGTCGCAGAGTAGACAGAAGAGCTATCATGATAAGAGAAGGAAGGATTTAGAATTCCAAGCTGGTGATCATGTGTTTTTGAGAGTCACGCCTATGGCTGGTGTTGGGCGTGCATTGAAGACAAAGAAGTTGACTCCTCGTTTCATTGGACCGTATCAGATCACTGAGAGAATTGGTAATGTTGCTTATAGGGTGGCCTTGCCGCCTAATCTTTCGAATTTGCACGATGTATTTCATGTGTCGCAACTTCGGAAGTATATTTCGGATCCGTCCCATGTGATTCCGATGGATGATGTGCATGTGCGGGATAATCTCACTGTGGAGACAATGCCTGTGCGAATTGAAGATCGTGAAGTGAAGACTTTACGTGGCAAAGAGATAAACCTGGTAAAAGTGGTCTGGTTAGGAGTTGCTGGTGAAAGCATGACATGGGAGTTGGAGAGCAAGATGCGAGAGTCCTATCCGGAGCTGTTTGAATCAGGTATGTTTTCGAGGACAAAAATATTCTAAGTGGGGGAGAGTTGTAACGCCCTAAAATTTAATCAAATTATTTCGAAGTTGGATTGCCGTAGGATGATTGTAAGAATTGAAATTATGGGCGTAGTAGCTATGTTGAAAACGAGTTAGATGATAATCACGTGTTGTGGGCTAGTTAAAAATAGCATTGGGCTCCCTTCCTATGTGGATAAAGTCCCAAATAATTTAGCCCATTATGTTTCTCACTTATTATAAGTGGAGAGGATTAATTTAGGGTTGAGAGAGAGAGGAATTTCGGATTAGAGCAGCCACCAAAGAGAGAGAAAAGAAGAGAGAAAACAATTCCCGTTTTTCTCAAACCTGTCACCGTAAAATTGCGATTCCGGTTTCGTTAACCATTGGATCGTCTTCGTTTTTGGGCAGAAGGTTCGTAAGATATAGTTCTACACTTTCACCGTTCGGATCTTCGAAACGAGTTCTGAGGAGAGAGATATTGGCTTCGTACTGAAGCTGCAGTTTGGGGGAGTCGCCGTATTCGGAGATCGAGGAACGAGACTAGGAGGGAGTTTGCGCCACCATAGTTGAGGTAAGGGTGGGCTTAACCTTGATAATGGGTTGATGATAATTATGTGTGGGTAGTCTAGGGTTTTGTTGAATTGTTCGTGTTGTTGCATATCGTGTTTTCGTTGAGATTGGTGCTTTGATGATTGTTGCACGTTATTGTCATTTGTTTCGTTATTTGTTGTTGCGTGATTGTTGTATCACGATGATGGTGTTGTTATTGTTCGTGTTTTTGTTGTTGCTGTGCGTGGTTGATTGTTGTTGTCGCGTTGTCGAATTGTCGTTTTTGTTGTGGTGGTTGCGGTGTCGTTGCCGTTAGGGTTTGATGTGTGGCAATTTAGCGATTCTGGACACAGGTTCGGTTTTTCTAAAACTGGCGCTGTTTGGTTGATCCAAAAATTATGAGGTTGACTGTTTTTGAAAATAGACTTAACGCCGGTCGTTTTGGCACTGGTTTCGTTAAATTCGGAGTTGTATAGCTCGAGTTATAGGCGATACAAGTTAGGTTAAAATTCTGGAAACGATTTGGGTATAGATTCGGTATTTCGGTGACTGGGAACGTTGTATTGACCGAAAAATTATGTGGTTTATTTTTCTGGAAAATAGACATAATGCTTGTTAATTAGGCACTGGTTTGGTTGCGTTTAGAGTTGTGTAGCTCGAGATATGAATTCCACAAGTTAGAGTAAGATTCTGGAAACAATCTGGACACAGGGTCAGTGTTTTGGTTACCACGTTTTCAAAAGAACTCTCTTTCGAACGAATCCAATTTCTTTGAAAACTAGACAAAATTTGCCCCAGTTTATGCACAAGTTTCATGCAGTTTGATTGAGTCTTGGTCACTTTGGAATTGCTTGAATTTGAAGGACAGAAACTGTCCTCTTTTGCAACTAGCCTGTGTGCTTTTCGAAAACTGTACCTATTGGACACTCTCCTTCAAAAACTGAACTTAGGGATGATAACCAGACCCATAGGGCTTTCCAACAAGTATTTATTTGTTGAAATCCGATGTCGTTTGCTATTTTAATTAATTCGCTGAAGTAGGTGCGATGTGCCTAGGCGCTGTGCGCCAGTCTTGTGCGTGGTGTGCGTGCGTTATGTCCGCGTTGTGGAGCCGTCTGGTGTTAATATTTCAGGTGCGGTGCTGGTATGCTCAGGAGAGTTTAGTGGTAGCTGTGATGCTACAACTTGGTGCTATTTTTGGTGAAATCATTTGTTTTGATTCTGATGATATAGTATTTATTTTAAATACTTGTTATGGTGAGTTGGTGCATAATCATGGTGTCGCATTGTCATATGCATGTTTTGGTGATATAGGCTCTGCCTCTGGTGGTTTTTGGTGATATGCCCGTCGTGGCTCGTTTTGGTGATCGGTACCGCATGCACATGCCCACTGGAGGGGTTGCATATCATCCCATTGTCTATGAATGTTATAATTTTGGTGGTTCACTGTCAAATGGATTTTTCCTTTGGTATCTGGTGCTGTGATATGGTGTAATTGTATTGTGTTGCTGTAGTTACCTGATGCTAGCATATTTTTATCATCTGCTTATTATCTCTGTTAGACTCACCCCTTCTGCTTGGAATGTTGCTCTCATGCGGCAACGCTGCAGGTGATCGCTAGTGCTCGTGGAGGAATTGCTAGGTTTTGCTTCCTCTCTCGTTTGGGTCTGTGTCAGCTCTGATATGTAGCACCGGGGAGTCGTTAGTTATCGTTTTGAACTATTATTTTAGTTATTGGAAATTGTTTTAATTTATTTTGGAGATGTCTTTAATTGTTAATTCTGGAGATGTTTAAACTGGTTAATATTTCCGCTGCTTGGTGAATTCTTTTATATAAATTATTTTGGAGATTTTCCTTTTTTAAAAATGGTGAAAAAATGTAGCGCCCTTCGAGGTGACTCTGATAATTGTCTATTTAATTGTAATAGTAAAAGGGGGGTGTTACAACGTGCATCATAACTTTAACAGAAGACAGACTGCGAACTTGCTAATCCCGGTGAAGCATCTTAACCTTTTTAAGTCTTCTAACACAACACCTTAAACCATTTTTCTTTTCTTCGGTTTGAGGTGAACCCAATCCACTAACCTTGCCCTAGCGGGCAAATCTCATGGGGCCTAAATCGAGGGCTCATGACTTCCCTCTCCCTAGTATACTATCCTCTTGGGTCGTCACCCACATAAGTCTTTAGCGACTTATCATTCTTTTATAATTAACCTCAATTCATAGAACATATAGTTCGTCGTTATCATATCCTTAACTTTAACTTTAATCTTAACCCTAATGAACATATGATTAACTTTTAGGATAATATTTTGGGGTTATCTCACTCGGTGAAAACTATTCGGTTTTACTGTTTCAGATAGTGACTCGTTTTTCAACTTTTCAAGTGGTTTAAACATCTCTTTTTGTACCAATTGGACCCAAACCCATTTCAAACTGTCAATACAACTTTATTTCCTTTTAATTCAGTCCAAAACAGTACAATCCAAGCATCAAATATCAAATTTCCTTCTGTTCCAAAACACACAAAAAAGCATTATTTTCGCAATTACGGTTTTTAAAACATCAAATTCACGAAACAAGCGCAAATTCGGCGAACACAGATGTCACACAATCAATACAACATAAATGAAAACCCTAAGCGAGTAGAACTCACCTATTGTGATGAAAATCACAGAAACCATAAAGAGATGAAGCTCAAAATCAACAATCAACAAGAAAATGAAGACTAGAAGCTCCAAGTAACAACCAACACCAACCACACTCTGATTTTCGAACCCCAACTGCGGTAAACCCAATCTAAATTGCCTCAATTTGAAATGTAGTACTAAGATGTCCTAAGTCAGCTCCCAAATGGTGAAATGAGAAGGAATGTGAAGTAGATGATGATAATGGTGTCATTGGGTAGAGGAAGTGGAGCTGAATTCAATGGTGTAAAGGGATGGAACATGCATGAGACATGGAGGAAAATCTCCCCTCTTCTTCTTCCTCTCCCTGTCGCCAACTCTCTCTTCTATTTCTAGCTCTCTTTCCTTTTTCTTTCTTTCCTCTCTCTCTAAAATCTGATTATGGGTGGCTGCGTTAGTGGTGTGTGGGTTTGGTTGGTTACATTAAATGTGTTTTCAGCTGAAGGAAAACTAAAATCGGTGCGAAATGACTATTATGCCCCTAAACTCACCTTCGCACTTAAACCGCAAATTTTAATCAAACAATCAATTAATAATTCATATAATTCATATACTTAGGCAATAATGCACAAACTCAAACCATTTTGAAATCAAATTAGATATTTTATATAATCAAACATGCTATCTAACTTAAATTAACAACTAATCAAATAAGCTACGCTAGTTAATTGCGGTTGTTGAAATAAACCGAATTGGAGATGTTACAATGTAACTAATACATTGTGTTACCTTTTGGATATTGTTGAACGTAATTATGGCAACAAAACCCCATCCCGCATATACTCATTCAACCCTACCCAATTTTTATGGGAAAATTATTTTGACCAGAGGGAGAGTTCGGGATATCGATATCCACCCCAAACCCACTAGATTAAACATTAGTTGTAAATTTACTGGTTGATGATATTTGATTTTGTAATTCATTTTAAAAGATTCATCAATTTTATTAAGTTTTTCTTAAAAAAATAGAACCATAAACAAACGAATGTTTATTCTAGATATGAATTATGTGTGGGTTTAACCTTGATAATGGGTTGATGATAATTATGTGTGGGTAGTCTAGGGTTTTGTTGAATTGTTCGTGTTGTTGCATATCGTGTTTTCGTTGAGATTGGTGCTTTGATGATTATTGCACGTTATTGTGATTTGTTTCGTTATTTGTTGTTGCGTGATTGTTGTATCACGATGATGGTGTTGTTATTGTTCGTGTTTTTGTTGTTGCTGTGCGTGGTTGATTGTTGTTGTCGCGTTGTCGAATTGTCGTTTTTGTTGTGGTGGTTGCGGTGTCGTTGCCGTTAGGGTTTGGTGTTTGGCAATTTAGCGATTCTGGACACAGGTTCGGTTTTTCTAAAACTGGCGCTGTTTGGTTGATCCAAAAATTATGAGGTTGATTGTTTTTGAAAATAGACTTAACGCCGGTCGTTTTGGCACTGGTTTCGTTAAATTCGGAGTTGTATAGCTCGAGTTATAGGCGATACAAGTTAGGTTAAAATTCTGGAAACGATTTGGGTATAGATTCGGTATTTCGGTGACTGGGAACGTTGTATTGACCGAAAAATTATGTGGTTTATTTTTCTGGAAAATAGACTTCATGCTTGTTAATTTGGCACTGGTTTGGGTGCGTTTAGAGTTGTGTAGCTCGAGATATAAATTCCACAAGTTAGAGTAAGATTCTGGAAACAATCTGGACACAGGGTCAGTGTTTTGGTTACCACGTTTTCAAAAAAACTCCTTTTCGAACGAATCCAATTTCTTTGAAAACTTGACAAAATTTGCCCCAGTTTATGCACAAGTTTCATGCAATTTGATTGAGTTTTGGTCACTTTGGAACTGCTTGAATTTGAAGGACAGAAACTGTCCTCTTTTGCAACTAGCCTGTGTGCTTTTCGAAAACTGTACCTATTGGACACTCTCCTTCAAAAACTGAACTTAGGGATGATAACCAGACCCATAGGGCTTTCCAACAAGTATTTATTTGTTGAAATCCGATGTCGTTTGCTATTTTAATTAATTCGTTGAAGTAGGTGCGATGTGCCTATGTGCGTGCGCCAGTCTTGTGCGTGGTGTGCGTGCGTTATGAGGGGTTGCATATCATCCCATTGTCTATGAATGTTATAATTTTGGTGGTTCACTGTCAAATGGATTTTTCCTTTGGTATCTGGTGCTGTGATATGGTGTAATTGTATTGTGTTGCTGTAGTTACCTGATGCTAGCATATTTTTATCATCTGCTTATTACCTCTGTTAGACTCACCCCTTCTGCTTGGAATGTTGCTCTCATGCGGCAACGCTGCAGGTGATCGCTAGTGCTCGTGGAGGAATTTCTAGGCTTTGCCTCCTCTCTCGTTTGGGTCTGTGTCAGCTCTGATATGTAGCACCGGGGAGTCGTTAGTTATCGTTTTGAACTATTATTTTAGTTATTGGAAATTGTTTTAATTAATTTTGGAGATGTCTTTAATTGTTAATTCTGGAGATGTTTAAACTGGTTAATATTTCCGCTGCTTGGTGAATTCTTTTATATAAATTATTTTGGAGATTTTTTTTTTTGGAATAAATGGTGTTTTTTTTTAAAATGGTGAAAAATGTAGCGCCCTTCGAGGTGACTCTGATAATTGTCTATTTAGTTGTAATAGTAAAAGGGGGGTGTTACATTAGTGGTATCAGAGCAGTTCGGTCTGTCCGGCCAAGTTGTCGAGCCGTCGAGTCGAGTAACACTTGAGTAATTGTTACTCGTTTCTGATTATAGTTTCTGTTGCAGTGTTAGGTTGAGATGGCAGGACGGAACGATGCTGCACTCGCTGCTGCTTTGCAGGCTGTGGCTCAAGCTGTGGAGAATATCCCAGGTGATGCTGGGTCGCGCAGTTTGGCTACGTTTCAGAGGGAGAATCCTCCTACCTTTAAGGGCAAGTATAACCCTGATGGTGCTTTGGCGTGGCTGAAAGAGATGGAGAGAATCTTTCGTGTTATGGATTGCTCTGAGGCGCAGAAAGTCAGGTATGGTACTCATATGCTGGCAGAGGAGGCTGATGACTGGTGGTTGGAGGTGAGGCAGAGGTTGGCGACTATGAATGAAGAGGTCACTTGGGCTGTGTTCAGCAGAGAATTTCTGAGAAAGTATTATCCTGAAGATGTCCGTGGGAAGAAAGAGATTGAGTTTCTAGAGCTGAAGCAGGGTAATATGTCGGTGACTGAGTATGCTGCCAAGTTCATTGAATTGGCGAAGTTCTATCCACATTATGGTGAGGCTGGTGCTGAATTCTCCAAATGCATCAAGTTTGAAAATGGGTTGCGGGCTGATATCAAGAAGGCGATAGGGTATCAGAAAATTCGGGTGTTCTCGGAGTTGATTGACAGCTGCAGAATCTTCGAGGAAGACAGTAATGCTCATTCTAGAGTCATGAGGGATAGGCAGAAGAATTTCTCGAGTCGTGGGAAGCCGTATGAGGTTCCAGCTGGTAAGGGCAATCAGAGAACTGCTGTGGGTAAGAGACCTAGTGGGGGAGATGCTGCTGCTAGTGTGGTATGTTACAAGTGTGGTAAACCCGGTCATAAGCGTCCTGACTGTCCAGGTGATGTGAAGAAGTGCTACAAGTGTGGTAAAGAGGGTCATATGGCGTCTAGCTGTGATCGAAAGGATGTGTTATGCTACAACTGTGGTGAGGGTGGTCATATCAGCACTCAGTGTCCTAAACCGAAGAAAGAAAGGTCCGTTGGGAAGGTGTTCGCTCTGGCGGGGTCAGATGCAGTGAATGAGATCAGAGGTACATGCTATATTAATAATTCTCCTCTTATTTCTATTATTGATACTGGTGCTACCCATTGTTTTATTGCTACTGCATGTGTTGAGAAATTAGATCTTGTTTTATCTTCTATGTTGAGGGAGATGGTTATCGATACTCCGGCTAAGGGTTCGGTGACTACCTCGGTTGTTTGTGCTAAATGCCCTTTATCGATATTCGGTAATGATTTTCTCGTTGACTTGATTTGTTTGCCGCTGAGCGGAATGGATGTTATTCTAGGTATGGACTGGTTAGTTGATAACCATGTTCATATCAACTGTGATGAAAGGTCTGTGAGTTTCTTTTCTCCTGAAGAGGATGAGTCTGGTTTGTTGTCTGCTGGTCAGTTGCATAGGGTAATGAGGGAAGACGTCCAGTTGTTTTCATTAATGGCGTCGTTGTCTGCTGAGAGCCAAGCGAAGGTTGATGAGTTGCAGGTGGTGCGAGAGTTTTCTGAGGTTTTTCCCGACGAGATTCCGGATGTACCACCAGAGAGAGAGGTTGAGTTTGCTATTGATCTGGTACCTGATACTAAACCTGTGTCTATGGCACCGTATAGAATGTCTGCATCTGAATTGTCAGAACTGAAGAAGCAACTCGAGGATCTGCTTGAAAAGAAATTTGTGAGGCCAAGTGTGTCGCCGTGGGGAGCTCCAGTGTTGTTGGTGAAAAAGAAAGATGGTAGTATGAGGTTGTGCGTAGACTATCGGCAGCTGAATAAGGTGACTATTAAGAACAAGTATCCGCTTCCGAGGATTGATGACTGTCATACCCTAATTTTGTCCGCCTAGGTTTAAAACCCTAATTTTCCGCAAAAATAAATAAATTGAGAAGTGTGGTTTTATTTTGAAGAGTGAAGAGCATTGTGCATGCATTTTTGGGTTTTAAAAGTCATTCTAGGGCTTTTAAATTCATTGTTAGAGTGGAAATGCATTTGTTGTTGAAAAACAAGGTTTTTAGGGCAAAAGGGTATTTTGGTCATTGTCAAAAGAGGATAATTTTTTTATCAAGAATCATTGTGCAATTTTAGAGAAATTTATTTGAGGCAAAACATTTTTGGTCATGTATGTATGTATGCGCATGCATGCATACATTGTGCACAAAATTTCAAAAAAGGATCAAAAGGGAATATTCTACAAAAAAGTTCCAAGATGTGATTTTTATGACATTTTTGGTCATGGTGATCACATAAAATGGCATATTCCTAAGATTCCTAGTATGTGGCCTAAATTGGGTGTATTTTTGTACAATTATCCTAAGAAGAATAATCAAAAATGAAGGGATAATGGAATGGTCATATAATAGTACAATAGTACAAGATGACAACTAGCAAAACTTGGTCACCAAGGACCCCTCCCTTGCTATTTCGAATTTCTCCTCTCTATTCTCTCATTTTGTGTTTTCTCAATGTCCTCAATCCATGTGAGCCTCAATCCTAGCCTTTGATTCAAAATTAAAATCAAATCCTAGAGCACAACTAGTGCACAATGACCTAACCACCCTTAAACCTAATTGCTTTCTATATATACCCTATTCACCTCACAAGGAGAGAGGCTCTTGGCCTCATTTTCACTCACACAACCCTAGCACACAACTCCCTCTCCTAATTCCCTCTCTTGGCCGAAATCATATCACCCTTTTCCTCCATCAATTTTTCACTTCTCCTTCACCAAATCACCATTTTTTCACCTCATTTCCATTCCTACTTCATATATCTTCCTTCTCTCCTAATTTAATTCAAGCTTTCACCATCAAAGGGCATTTTTAAGCAAGCATTTCGTGGGTTTCATTGAAGTTTGGTGAAGATTCAAGTTGATTTGTGGTCTTGTTCTTCATATTAGTCATTCCTTAGCTTGGATTTGAGGTAAACTTCTTAAAACCTAGCATCATCTTCAACTTTTTTGCATCAAAATGTAGATATCATGCTTCTAATTTTTCATCCTACCATATTCATGCATTTTAGTGTTGTTATATTGTTGATTTGTTGATTGTTGTTGGTGAGAGGTGTCTCAAACATTTTGACAAGCACTTAGGGAGGCTTGGGTGTTTGAGATTGCTTCTCACCCTTGAATAAATTGTGATTTGTGTTGTTATCATTTTGCTTGTTGCATTTTGTGAAATAAAATTGTGTTAGGAAGCTATGAATGTTTCGGACCTTTAGTATAAAATAGGTTTAATCGAGTTTTGATGCATTTCTTTATGCAATCTTGTTATGGGGGCTTGATTTTGAAGTTCCCATGTCCAAACATGTTGTTTGATTTTGCAAATATTCATTTTTCATGCCTTCTTACTTTCACAAAAATCAAAAAAATATGAATAGTTGTTGATTTTGGTGTTCGATTGCTTGGATCTTGTGAATAAATGTTCCTAAGTCTTGCTAGTGTCATTTGCTTGCTTGATTTGGTTGACTTGTTGAAATAAATTGACGATTAATTTGTGATTTGAGAAAATGAATTTGGGTTTTGGTTCATTTATGATCCACAAATGATCTTGGGTTATGCTAAGTTGGCAAGAGATAGGTTACTTCAACCTTGATGCCTATGCTTGTAAGCATTTAAAAATTCAATTCCCATTTGATGTGCTTGTGAAATGTGAGCAAAAAGGGGTCTATAAACAATTGAATTTGCGCACATGATTGGTCTCCAATGACCTTGATGCATCCTCAAGTTTAATCATGCTTTCTTTGCTCTTTGAGTTTAATGTAAATTGTTGTTTGAAGCTTGTGAAGTTTTGGCAAAGGATAGGCCACTTAGAGCCTTGATGCATTAAATTGTTGTGGTGCATTAAAATGTTGAATTGGTGTTCACAATTTGCTTGTTTTGATTTCCACCAATTGTTACTCATTAGTAACTCTCCAAAACTTCAAAACCATGTTGCATACAAAGAACAACTTGTTACTCGTTAGTAACGTTCCAACTTCAAAACATTTTTTTGCATTTACATAATCATTGATAAACAACTTCACTTCTTCTCAAAACAATTTCAAACTATTTTTCACAAATCACACTTTGTTGGTGGTAATGCGAAGCCTTTGCTTGCACGACTATCAACAATGGGGTGCTAGTGATGATCACTCGAAACCTTTGTTGTTTGATCATCATGAACATCCGATTTTCCAAAATCTTATTCTAAATCAAACTTTGTTGAGGATAATGCGAAGCCTTTGCTTGCACGATTGTCAACAATGGGGTGCTAGTGGTGATCACTTGGAGTCTTTGCTCAATTGATTATCATGAACACTCATTTTTCAAAAGAACTCTCATTTCACAAATTAAAAACTTTGTTGAGGATAATGCGAAGCCTTTGCTTGCACGATCGTCAATAATGGGATGCTAGTGGTGATCACTCGAAACCTTTGTTGTTTGATCACTGTGAACATTCAATTTTCACAATTAAACAACTAAAAAATAAAAACCTTTTCTCGACAACCGAGAACTACGTAAGCTTTGAATTCTCCATCGCACTGGGAGATACGTAGGAGCGGGTCACATTCCCGTCAAGCACGACAAATGAAAACCATCTTCTTTTCAAAAAAACAAACCCTTTTCCAAAACAAGGTAATTTCTAAAAACAAAACCATTTTCGAAAACAAGAACTACGTTGCTTTGATTCCCTCCCCGGGATACGTAGGCACGGTGCCCTCCCGTCAAGCGCAAAAGATTAAATTTTCCTTAAGTTTTTCCATAAAGTAAGGAGAGATAAAGAGAGATAAAAACAAAGCATTTCTTAAATCAACCTTTTAAATCACACGTCAAATCGAGGTTCCCTTTCAGTAGAAAGGATGTGTGGGGTGCTCGTACCTTCCCCATGCATACCCGACCCCCGAACTCAAATCTCGTGGTTCCAAGGACCATTGTCTTTCAAGAAAGGTTTTTTTCAATGTTTTACCTCTAAAAAAATATTGGTGGCGACTCCAATTCATGTTGTGCGAAGAGAAATCCCTCCAAAGGATTTTTCGGGGTGCAACAGCTGGCGACTCCGCTGGGGACCTTTCTTTAGTGGGTCGAGCCAATCGATTCGACATGTGATTTATTTCGTTGATTTGAATGCTTTGTTATATCTCTCCTCCTTTCCCTTTCTTCTTTCTTTCCTTTGCCTTTAAAAACATGCTTGCATTATTCTTAGAATTGTCGTGTGCATTCTTGTGATGTTGTGCTTGCGTGCATTGTGTGTTAGCCTTCTTCCTCTTCTATATTTGCTTCTTGAGTAAAATAAGAGTAGTTTCTTCTTCTTCTCCTCTTACTTTCGTCGTTTATATGCTTTTCTCATACATTTCCCCAATTCTAGCATGTTCCCCTCTTCTTTGCTCCCTTTCTTGAGGTAAGCTCATGCATTTCCCCTAATCCTATTATGTCCCCTCCTCTAGGCTCCCTTTCTTAAGGTAAGCAATGCTTGCGATTGTTGTTGGAACCCTAGGTTAGTATACTTATGTTGAAATGATATTGAACCCTAGGGTAGACGACATGCTGTTGCTTGATATTGTCTGGACTGTTTTGGTTTCCCTTTGCAGGTGGGGTTTGGGTAGATTTTTAGGTGTTGTGCCCTCATCACACACTGCACACCTTATATTTGTGAGCATTGAGTGGGGCCTAAAACCCAAGGTCTGCAAAGAACCCTAGGAGAGTGGAAATGAGTAGTGACTGCCATTCGTAGACCGTTGTCTGTCTGGCTCTCATGAAAGTTTCGCCCAAGAGTGCGCTTTCTTCATGATACCTCACAATCGGTAGCTCTCTACGATTGTGGGTGTATTCATGAGAGAGACTTTAGCTCTTGGTTGCCATTGTGAGGCAGTGACCAGAACCCACATGGGAGGATTACCCTTGTCGTTGACTTTAGAGCCTATGATCCTTACCCATTTGTAGGACACGGGGGCACGGAAATTGTGTGTTGCATTAGCTTAGGCATCCTCTTTCGAAACTCTTTTTCCAAAAATGTAGAAAGTAATTTCCTTTTTCCCTCATAAACACCTATATGAGGTGGCATATAGCGGGTATTTTCAAAAATGTTTTGAACCGCCACCAATAAACATCATTTTCTTCTCTCTTTTCTATAAAAGGTCATAATCATCACATCTGCATCATTTTTCATCATCATCATTGCATTCGCATCTAACAAAAATTTTGAAAAAAAACCTCCATTCTTTGCATCCTCCATGCATTAAAGTTGTTTGCCGGAGATCGCAACGTAACACAAAGTCTTGTCATAGGTGTGTAAGAAACGGAATGGAATCAAAAGGCAAAAGCGTTTTCAATTCAAGGCTTCCTGTCGTGAAAGAGATTGATATGGCTAGTCTGAAAGAGTATGCATCCCTCCTTTAACACCTATGACAAGACGAGTTGCACCGCGATTCCCGGCAATAAACATAATAACATGCATATTGCATTGCATTTGCATCATTTGTCTTTATGTTCATAAAAAATAAAAAATAAAAAAATGTTCCGTCCACAAAAGTAAGACAAGCTGGTTAATCATCGATATTGGACGCGATCACAGGCAAGAAATATGGCCAACAATCAAGACGACGCGAATCTGGGCAATTATCAACCAATCCAGAATGATGTAGTTCCAGAAGGTCCGAATCCAAATGGTCAGGGTCAGCATGATCAGAATCAAGAGAATCGAGCAATCAGGGCTGAGATGGAAGTTATAAGAGCTAAAATGGCAGAGGTCATAAGAGTGTTAAGTGCCTTAAGGGATGTTGGCATAACTGAAGGTGCTGCTGCCGCAGGAGTGGATCCTCCTAGAGTCTCTCGGGCTCTCCAGAACGTGCAATGGCCTCCTTATGGTCTCCCATTAGGGTACACACCCCCTGCTGCCAGTGCAAACCCAGAAAGTGGTCCTTTGGGAACCACAGGACAGGCCCAGCCTGAATCAGCTGTGAATGAAGTTGGAACGGGGATACCTCAGGTTCAAATTCAGATTCCTACTCCTGCTATTACCCTGGGAACTCCGGTTGGCCTCAATTCTCCAGCAACAATCCATCCACAAGTTCAGGGTCCAATTCCTCAGATTATCGCTCACTCACGCGACCCACACGTGACCCCAGCTGTGGTGTCGATGAATAATCTTCACTACGGTGTGAGTGGTTTTCCGCCGAATTACCCTGATGAAGCTAGAAGTCAGTACCAGATGTTAGAAGAAAGATTGAGAGCTGTTGAAGGAACAGGTTCCCGGGCTAGGAACGCCCATGAGTTATGCATGGTCCCTAATCTAGTCCTGCCACCCAAGTTCAAAGCACCATTTTTCGACAAGTACAAAGGAGCAACCTGCCCGCGCAGCCATGTGACGATGTATTGCCGGAAGATGACTGCCCACACCCGTGATGATAACCTGATGATACATTGCTTTCAGGAAAGCTTAGCTGGAGCTTCCCTTGAATGGTATATGCAATTGGAGCCAACTAATATCCGTTGTTGGAAGGATCTGGCGGATGCCTTTATCCGTCAATACCAGTACAACAGTGATTTAGCCCCGGATAGGACCCAGCTGCAATGTATGTCTAAGAAGGATAATGAGACATTCAAGGAATACGCCCAGAGGTGGAGGAACCTCGCTGCACAAGTAAAACCCTCCCTGCTTGATAAAGAAATGGTCCATATGTTCATGGAAACTCTTCCCCCAGTGTTCTATGATCGTTTGGTCGGCAGCGTGGCTTCGAATTTCTCGGAGATGGTTGTCATTGGAGAAAGAGTGGAGAACGGCATGCGCAGCGGAAGAATAGCCCATGGCCCAACGCCTCCTTCCCATCAGAAAAAGCCTTTTTCTGGTTCCCACAAGAAGAAGGAGGGAGAAACTAATGCAATCATCGGAGCTAGCGGTCCATCACACAATAATCCCCCACAAGCCATTCCAGTTCCTGCTCAGACGCCGCCTGCTCAGCCATTCCAGTCCAACAATCCGTACAGAAACTACAATGAAAAAAAGCCTGTTGTCTTTGAACCTATCCCCATGTCGTACACAGATTTGTTCAATTATCTCATTGCCAACAAGTTAATCAACACTCGTCAGATGAAACCATATCAGCCTCCCTATCCCAGAGGGTATAATGCAAATGCTACCTGTGCCTTTCATTCTGGGGCAGTAGGTCATGTGGTGGAGGATTGTAAGGCGTTCAAGTACGTTGTGCAAGACCTGCTTGATGCAAAGAGTATATCATTTCAGCAACCTAATGTAACCACCAACCCGTTGCCGGGGCATGGTGGGCCCACTGCAAATGCCATTAATGATCAGGGTGGTCAGTACTTAATTAGGAAGGTGGAGTGCATTCGTACACCCCTGAGTATCATTCATGCTGCACTATGTCGTTGTGGTATCATCGAAGAAGGGTGTGCCAGAAGAGACATCTGCAATGACCTTTATTGTGTTGGGGCCTGTGAGAGCTTCAAACCCATCCTCCAAGAGCTGTTAGACAGACACCTGGTCCAGGTTGGGGTTCAGGAAAAGGAAGAAAGTGTATCTACTCTGCAATCAAACAACAGAGGTTTCAGGAGACCAATTGAAATCCCTTGCAGTCTGAATTCAAGCTCGGTTGTGGCAAGACTTCTGACTGTTGTTATTCCGGTACCTGCTGCTACCCTTAGTAGAGAGACTAGGGTTATTCCCTGGAGCTGCAACGTGCAAATGCAAGCAGAGGTCCCTCAGAGAGTGTTGGATATAACAAACATTGCTGGGAGTAGTGGAATTACAAGGAGTGGAAGGATGTATGTTCCTGAAAATCTTAGAAAGGAACAATCAAAGGAAGCTGAAGAAAGGGCCCGTAAGGGAAAAGATAAGGAAACTGTGGAAGTTAGAGAAGTATCAGACAAAGAAGCTCAGGAATTTCTGAAAGTAATGAGACAAAGTGAATACCAGGTGGTGGACCAGTTAAATCAAACCCCGGCCAAAATCTCAATGCTTTCGTTGTTGCTTAGTTCCGAGGCACACCGAGCTGCACTGTTGAAAATCCTGAATGAAGCACACGTACCCCATGACATTACGGTCAACCAGCTTGATGGTATTGTTGGGAACATAGTGGCATCCAACTACTTGACCTTCACAGACGTTGAGTTACCTCCGGCGGGGAAGAATCACAATCAAGCCCTTCACATCTCTGTCAAGTGTGGGGACTACATGCTGGCCAGAGTGCTCATCGACAATGGCTCGTCATTAAATGTGTTGCCCAAGTCCACAATGGATAAGTTGGATGTGGATTGCTCATATCTGAAGCCTAGCTCCACCTTGGTTAGAGCATTTGATGGGTCTGTGAAAGAAGTTTTTGGAGAAGTAGAGGTGCCTTTGCAGGTGGGTCCTGAAGTGTTCTATGTCACATTCCAAGTCATGGATATAGCTTCCTCTTATAGTTGTCTGCTAGGACGACCTTGGATACATGCCGCTGGGGCAGTGCCATCTTCGCTCCATCAGAAACTCAAGTTTGTGGCCGAGGGCAAGTTGATAGTAATCTTCGGGGAGGAGGAAATGATGATAAACCGATCACCACCAGAATATTACGTTGAAGCAGCAGAGGAGTCTTTTGAGACTGCCTTCCAGGGACTGGAGATCTCAAATGCTATCTTTGTTGGGAGTGAGCCTCCCCAATTGAAGCCTAGGTGGTCCAAGGCGGACATGATGGTTGCAAAGGTGATGCTAGGATATGGGTATCAGGTTGGAAAAGGCCTGGGAAAAGCTGCTCAAGGAATTGTAGCACCCGTCCTGCTGAAAGGGAATACTGAAAGGTTCGGTATTGGGTACATCCCAAGCCCTGCAGACCGAGAGAGGCTAGCCGCTGATAGAAGAGAGAAATGGTTGGCAAAGCTCAGAGGAAGGACCCCCAACCAGGGAGGGATGGTCCTCGGTGATCTTAGGAACAACTTCCGAAGTGTAGGCATGCTGGACCCTGACCAGGTCAATGTGATTGAAGAAGATTCAGGCTCGGGTGACGGTGCTGTCGGCTTAGTGCGCCGTTGTGCTGCGAAAGAAAAGCTCCAGAACTGGGAGGCCCTAGATTTCCCTGTGATTTTCAATTTAAAGTAATTTTTCTTCGTAATGCAAAATTCCTCGGCTCTGCCCAAGGCCTTGGGATATTTCATTCGGGCATGCATGTTTTCGTCAAACTTCATCAATGAATAAAATGTTATTTTGGAATTTTCAATAAAACTCTCTTTCTTCATCTCTCATTTGCGTGTCTTTTCTTTATTTTTATTCGCCACTCCATTTTAATGCAGATCGAATACAATTCTTGAAAGTAATAATGCCCATAACTCATACTGTGACTTTGATTACCCGATTAACCAAACTGAGAGAGAGGCTGAAGACAACTGGGATGTTTCTTCGGAGTTAATAAGTGAAGAATTGGCTAAGGCTGTAGAAATTCATGATGCCACAACTAGGTTGGGCAATGAAGTCAAAGCACAAGTTCAAGCAAAGTGGAGCAATGCTGAGGAAACCAAACAAATGTTACAAGCGAACCTCTTTCGCGACCAAACCCTTTCCCTTCCTCAGATCAACCAACTTTCCCATTTCCCATTACAAGTACCCCATCACAAAAAAAAAATCATAACCAAATGCCTGCCATCGCTACCTTCCTCACTACCAGTGGCCCTTCTACAAAATCAACCCATCTCATTTGCTCCTCCCTCTGAACCTCCTGTCACCCCAGTTAATACCAGAACCCAATCAAGCATCCTCCAACCGCTGCAGGGGTTTCATTGCCATTATCTCTCCAATCACCCCAGACAAGGATCACTTCAAATATCCAAAAATAGTGTATCACTTTTATCAGCTCACTCAACTCAAAAGCAAAAAAAAAATCAGAAAAAATGAAACAAAAAAGAACAGATTCAAAAAATGAAAATCCCACAAATAAAAAAAACAAGGGAAAAAGAGACGAAAGAAATATAAGTTGTGAGCTGATACATTTGGCCATAAAGCGTAAGAGATCCTTGCCTCAATGAACCTTCCTACACCTTGTTGTGTATGACCACCCTTTCTTCCATAAACCTTCAAACACTTCATCATTCCTATACATCTCTCCTTTCATAAAACCGCAAACACTACCTCGACCTCGTCATCCCGCCCTCTACAAACCCTCAGTCATTCCTCAGACTCCACCATCAGATTTGCAATCAAGCTGTTGTGCAAGAATAAGAGAACAAAGTGGTCCGTCCTCATGAGGAATCAAGTGACATGATCAATTTGAGCAAAGAAGAGGATTGACGCCATGATAATGAGCAATGAATCAACAAGTTTGTGTAAATCACCCTTCTGACATAAGACACATGCCATTATAACAAAGTCTGTAATTACCAAAGTTTGGTCTGTTGCACAGCTTTCCAAGCTAAGGTAGTCACAAATGACAGTATGAAGACTCCAGGTCAAGCATCATGATCCCTCCCTACGCCACCCTAAAAATGGGGCAGTTAGAGACAATCAACAAAGGATATCAAGGACGATGATGACCTTCATGGAAATCAGGCTTCGTTTTACACTCTAACAGGGGCAAACCCCATATGATGGAAGTAATACTTTCATTGAGCCTTATCAAACCAAAGTACATTTGTCTTATGTCAGAAGAAGAATAAGAGAAAGCTCAAACCGAAGAAAGCTCATCTTCAACAATTTCAAAGAAGACTCAATGCTCAAAAAGATCATGAACCTCAAAAGGGATTCCCATGGAGATGAACCCAGTATCATGAAGACGAAGAACTTATTCTCCGGAGGGGCCTTTAATTCTCGCAAAATGGGATACAAGAAAAGAAAACCCCAGTTTCCAGTAAATTCAGATGCAGTCAGAAAGGAGTATGCCTAAAGAAATAAATGAAAAAAGAGAAAGATGAGCCAAGTAAGAATCAGCTCGCTAGGTTGAAAACCCGCAAAGGGCGGCCTAGGCAAAACCAGAGCGACCCGGTGGATTGAAAACCCGCAAAGGGCGATCCAGGCAAAAATTAGGGTCAGAAAACTTGGACTTGAAATGAAAAAGGCAACTAGCACTCCCGAAGATTTGGATAAGGGGTTGATCAAGGTCACAAGTATGAACGGTGGGCACCGTTACTTCAAGGATAGAATCACAGGATCTGTTCCTTTTTCTTGTATTTTATCAGTTTAGAATAAAGATTGCAATTGTACTTTCAACTGGCGTGACTTTCTGCACGACCAGTTTCCATATCAGCAAAAGTCCAACTTTTCTTTCATATGTGTGCTTTTCGTGTCTTTACCTTCATTTATTCAGTTTCTTTCAAAATAATGATTTTATGATTGATGAAATTGAATTGCAAAACATGTGCATACATTCAGAGCATTACAGATTATTACGAAATCTTTGAAAATCACAAAAGGAAAAATGGTTTCCCAAAATGGGTAAAGTTGCAAAAAAAAAAAAAACAGTCACATGCACTGCCACCTTAAAAATAACAAGATCATTGCAAACCAACGCACAACCCTTGCGTTATCACCATCCTGGAGCGGTCTTCGTGTCAAGTACCACAAGTCCCGCGGATTGATTTAACCAGCAAAAAAAAAAAAAAACACACACATTTTCTTATCATTCATCATTCCTATATCATCCATGTCGTCAAACAGTAGAGCATTATACTTTCATATTCGCATCCCAGAAGGGCGAAAAGAAACAGAAGAAAAGAAAAAGAAAAAGGAAAATCAAACAGAAAAAACATCTCACCAAATCAATCATTGCATCCATGTGCATCCCAGCATCAAAAGCCTGCATTCCATGCATCATTCAAAACTTCCCAATTTTCAAAAAGAAACTCAGTTGCTTTGGACTCGTTAGTCCCCAAAATTTTCAAAAAAAAGTCAGTTACTTTGGACCAATGGGTCCCCGAAATCTCATTTTCAGAAAATCATCATGGCACCGAGTTAGTGAACTCCATCAGCACAGAGTTAGTAAACTCCCAGAGTTAGTGAACTCCGTCCACAGATCACAACGTCGCGTACGAGCGCGCGGCAGATCCTACAGACTTCGTTAAGTCCATCGGATTAATTGTTTCAACCTAAGGCATAGTGTAGATCCATTGATCATGTCAGTTTCGGACCTGATATTGATCGGCCGCTCGAAAAGGCCACCCCCAGAGCTCGGACTCGACGAGAGTCCGTTAAAAGGTTTTAGGCAACCTCCGAATCCCCCAATTTACGGCACTTCCCATTTACTGCTTTCATTTACTGCTTTACGCAATTTACTGCTTTCATTTACTGCTTTCTCGTCGACGCGACAAGTGTTGACTCTCCCTCTCTCAAAAGAAGAGAGATCAAAGAAAGGAAACAAAAAAAAGAAAAAAAAAGAAAAGGAAAATTCGGGTTTCTCTAAGTAGACAAAATTAGTATTATTTCTGAATTCTTTATTTCTATTTTGCCTCGGAATATGTTTTGGCCAATTCATATTCCTTGGTAAAATCGAAATAAAGAGGGGCAGCTGTCATACCCTAATTTTGTCCGCCTAGGTTTAAAACCCTAATTTTCCGCAAAAATAAATAAATTGAGAAGTGTGGTTTTATTTTGAAGAGTGAAGAGCATTGTGCATGCATTTTTGGATTTTAAAAGTCATTCTAGGGCTTTTAAATTCATTGTTAGAGTGGAAATGCATTTGTTGTTGAAAAACAAGGTTTTTAGGGCAAAAGGGTATTTTGGTCATTGTCAAAAGAGGATAATTTTTTTATCAAGAATCATTGTGCAATTTTAGAGAAATTTATTTGAGGCAAAACATTTTTGGTCATGTATGTATGTATGCGCATGCATGCATACATTGTGCACAAAATTTCAAAAAAGGATCAAAAGGGAATATTCTACAAAAAAGTTCCAAGATGTGATTTTTATGACATTTTTGGTCATGGTGATCACATAAAATGGCATATTCCTAAGATTCCTAGTATGTGGCCTAAATTGGGTGTATTTTTGTACAATTATCCTAAGAAGAATAATCAAAAATGAAGGGATAATGGAATGGTCATATAATAGTACAATAGTACAAGATGACAACTAGCAAAACTTGGTCACCAAGGACCCCTCCCTTGCTATTTCGAATTTCTCCTCTCTATTCTCTCATTTTGTGTTTTCTCAATGTCCTCAATCCATGTGAGCCTCAATCCTAGCCTTTGATTCAAAATTAAAATCAAATCCTAGAGCACAACTAGTGCACAATGACCTAACCACCCTTAAACCTAATTGCTTTCTATATATACCCTATTCACCTCACAAGGAGAGACGCTCTTGGCCTCATTTTCACTCACACAACCCTAGCACACAACTCCCTCTCCTAATTCCCTCTCTTGGCCGAAATCATATCACCCTCTTCCTCCATCAATTTTTCACTTCTCCTTCACCAAATCACCATTTTTTCACCTCATTTCCATTCCTACTTCATATATCTTCCTTCTCTCCTAATTTAATTCAAGCTTTCACCATCAAAGGGCATTTTTAAGCAAGCATTTCGTGGGTTTCATTGAAGTTTGGTGAAGATTCAAGTTGATTTGTGGTCTTGTTCTTCATATTAGTCATTCCTTAGCTTGGATTTGAGGTAAACTTCTTAAAACCTAGCATCATCTTCAACTTTTTTGCATCAAAATGTAGATATCATGCTTCTAATTTTTCATCCTACCATATTCATGCATTTTAGTGTTGTTATATTGTTGATTTGTTGATTGTTGTTGGTGAGAGGTGTCTCAAACATTTTGACAAGCACTTAGGGAGGCTTGGGTGTTTGAGATTGCTTCTCACCCTTGAATAAATTGTGATTTGTGTTGTTATCATTTTGCTTGTTGCATTTTGTGAAATAAAATTGTGTTAGGAAGCTATGAATGTTTCGCACCTTTAGTATAAAATAGGTTTAATCGAGTTTTGATGCATTTCTTTATGCAATCTTGTTATGGGGGCTTGATTTTGAAGTTCCCATGTCCAAACATGTTGTTTGATTTTGCAAATACTCATTTTTCATGCCTTCTTACTTTCACAAAAATCAAAAAAATATGAATAGTTGTTGATTTTGGTGTTCGATTGCTTGGATCTTGTGAATAAATGTTCCTAAGTCTTGCTAGTGTCATTTGCTTGCTTGATTTGGTTGACTTGTTGAAATAAATTGACGATTAATTTGTGATTTGAGAAAATGAATTTGGGTTTTGGTTCATTTATGATCCACAAATGATCTTGGGTTATGCTAAGTTGGCAAGAGATAGGTTACTTCAACCTTGATGCCTATGCTTGTAAGCATTTAAAAATTCAATTCCCATTTGATGTGCTTGTGAAATGTGAGCAAAAAGGGGTCTATAAACAATTGAATTTGCGCACATGATTGGTCTCCAATGACCTTGATGCATCCTCAAGTTTAATCATGCTTTCTTTGCTCTTTGAGTTTAATGTAAATTGTTGTTTGAAGCTTGTGAAGTTTTGGCAAAGGATAGGCCACTTAGAGCCTTGATGCATTAAATTGTTGTGGTGCATTAAAATGTTGAATTGGTGTTCACAATTTGCTTGTTTTGATTTCCACCAATTGTTACTCGTTAGTAACTCTCCAAAACTTCAAAACCATGTTGCATACAAAGAACAACTTGTTACTCGTTAGTAACGTTCCAACTTCAAAACATTTTTTTGCATTTACATAATCATTGATAAACAACTTCACTTCTTCTCAAAACAATTTCAAACTATTTTTCACAAATCACACTTTGTTGGTGGTAATGCGAAGCCTTTGCTTGCACGACTATCAAAAATGGGGTGCTAGTGATGATCACTCGAAACCTTTGTTGTTTGATCATCATGAACATCCGATTTTCCAAAATCTTATTCTAAATCAAACTTTGTTGAGGATAATGCGAAGCCTTTGCTTGCACGATTGTCAACAATGGGGTGCTAGTGGTGATCACTTGGAGTCTTTGCTCAATT
Organism: Astragalus glycyphyllos; assembly: GCA_963573325.1. NCBI lineage: Eukaryota > Viridiplantae > Streptophyta > Magnoliopsida > Fabales > Fabaceae > Astragalus > Astragalus glycyphyllos. Next base: position 98,773,662 of record OY754307.1, read on the forward strand.
GATTATCATGAACACTCATTTTTCAAAAGAACTCTCATTTCACAAATTAAAAACTTTGTTGAGGATAATGCGAAGCCTTTGCTTGCACGATCGTCAATAATGGGATGCTAGTGGTGATCACTCGAAACCTTTGTTGTTTGATCACTGTGAACATTCAATTTTCACAATTAAACAACTAAAAAATAAAAACCTTTTCTCGACAACCGAGAACTACGTAAGCTTTGAATTCTCCATCGCACTGGGAGATACGTAGGAGCGGGTCACATTCCCGTCAAGCACGACAAATGAAAACCATCTTCTTTTCAAAAAAACAAACCCTTTTCCAAAACAACGCAATTTCTAAAAACAAAACCATTTTCGAAAACAAGAACTACGTTGCTTTGATTCCCTCCCCGGGATACGTAGGCACGGTGCCCTCCCGTCAAGCGCAAAAGATTAAATTTTCCTTAAGTTTTTCCATAAAGTAAGGAGAGATAAAGAGAGATAAAAACAAAGCATTTCTTAAATCAACCTTTTAAATCACACGTCAAATCGAGGTTCCCTTTCAGTAGAAAGGATGTGTGGGGTGCTCGTACCTTCCCCATGCATAACCGACCCCCGAACTCAAATCTCGTGGTTCCAAGGACCATTGTCTTTCAAGAAAGGTTTTTTTCAATGTTTTACCTCTAAAAAAATATTGGTGGCGACTCCAATTCATGTTGTGCGAAGAGAAATCCTTCCAAAGGATTTTTCGGGGTGCAACAATGACTTAATGGATCAGTTGGTGGGTGCTCAGGTGTTTAGTAAAATAGATTTGAGATCGGGTTATCATCAGATCAAGGTGAAAGACGAAGACATTCAGAAGACAGCTTTCAGAACCCGTTATGGGCATTATGAGTATTCCGTGATGCCTTTCGGTGTGACTAATGCGCCGGGAGTGTTCATGGAGTACATGAATCGTATCTTTCGTGAGTATCTGGATCGGTTTGTGGTGGTATTCATTGACGACATCCTAATTTATTCTAAGTCAGAAGAGGAGCATGCAGAACATCTGAGATTGGTATTGGAAATTCTGAGGGAGAGGAAATTATATGCGAAGCTGTCTAAGTGTGAGTTTTGGTTGAAAGAGGTTAGCTTTCTGGGTCATGTTATTTCGGGGAATGGAATTGCCGTGGATCCGTCTAAGGTTGATGCCGTGTTACAATGGGAGTCTCCGAAGTCAGTTACTGAGATTAGAAGTTTTCTGGGTCTGGCAGGTTACTATAGGAGGTTTATAGAAGGATTTTCGAAGTTGGCACTTCCGTTGACTCAGTTGACTTGCAAGGGTAAAGCTTTCATCTGGGATGACTGTTGTGAAGAGAGCTTCAAAGAATTGAAGAAGAGGTTGACGACGTCTCCTGTTCTGACGTTGCCTAATCCGGAAGAGTCGTTTGTGGTGTATTGTGATGCTTCCAAGATGGGGTTGGGAGGTGTGCTTATGCAGAATGGTAAGGTAGTTGCCTATGCGTCGAGACAGCTAAGGACTCATGAGAAGAACTACCCTACCCATGATTTAGAACTTGCTGCAGTTGTGTTCGCGTTGAAAATTTGGAGACATTATCTGTATGGTTCGAGGTTTGAGGTGTTCAGTGATCATAAGGGTTTGCAGTATCTGTTTGATCAGAAAGAGTTGAATATGAGACAGCGCAGATGGTTGGAGTTGCTGAAAGACTATGACTTTAGCTTGAACTATCATCCGGGAAAGGCTAATGTGGTAGCTGACGCTTTAAGTCGAAAGACGTTGCATATGTCAGCAATGATGGTTAGAGAACTCGAATTAATTGAGCAGTTCAGGGATATGAGTTTGGTTTGTGAAGTGACGCCTCAGAGTGTCAGATTGGGGATGTTGAAGATTGATAATGAATTCATGGCTAGCATTCGAGAAGCTCAGAAGTTAGATGTTAAATTAGTTGACCTGATGGTTGGGATTGATCAATCCGAGAATAAAGACTTTGAGTTGGATGCGCAGAATATATTGAAGTACCGTGGAAGAATCTGCATTCCTGATGATGAGGAGATGAAAAGAGCAATTTTAGAAGAAGGTCATAGGAGTAAGTTGAGTATCCATCCGGGAGCTACAAAGATGTATCAGGATCTGAAGAAGATGTTTTGGTGGCCTGGTATGAAGCGTGATGTGGCGCAGTTTGTGTATTCCTGCTTGACTTGTCAGAAATCGAAGGTTGAGCATCAGAAGCCTGCTGGGTTGATGCAACCGTTGGAGATTCCGGAATGGAAGTGGGATAGTATTTCTATGGATTTCGTGATAGGGTTACCTAATACTGTGAGGGGGCACGATTCGATTTGGGTGATTGTGGATAGATTGACGAAGTCTGCTCATTTTATTCCTATCAATATCACGTATCCGGTGTCGAGATTGGCAGAGATTTATATTCAGGTGATTGTGAAGTTGCATGGTGTTCCTTTGTGCATTGTGTTTGACAGAGATCCTAGGTTCACTTCTGATTTCTGGAAGAGTTTGCAAGAAGCGTTGGGTTCTAAATTGAGGTTGAGTTCAGCTTATCATCCTCAAACTGATGGCAGACAGAGAGGACCATTCAGTCGTTGGAAGACTTGTTGAGATCTTGTGTTCTTGAGCAGGGAGGTGCGTGGGATACTCACCTTCCGTTGATCGAGTTTACTTACAACAATAGTTACCATTCTAGCATCGGGATGGCACCGTTCGAGGCATTGTATGGTCGGAGATGTAGGACTCCGTTGTGTTGGCATGAATCTGGGGAGAGTATTGTTCTTGGACCCGAGGTTGTTCGAGAGACTACTGAAAAGGTGAAATTGATCCGTGAGAAAATGAAAGCGTCGCAGAGTAGACAGAAGAGCTATCATGATAAGAGAAGGAAGGATTTAGAATTCCAAGCTGGTGATCATGTGTTTTTGAGAGTCACGCCTATGGCTGGTGTTGGGCGTGCATTGAAGACAAAGAAGTTGACTCCTCGTTTCATTGGACCGTATCAGATCACTGAGAGAATTGGTAATGTTGCTTATAGGGTGGCCTTGCCGCCTAATCTTTCGAATTTGCACGATGTATTTCATGTGTCGCAACTTCGGAAGTATATTTCGGATCCGTCCCATGTGATTCCGATGGATGATGTGCATGTGCGGGATAATCTCACTGTGGAGACAATGCCTGTGCGAATTGAAGATCGTGAAGTGAAGACTTTACGTGGCAAAGAGATAAACCTGGTGAAAGCAAGCAAGCAACAAACCCTAATTATCTCATGAAATGCGACACCAACATGATTTTCAAAGCAAGCAACAAAAACAAGCACAAACCCTAATTATCTCATGAAATGCGACACCAACATAGAGCTAAAACCTCATTTTATTCTTTGAAAGCAACAAAATCATGCAAGCAAATGACATAGATCAAACTTTTTGGCAAGGATTCACATGATTAAGCAAAGGAATGCACTAAAATCACACAAACTCTAATTTTTCTACAATATGCGAAATGAAACATAAGCCCAAATCACAATTTTATTCATGAAAATGCAAGCACAAAATGAAAATAGCACAAACACACTGTAACACCCCGGAAATAATTTAATTAAAATAGTTGATTGAATTATTAAAATAATTTGGAGGCGGGATATAGATAAATTAAAAGGTTAATATTTTATATGCGTAGGAGGTGAAACGAGTAAAGGAGGTGGTGACGTAGAGAGCCCAGTGTTTACTGAGCCCTCAACTTAAACCCTGGGGGTTTAAGCCAAACCCTCATTCGCAGCAAGCAAAAGAAAAACGAAAGTGAGAGTGAGAGAGAGAGCACGCGGCGCAAAGAGGGAGAGAAGAGGAGGGTTTCGCGAAGAATTTCAAAAGGAGATCGTTCGTGTTGCTGTGGTTTTGTTCGTGTCTCGTTCGTCGTGTTCCAGAGCTTACGTTATTCGAGGAAAGGGTGGGCTTAACCTTGATAATGGGTTGATGATAATTATGTGTGGGTAGTCTAGGGTTTTGTTGAATTGTTCGTGTTGTTGCATATCGTGTTTTCGTTGAGATTGGTGCTTTGATGATTATTGCACGTTATTGTGATTTGTTTCGTTATTTGTTGTTGTGTGATTGTTGTATCACGATGATGGTGTTGTTATTGTTCGTGTTTTTGTTGTTGCTGTGCGTGGTTGATTGTTGTTGTCGCGTTGTCGAATTGTCGTTTTTGTTGTGGTGGTTGCGGTGTCGTTGCCGTTAGGGTTTGGTGTTTGGCAATTTAGCGATTCTGGACACAGGTTCGGTTTTTCTAAAACTGGCGCTGTTTGGTAGATCCAAAAATTATGAGGTTAATTTTTTTTGAAAATAGACTTAACGCCGGTCGTTTTGGCACTGGTTTCGTTAAATTCGGAGTTGTATAGCTCGAGTTATAGGCGATACAAGCTAGGCTAAATTTCTGGAAACGATTTGGGTATAGATTCGGTATTTTGGTGACTGGGAACGTTGTATTGACCTAAAAATTATGTGGTTTATTTTTCTGGAAAATAGACTTAATGCTTGTTAATTTGGCACTGGTTTGGGTGCGTTTAGAGTTGTGTAGCTCGAGATATGAATTCCACAAGTTAGAGTAAGATTCTGGAAACAATCTGGACACAGGGTCAGTGTTTTGGTTACCACGTTTTCAAAAGAACTCCTTTTCGAACGAATCCAATTTCTTTGAAAACTAGACAAAATTTTCCCCAGTTTATGCACAAGTTTCATGCAATTTGATTGAGTTTTGGTCACTTTGGAATTGCTTGAATTTGAAGGACAGAAACTGTCCTCTTTTGCAACTAGCCTGTGTGCTTTTCGAAAACTGTACCTATTGGACACTCTCCTTCAAAAACTGAACTTAGGGATGTTAACCAGACCCATAGGGCTTTCCAACAAGTATTTATTTGTTGAAATCCGATGTCGTTTGCTATTTTAATTAATTCGCTGAAGTAGGTGCGATGTGCCTAGGCGCTGTGCGACAGTCTTGTGCGTGGTGTGCGTGCGTTATGTCCGCGTTGTGGAGCCGTCTGGTGTTAATATTTCAGGTGCGGTGCTGGTATGCTCAGGAGAGTTTAGTGGTAGCTGTGATGCTACAACTTGGTGCTATTTTTGGTGAAATCATTTGTTTTGATTCTGGTGATATAGTATTTATTTTAAATACTTGTTATGGTGAGTTGGTGCATAATCATGGTGTCGCATTGTCATATGCATGTTTTGGTGATATAGGCTCTGCCTCTGGTGTTTGTTGGTGATATGCCCGTCGTGGCTCATTTTGGTGATCGGTACCGCATGCATATGCCCACTAGAGGGGTTGCATATCATCCCATTGTCTATGAATGTTATAATTTTGGTGGTTCACTGTCAAATGGATTTTTCCTTTGGTATCTGGTGCTGTGATATGGTGTAATTGTATTGTGTTGCTGTAGTTACCTGATGCTAGCATATTTTTATCATCTGCTTATTACCTCTGTTAGACTCACCCCTTCTGCTTGGAATGTTGCTCTCATGCGGCAACGCTGCAGGTGATCGCTAGTGCTCGTGGAGGAATTGCTAGGCTTTGCCTCCTCTCTCGTTTGGGTCTGTGTCAGCTCTGATATGTAGCACCGGGGAGTCGTTAGTTATCGTTTTGAACTATTATTTTAGTTATTGGAAATTGTTTTAATTAATTTTGGAGATGTCTTTAATTGTTAATTCTGGAGATGTTTAAACTAGTTAATATTTCCGCTGCTTGGTGAATTCTTTTATATAAATTATTTTGGAGATTTTTTTTTTCGGAATAAATGGTGTTTTTTTTTAAAATGGTGAAAAATGTAGCGCCCTTCGAGGTGATTCTGATAATTGTCTATTTAGTTGTAATAGTAAAAGGGGGGTGTTACACACACAATTTATTCCAAGAGAGAGATGCATTTCAAGCATCCAAACCTCCCAAAGTGTTTGTCAAAATGCTTGAAACACATCTCTCATTCAACAACAACAATTATATCAACATTTCAACATAAAATAGAGCACTAAAATGCAAAGAAATGCTTGATATGCAAAAATAGATTGATGATCTACATTTTTGGTGCTAAAATTTTGATGATGCTAAGATTGAGAGTATACCTCAACTCCAAGCTAGAATAGCGAAAGAAATAAGGTGAATGAACACTAAACCACTTGAATCAACCCTCTAATCTTCAATCTTGAGCTTGATTCTTGAGATTTGAAGATGGATCTTTGAAGAGAATGCAAGGATGATGAAGGATTTAGGACTAGAATGTTGATTTGAAGTGAAAAAGTGAAGAAATGAGGTGAGGGAATGAAGAGGGGTATTCGGCCAAGAAGGGAGAAGAGGAGAGGCTAGGTTTTTGAGTGTGAATTGTGTGCCAAAACTTGTGAGAGGTGAGGATATGAGGGTATATATAATGTGCAATTAGGTTTAGGGGCATTTAGGTCATTGTGTACCTCATCTCATTCTAGGATTGCATTTTAATTTTGAATCAAGGGTGAGGATTGAAACACACCTTGATGAGGGGCAAAAAAATGCAAAATGAGAGGGGAATGAAGGGGTAGATATTCAGCCAAGCAATGAGAGTGGTGCCCAAGTTTTGCAAGTTGGCAATTGTACTATTGTACTATCCATGAACCTTCCAATTATCCTCTCAATTTTGATTATTCCTTTCAAGATAATTATACATAAATCTAACCATTTTGAGCCATATACAAGGTATCTTGAAGAATATGCCATTTTTGAAAATGAGAGATGAACAAAATTGCCAACAAAAATCCTATCATATAATTTTTGGGAATATTCCTTGTACTATTTTTTGAAATGCTTTCTTGAATTAATTTGAACTTGATTTTTTTTACTACACATATAAAATATGCGCACAATTTGAAAAATGATTTTCTCTATTTTTTATTTTTTTGTTCAAAATAATACAATTTCATTAAATAAATTCCCAAAAATTAATTAATTGGATTTTCAACTAGCAAAAATTTATTAAATTGAAATTGACCAAACAATGCCCCTTTTAAATGCCCCAAAATTCCTTAATTTCTCAAAACTGATTTTGAAAACCTTAGAATGCTTGGGTAAATACCCTAAACCCTTTCTCAAATAATGCATCACTCACAAAATTATTTATTTTTGCTGAAAATTAGGGTTTTGAAACTAGGCGGACAAAATTGGGGTATGACAACCTTCCTCGCCTTGTATGCTAACCTCTTCTTAAGGTCGTCACCCCGACTCGATATAAATATCCACCCGCATTGAGCCGTCAACTATACTCGATATAATCTTATATCGTGAACCATAGATAGGTTTAGATGAATTAATAATCATACCATGTCAATCATAGATTAAGATATTGAATGTTTAGTTCGGTTTATTTTCAAAACACATGTCCTCACACGTATATCTAACTGTATTTACACAATCAAGCTAATTAGGATAATACTAATTCAAAAAATCCAGTCCAAAAAACAATCCAAAACAAGCATCATTCAACCAATACACTGCAAGATTCAAAATGGAAGAATCAAGTGCTTTCACATACAACACATGTACAGAGTTTCCTGCAGTTATACGTCTACTTCGATGAATTAATTAAAATATCAAACGACATCGGATTTCAACAAACGACCACTTGTTGGAAAGCTAAGAGCATCTAGTTTCGGAATACATTTTCAGTTTTACAAAATAATGAGCCAGCAAGTACAGTTTTCAAAAATAGATTGAATGGTTCCTATTAAAAATTACCAAAACTCAACCAATTAACATGAAACTTTAGCATAAACCATAGCATATTGTGTGTAGTTTTCAAATAAATAATAATTGTTCAAAAAGGAGTTCAGTTGAAACCACAACACCCAAAAACACTGAACCTATACTCAGTTCAACTTCAGAAATTTGACCTAACTTGGGACACTCATAACTCGAGCTACACAATTCCATATTCAACAAAACCAGTGCCAAAATGACCAGCATTAAGTATATTTTCTAAAAACATAAGCCCAAAAATTTTTAGACTAATAGAAAATTCCCAGTTTAAAAAAAAAACAGCACATATGTCCAAAATTCTTCGAAAATATTACCCTAACTTGTGATGCCTATATATTGAGATATACAACTCCAATTTAGATGAAACCAGTGCCTATTTCGTAAAATAAAGCAAAATGATACTAAGTTTCTATATATTCTACTGTTAGCGTATTTCAAGACGAAACAAAAATGGTACTGAGTTTCTATATATTCTACTTTGCATCATTCTTCTCTTCATATTCATTAATTTTCTTCTCACTTTCCCACTCTTTCTGCATCTTATGATTCTCTTTTTTCCCTTTCTCCAACAATGCTTCTTTATATAACCCTTTTTTTGGACTTGTAATTGCCACAACCTCATGAAGAGCACCTTTATTTTCAGCTTCTGGTATAGGTGGAAAGCTTTCTATACTCTCACTTTTAATGTGCTGGAAAAATTCATGCGGTATTGATATTTCTATATTTCCTTAATACAGGTGAAGTGCAACAACTTAAAAATGAAGTGCAACAACTTAAAAATGAAATTGTTGAGTTGAGGAGTGAATCAAAGGTAAAAGATGAAACCATGAAGGTGATGGCATCAGTACTTGCTGGACTTCTCACAAAGTCATTGGAGCCCGTACCTATTCCACTTCTTAATTTTATTGTAATATGCTCTCACTTTTACATGATTTCTTTTAACTCTTTCATAATTATTCTTTATTAAATTATTTTACATGACGAATTATTCTTTTGTTTCTATTGTTGTAGCAACAACAAAGTATTGGTTGTCACTCCTCATCATCAACTAACAACAATAGCCAGCCTTGAAGGGACTTTTATGCTTAATGCTTATTTTTCAATGTAATACATGCTTATTTTGATATGTAATATGTGAGAGCTACTTGTGAAATTGTTATCTTGTTAACAAGAGCTACTTTAGAGAGCTATTTGTTAAATTTTTAGCTTCTTATATCAAGAGCTACTTTATAGAGCTATTGTTATTATCTTGTTAGGACTACTTTGAGTTATTGTTAACTTCTACATATACTCATATGGTACCAATGACATTGTTATGTTGTTATTATTCAAGAGCTACTTTGACTTATTGTCTTGTTTAAATTAATTTTATTATATTATTATGTAGTTTAAAGTAATTTTGAGTTCCTAAAAATGTTTACTTCCACAACTATACATGAATACTAAAAATAAAATAAATACTAAAAAACAATGCTTCTTGTTGGTTCAAACCGCCACTAAAGTAAAAGAAAAATGACAGTCAACTTTCTGATTTACCGTCGGTTGGAACAAACGCTAAAGTACAAATAACGTTAGTCAACTTTCACCTTTACCGTCGGGTGTAACTGACGCTAAAGAAGAAATAACGTCACTCAACTTTCACATTTACCGTCTGTTGTAACTGATGCTAAAGTAGAAATAACGTCACTCAACTTTCACATTTACCGTCGGTTGTAACTGCCGCTAAAGTAGAAATAACGTCAGTTAATTTCAACATTTACCGTCGGTTGTAACTGATGCTAAAGTAGAAATAACATCAGTCAACCTTCACATTTAGCGTCAGTTTTAACTGACGCTAGATGGGCTTCCGGTGGTTGCAGAAACCGACATTGTTCGGTCTAGTGGCGCCAGATTTAGTGGCGGTTTTGGGACCGACGGAAGTCTATTTAGCGTCGGTTACAACCGACGCTAAACCCCAATTATAACCGACGCTAATTTCCGATTTTCTTGTAGTGAGGCACTTTTGGTGATGCCATAACCAAGGTTTCAGAGGAGAGGACAACCGAGAAACCCAACCAAGTGAGTATCATCGCATCAAACGAGATGCCAGGGGTGGTCATTGAAGAGGATACTGCATCAACGCCCGAAGTTGAAAAAGGAGTAGCCATTCTACTACCCTTGGGAGCACCAGCACCAAACATAAGCACAACTGATGATCCAACAACCAAGAAGAAGACACAACACATCAATAGCCAAATATTTATGTAATCATTTTGTTCTGGACATACTTAGCCACCGATGTGTGGCATGCCTTCAAAAAAATTCTAATCAGATGGATTTCATTTGCTAGAATCCGTTGGATCGGCCCGTGGAGTTGGCAAGCCTGATATCCTTTTGCATATTGGAAGAAATCAGCTATTATGTAGGCCAATAGTAGCCCTGCCTATAAATCCGCCATTTCATGATGAGTCTTGACATGTGAGAACCACAAACATCCTCATCAATTGCACCCACAATCCAGTAGGCGTGTTTTCTATCAAGACACTTTAAGAGAACCCCATTGGCACCCCTTTGTCCGAGTTTCTGACAATAGAAGGACTAAAACTCCAATTTAGCCAATGAGATTTTGTTCTCAATAAGTTGTTGTTAGCTCAATACATAAATATCTTTATCATATTTTCTTGGATGTTATAGACCCCATAGTTTTAACAAATTACATAAAATAATTAGCCTTACATATATACCCATATATTTTATATAGAAAAATATGTTATATAAAAATAAACAAACACAAATGAATAAACAGCTTCAAAAAGATTTGAACCGCGTGTAACGATGTTCTTTTATACTTAAAACTTACCACTAGATCAAATGAAACAATTTGAAACATATAGTAAAAACTAGTTTATATATTCGTTACTAATGCGGCGCCCCCTAATTTTTTTTCCCAAGATCACCACTATGTGTGTGTGTGTTTGTGTGTGTATATATATATATATTTATAATGGCTTAAATGTGCTATTTAATTTGATAAACAATAAATTTATCAATAAATAATAAAATGTTATTAAAATAATGAATCTAATTAACGAGAGTAACTAATGAAAGAAAAAAATGCATATTAATAATAAATTGTACATTATATGCTCTATTTAGAGCCACCATAAAATTTATAAATGAGTTTAATTTAGAAAAAATAAAAGATGAGCATCCTAAAAGTTCAAGTCTTGGGTCTGGCAAAATCTCTTTTAAGAGGAAAGAAATAGACCAAATGACAATATTGGGTAGTGTAAAAAAAATGACAATATTGGGTACACGTAGCCAACTAAGTTATTCGAATTAGATTATTCACGAGTAAAGCCAGTAGATACTGCACAACAATAACACGGTAACTCAGAAAAGAATTTCATTTACCTTATATATAGGGGATAACTCGGACCGGTGAGAACTCTTGATTATTATGAGAAATTGGAACATTTAATTATAACAGTTATCTTAAAATTAGCAGCTTAAATTATGTTATTAACTATAGGATCTCTTATGAACATTAACTAAAGAGAAAACTATCGTACGAGACCTTGTAATTAATAACGTAATATGAGCCTTAATTTTAATCCATTGGTTATAATTAAATGTTCGCATTTCTCCTAATAATCAGGTATTCTAATCTTGCTCATCTCTGTGTGTGTGTATATAACTCTTCCGTAATGCCCAAACATTTAGGCCCAGTCCAATAGGCCCACAGTCCATAATGAATAATTGGCGCGCAAGCCACGTAGAGGTGCTAATCCCTAAAACGGTGATATCCCATCAATGCTACACGTACGCATTTATTACCTCACATTACGTATTCTCAATGCTGACTTACGCATCGGATCACCTGGGATATCTTCCAAACACTTATTATGTAACATCCCTAATCTTTTCAGTCGACATCAAAGATCAGTATTTACTTTGGATTGAATATCAGAGAACATGTAAGCGTTTTTGGACACGTAAGCATTTTTGGATTGAATATCAGAGAACATGTAAGCGTTTTTGGATTGAATATCAGAGAACATCTAGTATTCTTACGATACAATCCGCTCTCAATAAAGGTATAAACTTATATATGCATACTTATAAATCTTTAGATCGTTTTAAGAAAATATCATTATTTTATATGAGTACCTAAAATAAATACATTGATAAGTTTGAAAATCAATAAGCAATACAGTACAATGTATTATATCGAAACATTGATAAGTTTGAAAACCAATAACCAATATAGTTTTTGAACATAATTTTTGAACATAATCTAGTTTTTATAACCAATAATCTAGTTTTTGAACATAATTTTTGTTTTGACAGAAAATAAGCCATCAAGTACAGTTTTACAAAACATTAGGCATATGTTCAGAAACAGGACAGCTTCAGTGACTCAGTTTGTAACACATTTTAAACCATCAAAACTCAGTCAAATTCCACGAAATTTGTGCCAAACTGAAGAGCAACAAGTCTAGTTTATAACAAGAGAGAAAACATTCAAAAAGGAGTTTTATAGAAAACGTTATCACCAGAATACCGCACCTATACCAAAAACTGTCCCAGATTTTTGACCTAATGTGCACCACCTATATATCTAGCTATAATCATCCAAAATCACTCAAACCAGTGCCAAAACAAAGGCAATCAAGTGTAGTTTCTAACAAAACAAACCACACAAAATTTGGACAACCCAAGAGTTCACAATCACTGAGAAACCGAACCTATACCAAAACGGGTTCAACAGAATTTTAGCATCTCACTTATAAATTCTCCAACAACACAATCTCATGCTGCAAACAACTTATTCATCAAGTAATCATGAAAATAGAAATTTAAGAGTATTAGGGATGTGAGTAAGAGGAACTCACATTATTGTGATGAATATCACAAAGCAAACAAGTTGAAGAAGTGAAGTCCCCCCAAGTGTGCTCTAAAACCCCAAAAATCAAACTAGCTAGTCACCAACACTCCCAAATGCATGAATTTCGAATCCAGCCCCTAAAACCTTTCTTTAAGCTTCCCAATCAATAATGTGACTTCTAAAATGCTCAAAACAAGTGCTTGCTCTAACATGAAAGCCCCAAATTTTGAAAATGGCTCCTCACTCTCACATGCATTTCGAAGGTGAGAAGGGAAGGAGGAACAAATAAAGTTTTCTGGTGTTGAGACTTTTTAGGGGTTAAAATAAAAACAAGGAAGTGTGTTTTTAGTTTATGAGCTGAAGTTTCCCATACTTGCAAGTCTAAGGTTGATGGGAAGAAGAAGGGTTTTCCAATAATCTAGTTTTGTGAGGGTTTTGAGGTGATGATTTTCAAAATGGGAAACTAGAATGTAAGAAGTATGAATATTAAATTAAAATGAGAAAAGACAATTAATACATCAAGTGTTTCCCTCTCTCTCTCACTTCAGCCCTCTCTCTCGTTCAACTCTCTCTTCTTCCCTCTCTTTCTATGACTTTTCCGTTTCTTTTTACAATTAAAATGAGGAAAGACAGTTAATACATCAAGTGTTTCCCTCTTTTACTAAGTGGGTCAGCTGGTGAGATAAATGGGTTGGCCAAATGGGTTGGATCAAGTGTCCAGCCCATTAACTAGGTGTAAACAAATTTTCTACTACACCCCTCATGTCTATCTACACATTATTAACTCCATTATTCACTCAATCACACACATTGCCCAATTAAACATATTTAGTACTTTTAATCAACCAAAAAAATATTAATTATATTCATGTGTCCCATTTAGTCAATTAAATCATGAAATTATAAATCTAAATAACCAAGAATTAAATCACTTAGCAATCAAGTAATTAAAATTACTTGGGGTGTTAGATATTACAATGCCATCTCGGAAGTAACTCGAAGTGGACCAGCTTCTCAGCTTGGTGAGCATCTCAGTTCTCAGCTCGGCCGAAGCGTACACACACACACAGAGCCGGATATTTTTAGGAGCGCACGGGTGCCATGGTACCCCCCAATTTTTTAAAAAGTTACTATATAAACACATATATTTAATACAAAAAAATAGGTTATAAAAAAGTAAATGAACACAGATCAATAAACAACTTCAAAACTAACACAAAAAACGGCTTCAGCATGATTTGAACCGCGTGTGGCAGCCCCTAATATACTTAAAACTAATTGTAAAAACTTAAAACTTATAGTAAAACTTACCACTAGACCAAATGAAACAATTTCAAACATAGAGTAAAAACTATTTTATATATTCGTTACTAATGTGGCACCCCCTAATATAAATATATATAAAGGTTTAAGTGTGATTTTTAATTTCATAAACAATAAATTTATCAATAAATAACAAATTCTTATTAAAATAATTTATCTAATTAATAAGAGTAACTAATTAATAATAAATTATACATTAAATGCTCTATATAAAGCCACCATAAAAATTATAAATGAGTTTAATATAGAAAAAATAAAAGATGAGCATCCTAAAAGTTCAACTCTAGGGTCAGTCAAAATCTCTATTAGGAGGAAAGAAATAGACCAAATGACAATATTGGGTAGTGTAAAAATTAGACTATTCACGATTAAAGCCAGTAGATACTGCACAACAATAACACGGTAACTCAGAAAAGAATTTCATTTACCTTATATATAGGGGATAACTCGGGCCGGTGAGAACACTTGATTATTATGAGAAATTGGAATATTTAATTATAACACTTATATATATATATATATATATAGAGAGAGAGAGAGAGAGAGAGAGAGAGAGAGAGAGAGAGACTCAGGGTAGAGCACTAGGTTATCAAGCGAAATTAGAACTTTTAATTATAACTGTTGGATTAAAGATCTCTTATGATGATTGTTTACTTTTTAATTAAAGATCTTGTAAGTAATGACAAATTTTGAGCAGTTAATTTAATTATATTTAATTGTTCTCATTTTTCGTAATAATCAAGTTTTCTCACCCGAGTCGTTTTATATATATATAGATGATGTAAATAAAATTTATTTAATATTTGTCTTATATATAGACTTGTTTGTGATAAAATATATACTTCGTATTTGCATATTACCCAAATACTCCAATTGTCAGTGAATTGAACATTATTGGATTTTTAAAAGTATTAATACTGTTTTGTGCAAAAATAAAAAAAAGTCAAAAATAACAGTTACAAAAGTGGAGTGAATAGGAAAAACTTGATTACACCGTTTTATGCTAGCCATCGAAAGTATAGATAACAAATTTTATAAATTTCTCCATTAGTTTATTGGGGTTGAGGCCAATTTAAGGAGAGTTTTTTTTTTGTTTAATTTGGACACGCATACATTATAGTTTTACTTTTTAGATATCTTTAATTTTGTGTTCATTTTCTTCTTACATAATTGTTTTTTGCTAATTTTATAACATTTTTTAAAATTTCTTATAAAAATTACTTCATTAAATTACGATACAAGTTTTGTCAATCAGCGCTACAAAACTGGACAAACAATATGGTCCTGTTATTTAAATTCACTATTTGCTCAATTGAAAGTATGACTTTTTAGCTAAACTTTTTAATCATATATCTATTACATAATGATATAAGTAGTACAATTTTATTGAGTGAAATAACATCACTTACAAATTCTAATATGTTGGGCTAGGGGCAACAGGCTCATCATTATGACTGGGGCTAGGTGCAACAGGCTCAGCACCTCGACCAGGGATTGGTGTAGCAGGTGTAGTAGGAGTGCTAGGGCTAGGTTCATAAGGTGGAGTAGGAGTGCTTGGGCTTCCAGGCGTAGGAAGAAATGGAGGAAGTGGAGGCAATGTGAAGCAATCAGAACTTTCACTATCAGTTCGTTTAGCACATGATTTCGTTCCATATTCGACATTACCTGCAAATCATAGTATGTTCCCGATTATAATGCAACTTTACTTATGAATGATTAAGGTAGAAAGAAAACTAGTAAAAACAATTGAGAATGAAAGAGGTGAAGATTCCTTACACTCAAACCTATATATATATATATATATATATATATATAAAGGCTTTGTAAGATGAAAACTACACATTAAGGGCTTGCTTGCCTATAATTTAAAAGAAAATTTCTGTTTAAAAAAAAGAAATTTAATATTTCTAAATTTTATAAAAACAGAAAATTGTCTTAAAAAGGGTACTCAAGCTAGGCGAAATATAAAAAAAATTATTTGATTTAATATAACGCTAACCTTGGAGTGGGTAAAAAAAACTGCAATATAAAGAGTTGATCATCATATAAATTAAGCCATGTGCAGTTGATGTTTTATTTTATATGGATGAGAATGAAAAGATATATGCAAACTTACTTGATGTCCAGATCAAGTCCCTAGATTCTCCCATGGTAGAGATCATGACAACCAAGTTTTAAAGGCACAAAAGGAGCGAAGCTGCTTTAGAAACCATTTTTTTGAACTAAAGTTAGAAATGAGAAAATTAAGCCAATGAAAGATGTTCAATTAGTGTAAAAAAATACTCTATATATAGGAGTAGGGAGGCAACTGAGATTAGCCTGAATTGAAAAAAAGTCTTGACCAATTAAACTTAAATGGTAAGAAAGAAATTTCATTTTGACTCATAAATTCGAGATCATTAAATGATATAAACATAATAAATGGAATTTATTATGTTTATAAATTTTAAGTTCAAATATAATTATCTTATTATTTTATTTTAAGATACATTACTTTATTAAATGATGTGGTACAAGTGGTCATGGGTTCGATCCCTATCCAGTGAGTACGAAAAAATATTTGTTGAAAAATGATTAGTCTCCATAGCCGCCGTAGAGCATACATTGGTTTAGCAAAAAAATATTATGTTTTGACACATGAGTAAGACGTGTGTCTAACAAAACAAAATAGAGTTCGATATTATATTAAGTAGATTATTAGTATTAATTAGTGATTACTTTTTTTAACAAAAATATTAATGATTACAGTTGCATACAAACACACTTTATTACTTTTATTTTTGACTATCTCACATATTTTATGTGAAATACTTAAAGATATAATATATTTTTTGTCATTTCTTAAAATTAAACAAAATGTTTGTGGTGTACACGTATTAAGTAATTTCACTGGTTAAAAGTTACCTTTATTATTAAGCAATTTTAAAATTTAATATATATACTGGGAATATATATATATATATATATTCAAATTAAATGTGAAAATTTGTATTAATTAGCTTCTTCCGAAAGATATTAGTACTAATTAATGACCCCAATTGTTTCGGACAGGGCCATGAGGCCCAATCCGCTTGGAGAATAGTCTGAAACACGAATGGATTCGGCCCAAACAATAGATCCACGCTCAAATCCCAGATCAACCCTCTGGATCGCTCCGCCCCGATCCAACGGTTCGCAGCCGGTCAAGAGCCGCACAACCTCTTCTGCCAGCGTCTATATAAATGGCACAACCCCCAAGAATCAGGAACGGTTCTCTCATTTGTACCTCTCACTGACTTTTGATTGCTGACTTTGGCATTAGAGTGTCTGCACATACCCTACCATTCCGAGTCAAACCTCGGAAGAATGCGATATTGGTAAGGACAATCCCAGATGATTTCAACTGGCAATGCATTCTTCTAACCTCGAGCTAAGGAGAACACTCACAGAGACATTGAACACCATCTCTTGATCCAGGATCCAAGATCCGAGGTCACGTACTTAACATTGGCAACCACGGTGGTATTTGATCAATAATTTGTCATGTCTTCGGGAGGTCGACCTCCGACTCGTACTCAACCTTGCCCACAAAGCATCATCAAAGCCGTGCCCAGACCCTAGAAGGGCACATACAAGAGCTCCCAGCCGAGCTGGCACACTCTGCACCACTACTCTCACCACCACCGGTTGCCGAGGTAGTCCCAGTTCCGGCCCAGGCAGTAAACCAAATTCTCTACCTCCTAGACAGACGAAGTCAGGATATTGCCCATCAAGAGCTACGACTCACTCAGATGGAGGAAGAGGTTGCCGCTGTCCGTGCTAATGCTGTTGCAGCATCGGTCCTACCTCATGAGAAATCCCCCGTTCAGAACACCATCGTTTTGAAACGACACCGCTCTCCACCCTGGAAGAAAGTCAGCCACCGGTGCCACGTCCACAAGTCCCCCCCCCCATAAGCGAAACTGATGCCATGGCTCACGTTCTCCTCCGACTCCACCAAGTTCAAGCCCCAGTCAGACCCCCTCATACGGCTCCTCATCTTCCCGAAGTGCATTCCCAGGGGGCGATCTCCGCGGAGGAAGGACCATTCCCCGCGACGAGGCAAGGTCGGGCGTGCAAGGCGGACTCCTATTTGCAAGGTTTCGAAGTCCTTAGAGAAGCTGCCACACTTGAATATGTACGACGAGACTCGCGACCTGGATGAGCACGTGGACACCTTTGATCTAAAGATGCAATATCGGAACGCAACGGATGACTTGAAATGTAAAATCTTCCCACTCTCCTTGAGCAAAACAACACCATCATTATTCAGAGACCCCAAACCTGGCTCAATCTACTCATGGGAACAACTAGTCCGAGTATTCTCGGCGCGCTTCACGGCCTCTAAGATGAAACCAAAATCCGCAAACGTGCTCAAGGAAGTAAAACAAGGAGAGAATGAGACTTTGCTCGACTACATCGAAAGATTCAACAAGGAAGCAAACAATATTAGAGACTTGGGAGATGATATAAGACTTCTGTTCATGAGGCATGGGCTTTGCAAGAAGAACCTATTCCAGATCGACGTCGGTGTCTGTAGATTCCGAAACCTCGAAAATATCCTGGGCCGTGCACAGAGGCATATCGATTACGAGGAGGACGACCAAGATGACGAAGCCATTCTAGAATCCACCCCAAGGAAGGGGACCGAGTAGGGGAAGGCCTCCAAGAAAGAATCAGAGGGGACGTCCCGGGAAAGATGACTCCGGTTCCACGCTCAAATCTCAGATCAACGCCCTGGATCGCTCTTCCCCGATCCAACGATTCACAGCCGTGCAACCTCCTCTGCTAGCGTCTATAAATACGACACAACCCCAAAGAATCAGGTATGCTTCTCTCATTCGTGCCTCTCACTGACTTTTGATTGCTGACTTTGGCATTAGAGTGTCTGCACGTACCCAACCCTTCCGAGTCCAACCTCGGAAGAAGGCGACATTGATAAGGACAATCCCGGAAGATTTCGAATGGCAAGGAATTCTTCTAACCTCGAGCTAACGAGAAGACTACACAGAGACAATGAACACCAGCTTTTGATCTAGGATCCTAGATCCGAGGACACGTACTGAATATTAGCGACCGCAGTGGTAATTGTCATCAATTTGTCATGGCTCCGCGAGGACGACCTTCGACTCGTAGTCAACCTTGCCCACAAAGCAACATCAAAGCCGTAGCCAGGCGGGACCATACCCCTGAAGGGAACATACAAGAGCTCCCAACCGAGCCGCGCACTCTGCACCTCTGCTCTCACCACCACCGGTTGTCGAGGCAGTCCCGGTTCTGGTCCAGGCAATAAACCAAATTCTCTACCTCCTAGACAGATGAAATCATGATATTCCCCATCAAGAGCTACAGGTCACTCAGATGGAGGAAGAGTGTGCCGCTATCCGTGCTAACATTGCTGCAGCATCGGCCCTACCTCACGATAAATCCCCCGTTCAGAACACCATAGTTTTGAAACGACACTGCTCTCCACTCCGGAAGAAAGTCAGCCACCTGATTCCACATCCACAGGTCCCCCCCCTCTTTAGGAAATTGATGCCATGGCTGACGTTCTCCTCCGACTCCACCAAGTTCGAGCTCCAGTCAGACCTCCTGATACGGCTCCTCATCTTCCCAAAGTGCATTCCCTGGGGGCGATCTCCGCGCAGGCGTGCAAGGCAAACTCCTTTCATACCAGAGATTTTCGTTTGCAAGGTGTCGATGTCCTTAGAGAAGCCACCACACTTGAATATGTACGACAGAACCGGCGACCCGGGTGAGCACGTGGACACCTTTGATCTATTGATGCAATATCGGAACGCAACAGATGACGTGATGTGTAAAATCTTCCCACTCTCCTTGAGCAAAACGACACCATCATGGTTCAGAGACCTCAAGCCTGGCTCGATCTACTCATAGGAACAACTAGTCTGAGTATATTCGGCACGCTTCACGGCCTCGAAGACGAAACCAAAATCCGCAAACGTGCTCAAGGAAGTAAAACAAGGAGAGAATGAGACTCTGCGCGACTACATCGAAAGATTCAACAAGGAAGCAAACACTTTCAGAGACCTGGGAAATGATATAAGACTTCTGTTATGAGGAATGGGCTCCGCAAAAAGAGCTCATTCAAGATCGACATCAGTGTCTGCCGACCCTGAAACCTTGAAGAGTTCTTGCGCCGGGGACGGAGGTTTATCAGTTACGAGGAGGAAGACGTAGTTGACGAAGTCGTCCAAGAATCCACCCCAGGGAAGGGCTCCGAGATTAATCCACCCCATGGGTAAGATGTGTGTTTGACAAAACAGAATAAAATTCGATACGATATTAATTAAATTATTTGTATTATAATATATAATGATTAATTTTTTAACAAAAATATTAATGATTACAATTGCATACACACACTTTTTAATAATATTATTTGTATTACTTTTATTTTTGAAAATCTCACATTTTTGTCCTTTCTTAAATTTAAAGAAAATGTTTGCCTGTAGTGAACCCAATACGCAAAGCATGATATATCTTAGCATAACACCGTGAACCATTTTATTTTTCTCGGTTCGTGGTGAACTGAATCCTCTAACCACCAATTAGAGGCTAAACCTCATGGGGCCTCGGTTTTGGAATCATGACTTCCCTACCCTAGTATGCTTTCCTCTAGCATCATCGCCTTATCCCCAATATATTGTGACTTGTCATTATTAATACATTAAACATCAATCTTAGCCTTAATGAACGTATAGTCCATTCAATTATCATATCATAGGGTTATCTCAGTCATAGATTCTAAACGGTTGAGGAAAATTTGCATAACATATAAAGTTATCAATACCATTCCAAACATAATCGTTTTCAATATTTTACGGTTATTTCATCATTGTTGCACCCCGAAAAATCCTTTGGAGGGATTTCTCTTCGCACAACATGAATTGGAGTCGCCACCAATATTTTTTTAGAGGTAAAACATTGAAAAAAACCTTTCTTGAAAGACAATGGTCCTTGGAACCACGAGATTTGAGTTCGGGGGTCGGTTATGCATGGGGAAGGTACGAGCACCCCACACATCCTTTCTACTGAAAGGGAACCTCGATTTGACGTGTGATTTAAAAGGTTGATTTAAGAAATGCTTTGTTTTTATCTCTCTTTATCTCTCCTTACTTTATGGAAAAACTTAAGGACAATTTAATCTTTTGCGCTTGACGGGAGGGCACCGTGCCTACGTATCCCGGGGAGGGAATCAAAGCAACGTAGTTCTTGTTTTCGAAAATTGTTTTGTTTTTAGAAATTGCCTTGTTTTGGAAAAGGGTTTGTTTTTTTGAAAAGAAAATGGTTTTTTATTTGTCGTGCTTGACGGGAATGTGACCCGCTCCTACGTATCTCCCAGTGCGATGGCGAATTCAAAGCTTACGTAGTTCTCGGTTGTCGAGAAAAGGTTTTTATTTTTTAGTTGTTTAATTGTGAAAATTGAATGTTCGCAGTGATCAAACAACAAAGGTTTCGAGTGATCACCACTAGCATCCCATTATTGACGATCGTGCAAGCAAAGGCTTCGCATTATCCTCAACAAAGTTTTTAATTTGTGAAATGAGAGTTCTTTTGAAAAATGAGTGTTCATGATAATCAATTGAGCAAAGACTCCAAGTGATCACCACTAGCACCCCATTGTTGACAATCGTGCAAGCAAAGGCTTCGCATTATCCTCAACAAAGTTTGATTTGTGAAAAATAGTTTGAAATTGTTTTGAGAAGAAGTGAAGTTGTTTATCAATGATTATGTAAATGCAAAAAAAATGTTTTGAAGTTGGAACGTTACTAACGAGTAACAAGTTGTTCTTTGTATGCAACATGGTTTTGAAGTTTTGGAGAGTTACTAACGAGTAACAATTGGTGGAAATCAAAACAAGCAAATTGTGAACACCAATTCAACATTTTAATGCACCACAACAATTTAATGCATCAAGGCTCTAAGTGGCCTATCCTTTGCCAAAACTTCACAAGCTTCAAACAACAATTTACATTAAACTCAAAGAGCAAAGAAAGCATGATTAAACTTGAGGATGCATCAAGGTCATTGGAGACCAATCATGTGCGCAAATTCAATTGTTTATAGACCCCTTTTTGCTCACATTTCACAAGCACATCAAATGGGAATTGAATTTTTAAATGCTTACAAGCATAGGCATCAAGGTTGAAGTAACCTATCTCTTGCCAACTTAGCATAACCCAAGATCATTTGTGGACCATAAATGAACCAAAACCCAAATTCATTTTCTCAAATCACAAATTAATCATCAATTTATTTCAACAAGTCAACCAAATCAAGCAAGCAAATGACACTAGCAAGACTTAGGAACATTTAGTCACAAGATCCAAGCGATCAAACACCAAAATCAACAACTATTCATATTTTTTGATTTTTGTGAAAGTAAGAAGGCATGAAAAATGAATATTTGCAAAATCAAACAACATGTTTGGACATGGGAACTTCAAAATCAAGCCCTAATAACAAGATTGCATAAAGAAATGCATCAAAACTCGATTAAACCTATTTTTATACTAAAGGTGCGAAACATTCATAGCTTCCTAACACAATTTTATTTCACAAAATGCAACAAGCAAAATGATAACAACACAAATCACAATTTATTCAAGGGTGAGAAGCAATCTCAAACACCCAAGCCTCCCTAAGTGCTTGTCAAAATGTTTGAGACACCTCTCACCAACAATAATCAACAAATCAACAATATAACAACACTAAAATGCATGAAGATGGTAGGATGAAAAATTAGAAACATGATATCTACATTTTGATGCAAAAAAGTTGAAGATGATGCTAGGCTTTAAGAAGTTTACCTCAAATCCAAGCTAAGGAATGACTAATATGAAGAACAAGACCACAAATCAACTTGAATCTTCACCAAACTTCAATGAAACCCACGAAATGCTTGCTTAAAAATGCCCTTTGATGATGCAAGTTTGAATTAAATTAGGAGAGAAGGAAGATATATGAAGTAGGAGTTAATATGAGATGGAAAATGGAAGTGAAATGAAGAAAAATGGAGGAGGGAGTGGTTGTTGGTGGTTTCGGCCAAAGGAGGAGAGGAGAGGAGAGGTTTGTGTGCTAGGGTTTTGTGAATGAATTGTGAGGCCAAAAGCTTTTTTTTTTGTGAGGTGAGGTTAATAGGGTATATATAGAAAGCAATTAGGTTTAAGGGTAGTTAGGTCATTGTGCACTAGTTGTGCTCTAGGATTTGATTTTAATTTTGAATCAAAGGCTAGGATTGAGGCTCACATGGATTGAGGACATTGAGAAAACACAAAATGAGAGAATAGAGAGGGGGGTAGGCGACATTGGGGGTGTGGCCTTGGTCACCAATTTTTGCTAGTTGTCATCTTGTACTATTGTACTATTATATGACCATTCCATTATCCCTTCATTTTTGATTATTCTTCTTAGGATAATTGTACAAAAATACACCCAATTTAGGCCACATACAAGGTATCTTGAGGAATATGCCATTTTATGAGATCACCATGACCAAAAATATCATAAAAACCTCATCTTGAAATTTTTGTAGAATATTCCTTTTTGATGCCTTTTTTGAATTTGAATTTTGTGCACAATGTATGCATGCATGTGCATACATACATACATGACCAAAAATGTTTTGCCTCAAATAAATTTCTCTAAAATTGCACAATGATTCTTGATGAGAAATTATCTTATTTTTGACAATGACCAAAATACCCTTTTGCCCTAAAAACCTTGTTTTTTAACAAATGCATTTCCACTCTAACAATGAATTTAAAAGCCCTAGAATGACTTTTAAAACCCAAAAATGCATGCACAATGCTCTTCACTCTTCAAAATAAAACCACACTTCTCAATTTATTTATTTTTTGCGGAAAATTAGGGTTTTAAACCTAGGCGGACAAAATTAGGGTATGACAATCATCACATAAGGTTGGGAAAGGGATTAGAATACATTTGGAACCCAACAGAATAGCCCAAGACACATTTAAAGTTTTGGGACAGTGGTGGAGGAACGGTCCGTACTCATAGACGCACAGTCCGTGCTCCTTGTGAAGTGTTTCAGCATTAGCCACTTCAAAAAATTCAAAAATTAAATTTCACGTAGGAAACAGACCTTGGCGCACGGTCCGTACCTTTGGGGCGCACGATCTGTGTGCCTATACCAGAATTCGAAATCATTTCTATTCTTCCATGTTGGCTACTGCATTCGTTTCCAATCCGTATTCCGATAAATTTTCAACATAAAAACAATAATTTCAAGCACTACAAACAGACAAGGCAACCTCAATAACAACATAAAACATTCATTAATTGTTCATTCCGAGACACAACAACTCAAAAGTTTGAAAATACGGTTTTTGACACAAATTTTACGAAACGAAAACAAGGCAACGAATTCCCGTCACATGCAATCACGAATTCATAAATGAAAAACCTAAGCGAAGCTAGAACTCACCTCTTGTGATGAAAATCACAAACAACCACAAAGATGAAGTCCAAGCCACACTCAATCAAGAAAACGTTGACCCAAACAACCAAGAGCTACCCAAATTCGAATTTCAGCAACTAAAACCCCTTCCAAGCTACTTCAATCTACCATGTGGCTTTTGAATTTGTAATAGCACAAAACCCAAGCTTCAGGAACAACAATGGAAGCAACAAAACTCCATTTTTGACTATTATTTGAGCTTGAAATTACAAAAATGGTGAGATGAGGAGGAGGAAGAAGTTGATGATCATGTTGGTATCAATGAATGGAGAATGAAGATCCAAAACTCAATGTGTGAGTGTTTTATGAAAGTGAGTGGGTGAGTTAAGTGGCTTTAGCTAATGGTTTTGGAAAATAAAAGCGAAATGGCTGTTTTGCCCCTACACTCTAATTCCCACTTAAACCCCAATTCTAATCAAACAATCAATCAATAATTCATATACTTCACATAATTCAACATTTAAATTGTTCTATTATAGACTCAAACATGCTCAACTTGACAAACTTTGTCCTCAAAATTGAACAAATCTTACCTCATGAAAATTAGTACGGATATCGAGTCCGCATGTCGTCCTCCAACTCCCAAGTTGCTTCCTCGCCCGAATATCCATCCCAAACAACTTTGACAGTTGGAATTAATCTCGTTGGAGCGTCTTCTCAACGGCTGATTCGTATCGTGAATGTACTTTCTCAATTGACATACATGGAATACATTATGCAAATTTGACAAGGCTGGAGGTAAGGCAATACGATATGCTAATACCCCAATTCACTCGATATTTTGGAAGGGTCCAATATATCGAGGACTGAGTTTCTTCGCCCATAAGGCTCTACTGGTACCTATAGTCGGTGAAACTCTTAGAAACACATGATCGCCTTCATCAAATTCTAATGATAAGCGATACCCAAAGCCATATTCGACGCTCTCCAAAACCGGGAAGTGAACTTTGGGTCAAGATCCGACACAATACTAGTAGGAATTCCATGCAACCTCACTATGTTTTTGAGGTATTTATCTGCTAACTTGGAGACTTTACTGTTTGAACGAACAGGAATGAAATGGGCAGATTTGGTCAAACGATCCACAATTACCCAAATGGAATTGTTACCAGCATGAGATCTCCGTAATCCCGCAATCCCAATACAAAATCCATAGAAACACTATCCCACTACCATTCGGGACGTTCAATATATGGCTGTAATTGACCAGCAAGCTTTTGGTGCTCTACCTTAACCCTTTGACAAGCTAAGCATCGAGACACAAGTTCTGCAATATCCGTCTTCATACCGGATCTATGGAATATTGACTCTTATGAGCTTCTTCAAACACTTTCTTCTTTATGTCTTCACCATTTGGCACATAGATTCTACCACTGAAACAAATCACTCTATCAATAACTTCAGTGAAATTTGGTAACCCTCTTTGAGCCTGAAGCTCCACATGAATCTCTTGGGCTGAGCGAATCAGATTTCTCAAGGAACTCGAAATTTGAATATGACTCAACACCAACCGGTTCCTCCTAGCTTTCACCTTCAAGTTGAGGTCTCTAAAAGACTCCAAAAGAGCCATCTACTGCATCATCAATTCAGCCATGTGAAGAGATTTCCTACTCAAAGCATCAACGACCACATTAGCTTTCCCAGGATGGTACTTCAATTCAAAATCATATTCCTTAAGAAACTCCACCCATCTTCCCTGTCTGTTGTTCAACTCCTTCTGATCAAACCAATACTTCAGGCTCTTGTGATCACTAAAAACTTTGAAACGAGAACCATAAAGATAATGTCTCCAAATTTTTAGTGCATACACAATCGCCACTAATTCCAAATCATGAGTTAGGTAATTTTCTTCAT
Source organism: Astragalus glycyphyllos (assembly GCA_963573325.1). NCBI lineage: Eukaryota > Viridiplantae > Streptophyta > Magnoliopsida > Fabales > Fabaceae > Astragalus > Astragalus glycyphyllos. Next base: position 98,799,978 of record OY754307.1, read on the forward strand.
GAAGCATCAACTGTCTGGAGGCATGTGCTACAACCTGCTGATTCTGCATAAAAACACATGTTAAACGCTTCCCAGACTCGTCACTATAAATTTGGAATCCCAGGGATGGATCAGGAAGAATCAGGATTGGTGCAAAAGTCAAACGAGCTTTCAGTTCTAAGAAACAGTCATCACAGTCGGTGTCCCATACAAAGGGCTGTATGAATCTTTGATTATAACCAGCCAGTCCCAAGAAACTCCTTACTTCTGTATGAGTCTTGATAATAACCAGCCAGTCCCAAGAAGCTCCTTACTTCTGTGGTCGAAGATGGCCATTCCCAGTTCACAACTGCTTCAATCCTTCTGGGATCCACTGCAACACCGAACTAAGATATCACATGTCCCAGAAACATCACTTCAGGCATCCAGAAATCACACTTAGAAGGCTTGGCATACAACTTCTTCTCTCGGAGTACATTAAGAACAAGTTACAGATGCTGCACATGCTCCTCAATAGTCTTAGAGTACACCAAGATATCATCAATGAATACTACTACAAACTGATCCAGGTACGGGTGAAAGACTCGATTCTTGTAATCCATGAATACCGCAGAAGCGTTGGTTAAACCGAGGGAATCACAACAAATTTGTAATGTCTGTATGTAGTGCGGAAAGCTGTCTTCGGAAAATCCAAGTCTCTAACTTTGATTTGATGATAGCCCGACCTTATATCAATATTGGAAAACGCTGAAGCTCCTTGAAGTTGATCTAGCAACTCATCAATCCTTGGTAGAGGGTATTTGTTCTTGATGGTGACTTTGTTCAACTGACAATAATCAATACAAGAAACAGACCATGGCGCACGATCCGGGCCTAGATGTACACGGTCTGGGTGCCTCAAAAATTCAATTTCGAGCGGGAAACAAACCTTGGCGCACGGTCCGTACCTAGGGGGCGCACGGTCCGTATGCCTATACCAGAACTCGGAATCATTTCTCTTCTTTAACGTTTGCTACTCCATTCGTTTCCAAGTATTCCGATCAATTCCCTACATAAAAACAGTAATTTCCAGCACTACAAACAATCAAGACAACCTCAATAACAACATAAAACATTCGTTACTTGTTCGTTCCGACACACGACTCAAAAGTTTGAAAATACGGTTTTTGACACAAATTTTACGAAACGAAAACAAGGCAACGAATTCCTGTGACATGCAATCAGGATCTCATAAATGAAAAACCTAAGTGGAGCTAGAACTCACCTCTTGTGATGAAAATCACACACAATCACAAAGATGAAGTCCGAGCCCCACTCGATCAAGAAAATATTGATCCAAACAACAAAGAGCTACCCAAATTCGAATTTCAGCAACTAAAACCCCTTCCAAGCTACTTCAATCTACAATGTGGCTTTTGAATTTACAATAGCACAAAACCCAGCTTCGGCAACAACAATGGAAGCAACAAAACTCCATTTTTGACTATTTGAGCTTCAAATTACAAATATGGTGAAATGAGGAGGGGGAATAAGTAGATGATGATGTTGGTATCAATGAATAGAGAATGAAGAGCTGGTTGAAATGGTGTGGAGAAGAAGAACATGCATGGTGTTATGGCTTTTCTCTCCCTCTCTTCTCCTCTTCGCCTACTCTCTCTCTCTCTTTCTCTCTCCAAGTTTTCTTTCTTTTTCTCTCAATTCTCAAAATCTGAAAGTGTGAGTGTTTTATGAAAGTGAGTGGGTGAGTTAACTGGCTTCAGGTACGGGTTTTGAAAAATAAAAATGAAACTAGTGTTTTGCCCCTACACTCTATTTCCCAATTAAACTCCAATTCTAACAAACAATCAATCAATAATTCACATATTTCAATAGTCGAAATTAACCAAAGTGGGGATGTTACAAATACCAATACCGATTCCGATACCAATATGATTTAACTAGTTCTAGTATGTAACCTATGCGATGCATGTGAAGCAATTTTCAAATTATATCAAATAAAAAAGTTTCTCAGAAAAAAATTGATTATTGAAACTTATGGTACGGTGAAAATGTATCTAAATTTTATAAATTGAAAATATTATTATTAGTATATCAATAAATTAATTAGAAATCATGATGTAATACATCCATGTTTATTTATATATAGTTATTTCGGTTATATGAAATACTATATACCCCTAGTGGCGATTGTCAGTTCCGTTCCTGATATTTTATGGGCCCTAGGCAATTTGTGAGAAATGGGCCCCCTTGCATAACTATGTTTTTTAATTTGAAAATATTTCAATAGTAAACAAAAAAATAACTCATTTCAATTAAAATAAAATGTCTTAATACATAATAATGGTTTTACAAAATATCAAAAGTTTTCTCTTTTCTTTGTTATTGCTTTTCACTGTTCCTCTGTAAAACCACAAAACATAAAGGGTGAGATTACAAATCTAAGTGAGTCCTAACGAGACCCCTTACCAAACACTCGCGGTTCAATTATGCTTCTTTTATTCGTAGTCCAATTCTATAAACCACGTGCATCTTAACTTTAGCAGAGCACCGACTGCCAACTTGCTAATCCCGGTGAAGCATCTTAACCTTTTTAAGTCTTCTAACACAACCCCTTAAACCATTTTTCTTTTCTTCGGTTTGAGGTGAACCCAATCCACTAACCTTGCGCTAGCGGGCAAATCTCATGGGGCCTAAATCGAGAGCTCATGACTTCCCTCTCCCTAGTATACTATCCTCTTGGGCCGTCACCCACATAAGTCTTTAGCGACTTATCATTCTTTTATAATTAACCTCAATTCATAGAACATATAGTTCGTCGTTATCATATCCTTAACTTTAACTTTAATCTTAACCCTAATGAACATATGATTAACTTTTAGGATAATATTTTGGGGTTATCTCACTCGGTGAAAACTATTCGGTTTTACAGTTTCAGATAGTGACTCGTTTTTCAACTTTTCAAGTGGTTTAAACATCTCTTTTTGCACCAATTGGACCCAAACCCATTTCCAACTCACAATACAACTTTATTTCCTTTTAATTCAGTCCAAAACGGTACAATCCAAGCATCAAATATCAAATTTCCTTCTGTTCCAAGACACACAAAAAATCATTATTTTCGCAATTACGGTTTTTAAAACTTCAAATTCACGAAACGCGCGCAAATTCGACGAACACAGAAGTCACACAATCAATACAACATAAATGAAAACCCTAAGCGAGTAGAACTCACCTATTGTGATGAAAATCACAAAAATCATAAAGAGATGAAGCTCAAAATCAACAATCAACAAGAAAATGAAGACTAGAAGCTCCAAGTAACAACCAACACCAACCACACTCTGATTTTCGAACCCCAGCTGCTGTAAACTCAATCTAAATTGCCTCAATTTGAAATGTAGTACTAAGATGTCCTAAGTCAGCTCCCAAAATACATGCAAAGCCACTAGCAACTCCTAGACTTTATTTTGGTCACTTTGAGCTTGAAATGTGCTCAAATGGTGAAATGAGAAGGAACGTGAAGTAGATGTTATAATGGTGTCATTGGGTAGAGGAAGTGGAGCTGAATTCAATGGTGTAAAGGGATGGAACATGCATGAGACATGGAGGAAAATCTCCCCACTTCTTCTTCCTCTCCCTCTCGCCAACTCTCTCTTCTATTTCTAGCTCTCTTTCTTTTTTCTTTCTTTCCTCTCTCTCTAAAATCTGATTATGGGTGGCTGCGTTAGTGGTGTGTGGGTTTGATTGGTTACATTAAATGTGTATTCAGCCGAAGGAAAACTAAAATCGGTGCGAAATGACTATTTTGCCCCTAAACTCACCTTCGCACTTAAACCGCAATTTTAATCAAACGTCAATTAATATTTCATATAATTCATATACTTAGGCAATAATGCACAAACTCAAACCATTTTGAAATCAAATTAGCTATTTTATATAATCAAACATGCAATCTAACTTAAATTAACAACTAATCAAATAAGCTATGCTAGTTAATTTCGGTTGTTGAATTAAACCAAATTGGGGATGTTACAATGTAACTAATACATTATGTTACCTTTTGGATATTGTTGCACGTAATTATGGCAACAAAACCCCATCCCGCAAATACACCTTCAACCCTACCCAATTTTTATGGGAAAATTCTTTTGACCAAAGGGAGAATTGGGGATATCGATATCCGCCCCAAACCCACCTATTAAACATTAGTTGTAAATTTACTGGTTGATGATATTTAATTTTGTAATTCATTTTAAAAGATTCATCAATTTTATTAAGTTTTTCTTAAAGAAATAGAACCATAAACAAACGAATGTTTATTCTAAAGATTATTATTTATTAAAAGACATTCTCTAAAGTTTAATGTTTATTTTAATTAGTTACACATTAATATACATGTAAAATAATCATTTCCATGTTGTATTCGTTTACGTACTCCAACTCAAATATTACTATTTTTCATGTAATATATATTACATGCAATCCTCCTTCTAATTTGTCTATCATTTTTCTTTACTCGTATGTTATCATATATTTATTTATACTTATGTGTACGTCTTTAATAATAATATTTTTTTCAAATATCTTTCTCTTTCAGTATTTTGTTACCAAAAAAATAATTTTTCCAAATCCCAAACGAAAATTCTTCTTGGAATCTATAAATGTAATTCAGAAACGCAAATTCTTAATAGTACATTTTCATAAAAATGGAAATTGGAATCTGGATTAAAAAGGCTCAAGTGAAATAGCCATAAATATAATAAAGGCCACTTATGTTGATTTAAAATAGTCACTTGCTTTTATTGATTAAAACTGAAATATATATACATATATATATATATATATATATATATAAATAGATGTGTTATATTAACCTTGATTACAATATAACTCTCGCTATCGATGTGAGGATCTCTTTGGTGGGTGATCTGTAAGTACCTCTGCTAGCGCTCAAAGAGCCTTGAGGCCTGCCCTGACCCTGGTGAACCCCCGGAGCCCAAGTCACCTAAACGTTTTGTAACCAAAAACAAAATCTTGATCACTGTAACACCCTAATATCTCTAACATGTAGACATATTAGAATCCACAGCTTAGCATTCATCAGAGAACATAATTCCTGTTATATATTGAACATAACTAAATTTTTGCGATAAAAATTATAAAATATCTCATCGTCATAAAAATTATAAAATATCTCAAAGGTTATAAAATTCCTAATGTTCAATATCGTAACAAGAAAAGCGAAAACGGTTTATACAACTTATCACAAGTACAAGTTACATAACCAAAGTAAAGTAAACAATCGTAATTTAATCTATAAAGTCTCTGTCAAATCCTTAGGCACCTCTCCTACTCGGGTCGCTTAGCCTTGTTCTTTTCCTGTTTCTCCGTAAAACAACAAAAATATAAAGAGTGAGATTCATATCTCAGTGAGTTTTACCGTGGCCCCTAATCATACTCTCGTTCATTTATGAAACTTTTTTATCAATCGTAGTTTAATCTATAAACTATGTGCCTTTAGAATAATCACAACACCGACTGTCGTAACGCTAATCTCGGTAATTGTGCCTCTATACATCGCACCTCACCGACTGCCGTATCGCTAATCCCGGTGAATCGTGCAACTATCCTTAGCATAACACTGACTGCCGTATCGCTAATCCCGGTGAACCCCCTTCCCATTAGTACTTTCCCCAATGGTTAAAGGCCTAGGTTAGGGGCTCATGACCTTCCCCGCCTAGTATGCTAACCTCTTCTTAAGGTCGTCACCCCGACTCGATATAAATATCCACCCGCATTGAGCCGTCAACTATGCTTGATATTATCTATATATTGTGAAGCATAGATAGGTGTAGATGAATTAATAATCATCCCATGTCAATCATAGATTAAGATATTGAACGTTTAGTTCGGTTTATTTTCAAAACACATGTCCTCACACGTATATCTAACTGACCAATCCAAAAATCCAGTCCAAAAAACAATCCAAAACAAGCATCATTCAACCAATACACTGCAAGATTCAAAATGGAAGAATCAAGTGCTTTCACATAGAACACATGTACAGAGTTTCCATCAGTTATACGTCTACTTCAACGAATTAATTAAAATATCAAGCGACATTGGATTTAAACAAACGGCCACTTGATGGAAAGCTAAGAGTGTCTAGTTTCTGAATACATTTTCATTTTTGCAAAATAATGAGCCACTAAGTACAGTTTTCAAAAATAGATTGAATGGTTCCTATGTTGGACAGAATCTGTCTCCTAACTTCAAACACTTTTAAAATTGCCAAAACTCAACCAATTAACATGAAACTTTAGCCTAAACCATAGCAAACTGTGTGTGGTTTTCAAACAAATAATAATTGTTCAAGAAGGAGTTCAGTTGAAACCACAACACCCGAAAACACTGAACCTATACTCAGTTCAACTTCAGAAATTTGACCTAACTTGGGACACTCATAACTCGAGCTACACAATTCCAAATTCAACCAAACAAGTGCCAAAATGAGCAGAATTAAGTCTATTTTCTAGAAATATAAGCCCAATAATTTTTAGACTAATAGAAAATTTCCAGTTTCAAAAAAAAATAGCACCTATGTCCAGAATGCTTCCAAAATATTACCCTAACTTGTGAGGCCAATATATTGAGCTATACAACACAAATTTTGATGAAATCAGTGCCTATTTCGTAGGAAATTAAGTCTATTTTCCAATTAAATAAAAACCAACTCAAAATAATATATGTGCAGAAAGTTATGTACAAATTACCAAAAGTACTGTGATACGGGTTTCACAATGGATAAGAGGTAAATAACGGTTTTCGACTCTAAATTCTTTCGAAACGAATCAAGACAATGAAACCAGTAATTCCAATTAATCAATATCAAATTAACAAAACCCTAAACGTGAGTTAAACTTACCGGTCGTGAGGAAAGTCGCCAAACACCGAAACTTTGAGGCTTAAACGACTACGAACTTCACGAACTCGCCCCCAACTCGTTCCACCACTTCTCCAACCGAACAAACTCACTCTTAACCAGAAACTAGCAACTCAATCTCTCGAAAAGTCCTTTTGATTGAAAATTTGGGTTCGGAAATGGCTCTATCTACTTTCGAGTGTTCAACAACAACATGCAAAGCTCCGAGGGTGGAATTTTAAATTGAAGGGAAATGACCTAAATGCCCTTGGTTCTCTAATTCACTCTTAAACTCTCATTTTACCTTACCACATGGTTTAAACACTAAGGTATTTAATCTTATGACTTAGCAATTATACATTACTTTCTCGACTATCCCATATAGTTATCTTGATTTATTTTTCATTTCGAAAAATAAATCATTCGCTAATCGTAAACCGAAATTAACGGAACTAGAGATGTTACAATCACATTACAGATATTTTGAGTTGAAAACAAAAATATGTTACAATTTTTTTAAATAATTTATCTAAAGTTGAGTACAAAATCATATTTAAATTAATTTTAACAATGTAACAACGGTATATTGGTCAGCTCAATTATGTTAAATGATAGTTTATTTTAAATATTAACACATATTAAAAAATGTTCAAGTAAATTTAAATCTATATTTTTAATTTTTAATGAGTTGGACAGACGTTAACACTTTATAGCTTCCTCAATTTAAGATTGAAAAATATGCGCTCCCCTCTAATCAGCGGTCGTACGCAGGTCAAAATAATTATAAAGATATAAAATACAGTACAAGGAAGTTAACCTTGGTCGTCTCACAAGGACCTCTAAATAATGAAATTACCAAAATAAAGAACCAAAATAAACAATAAAAGGGGTTTTTTTAGGAAAAGAGTTTTATGTGTAACGAAGAAAATCAATTAAAGATAAACAATCAATCCAATGGTTTCAAGTGCGCTTCTTGGATTTCTCTTCGGTTTTAAAATAGATTCATGCAAGGTTTGATAATTCTTGATTGATCATAAACTAAGTGAACAAGCGCCAGTCAGTTTATACGAATTCGCACTTTTTAAAGCAAGCGTCAAAACAGTGTGTTCAATCAATCGTGATAGTGAATAAGCGCCAGTAACACAATTAACATCATAACTGAATTCTATCAATCCTATAAACAAGCGTCATAGACTCTATCAATTCCTATCCAAACCAAGTTAAACATGCGATAAAATAGTTTGAGTAATGAAATTTGCAGAACTGAGTCATGATTAAGTAATTAAGCAAAACCGAATCATCAACCGAATCACTTAAGCAAATCACAGAATTAGAGTAATTAAGCAAAACACAAACCGAATTTGCAGCAAGAATTACGGAGATGAAATTGATAGAGAAAGAATTAAAACCATAAAAACGAAATAAATATTAAGCACCGAACCTCAAAATCCTTACAGCAACACCCTTCACCAATAGATTGATATAGGACCTTAAGCTTCCATGGAGGTTAGCGCACCAAATCCTCAAAAATGTATAATAATGCGTAACAGAGCCAAAACGACTCTGAATAGTGTATTTAACTAGGACAAAAACGAAAACCCTAATCCACTAACTCGGTTACTAGATAGAAGCCCGATAAGAAACTAATATTTGGCCCAAAACCCGTTTTACACATTACTGCTTCGGTATTTCGCAGTTTTGACCTTCCAGACTTCAGATTTGGGTTTCAAGCTCAATAGAATAATTCTAGCTCCATTCCTTAGTTTTCCAACACATGCTCGCACGTCTCAGTCGGATAATTCCAGCCAAAGTTATGGCTTGCAGAGTAGACAGGGGTCAATATGCAATAAAAACAAGAATTAATCAAGAATTTGCTATAACGCTCAATTAAGACCCAAAGTCTAGAAACGCGCTAAGACTTAAATATTAGGAACAAAACATAATTAAAAACAACATGTGAAAAGATATAAAGAGTTCACTAAAATGCACTGATCACCCTCCCTTCCCCTTCCAAAACCCCCTCCCAAACATACCCTTAGTGTAGAAAAATTAGACACAGCGAAGGTATAGAAACAGCGAGAATGGGGTGAGAGAGACGTCTAAGAATGAAATGAAGGGAACGAGAGCATGAGAAACATAACAATAAAGTAGAAAGGTGGAAGAGAGGAGTCGTATGAGAAACATAACAATAAACAATTTGTGATTGAGATATTTTTATATATACGAGTTTATTTTATTGGAGTTTTGAAATGATTTGGGGTAAAATTTTGCCAGAACACTGCATGCTAATAGTAGTATGTGTTAGCTTTGGTGCACCATGATTTATCTTTAGGCGGGGAGTCTACTTTTAAATTTCAAGGCGGGGAGAGCCTATTATTTATATATCTTGTTGATATTTCGAGGCAGGGAGCCTATTGTTGATATTTCGAGGCGGGGAGTCTATTATTGAAATTTCCAAGCGGGGCTCCTATTTCAGTTCTGCATATGTATTACCCATTTATGACTTTAAACGATTTACTTATTTATGATTTTTGAGGGAATCACTTTATGATTGATATTATCTTGACCCACTTGTTATGTTCTTCATTATTTGCTCACTGAGTGGTGACTCATCACATCGTGTCTCTTATATATTTCAGATTCCCAGGTTTGTGCTGAACCGAGCTCCTCTACATGAGTCTAGTCTCTTACATCTTGGTGAGGCCCCTTTTTGGTTTTGGAGGGTTATCTTATATGTCACCTGTATTTCCTTTTGAGTCTGCATGTATTTGATTTGAACAAAAATTTGTAGAGGTTCTGTTACATTATTGGGGTGTCTGATGGTAGTTTGATATGACTCTGTTGGTCTCTGTGAGGAACTATCTTGGCTGGGATTTTGTATTTTGACTATACAGGTGTATACGATATTTTGGGATGTCCATTTTTAGAGGAGGTTCTACCGAAATTTTGGTACACGTATATTTGAAATATAGGTAGATTAAGTAACACTAAAGCATTTTTGACTTTAGGTGACGCCAATCGTTGCCACGGCTAAAAAACCGTGGCTGGAACACAGAATAGGCCACGGGTTTACAAATGTGGGCAATGAGATGAAGATTAGGCCACGGTTACATCAACATATTGTTAGGCCACACTTTAAAATTGTATAGGCTACGGTTAAACAAATGTGGATACCTAAGACCACGTTTGTCTAACCGTCGGCATAAAAGATTTATTCTAAAACACCTAAAACCGTGGACTAAAAAAGGGTTTATTTAGAAGCCACGGTTATGAAACCGTGGACTAAAGATGTCCAAAAATTAGGCGCCCTTTTTTTTGACAAGAGCGCTAAGTGAAAAACAAAATTCACTTTTCCAAAAACTCTCGCGCAGATACGCTGAAACACTTCCACGCGAAAACCTTTCTCTTCCACGCTTCCAGGAAAAAACCCTTTCTCTTCCACGCACAACTCCATTGACAGGTTTGTTCTTCTTCTTCTTCTTCTTCTTCTTCTTCTTCTTCTTCTTCTTCTTCTTCTTCTTCTTCTTCTTCTTCTTCTTCTTCTTCTTCTTCTTCTTCTTCTTCTTCTTCTTCTTCTTCTTCTTCTTCTGTAGAGTTTCTATTTTGATTTTTCTCAGCTTTGATTAAATCAATTTTTTTTCCTATAAACCCTAACTTCTTCTTCTTCTTCTTCTTCTTCATCGTTCTGAATATAAACCCTAACTTCTGTTAGCAACTTCGATTTTGGTTTATTTGTGTGTTAGAATTTTAGGGTTTTGTTTTTCTTTCGGTGATTGGCATCAAAATGGCTAATGTCCTTTAGCAGGTTCGGTGAACACTGTCCAGATTTCATTGCAAGCTTCGATTTCGCAGTAGTAGTTTTCTCGGTAAATTAAACTCTCCAGATTTCATTGCAAGCTTCACTTGGTTCTGTTCTGATATGCTAGCCTCACTTGAAATGATATTGAGACAATAAGTTCTGTTTTGAAGATTTTGTTTTCTTTTCTTACTAGTGCTATTTTCTTTTTCTGCCTAAAAATTTAAATGGAAGCTACTCATTCAGCCTATTAATGGTTCGATTTCTGTTAGCAGGTCCAGCTTCTGTTAGCCAGGTTGACCCTGTTTGGTTGCAATTCAACTCTCGACGGCATTCGTGCGTTTGTCCGAAACTTGTGTCTCATCCGAAGCTGCTTGTGTTCGTGTTAAATAACAGTGCATCCAACAAGTTTTTATTCAAGGTAAGCTTCAGAACAAATGCAAAAGGAAGCATCCTCATTTGAAAATATCATTCTGATTAACCAAAATTGTGTGCTTGTATTTTTCAGAACAAATGCAAAAGGAAGCAAACTTCAAGAGAAACATGAACTCTCAAGAGAGGGGTCAAAGAAGTACTTCCAGTATTGATCTAGGTCAATATAGATCAAGCCATGAACTGTTGAGAGTATTCCAAATCAAGCGTGAAAAGGTATTAAAAAATATTGTAGGATCTGATGCACCTATGACTGAAGTTAAATCAGCTTGTAACAAGCAAACCAAGCCACCAACCACTAAAGAAGTTAGTTCCCAAGCTAAAGAAGTAGGCAAGAAAAATAAAGGCTACATTGAAGGCAACGACAAGCTACCAAACACTAAACAAGTCAATTCTCAAGCCAAAGAAGTTGCACAATTCAAGTTGTCTGACTTTGCAGGAGCTGACCAAAGAATTTTGGATTCAACTAGGGAGCTTGCACCTACAAAAAAAAATTCTGATAGTGCAAGTAACACTTTGCTTAAGATTCCTCCTCAAAGGAGAACAACAACTGAATCATCCTTGGCTAGAGACAAAAGATCCAACCTAATCCAAGATCCAAAAAGAAACATTTTGGCTCAGGTTGAAGTACCTATACAAATGCAAGATTCAAAGAGGCAAGCAATGAGGAAGAAAGTGGTTGAAGATGATGGATCAAGGGATAGACAACAACTCCTAAAAACAACAATGGCTGGAAATGACATTTCAAAGCAAAAGCATCAACAAAAGAAAAGGGCAATATCTGAAAATAATACTTCAAAGGACAAGGAGCAACCTAAGAAAAGGGTGGTTGAAGATGATGGATCAAGGGATATACAACAACTTATAAAAACAAGTGTTGGAAATGACCTTTCAAAGCAAAAGCATCAACAACAAAAAAAGGTAAGATCTGAAAATAACACTTCAAGTGAAAAGGAGCAACCTAAGAAAAGGGTGGTTGAAGAAGATGGGTCAAGGGAAAGGAAGGAAAATGTAGGCAAGAAGCCAAGAAGGATCCCGTTGTGTGGGTCAATGACAATTGATGAGTTTCTTAAAGAAAACGGAGGAGTAAATGAGGAGTTGGAGAACGAAAGTGATGATGAAGATTATGATGTTATGGAAGAAGAAGAAGAAGAAGAAGAAGAAGAAGAAGAAGAAGAAGAAGAAGAAGAAGAAGAAGAAGAAGAAGAAGAAGAAGAAGAAGAAGAAGAAGGCAATGCACACAAAGGTGGCAATTCTGAAATTAATGGCAATGAAATCGAAGGTAAAATTTTCAGTTTCTTACTTCACACAAGGAATGTCCGTTGCGTAATGATTAATTTTTTTTTTTTTTTCAGTTTCTTATTTCACACAACTTTAATGTAAAAACAGGGACAAGAAAGAAAAGAACAAGGGGACCAACAAGGTGTTTAAAAATACATGCAAGAACTAGCAAAGATCGTCAAGAAGTTACTTTAGATGAGGATGGAGAACCAATTGGACCCAATGGCAAAACTGTATCAGACTTGAGCTATTTCCTTGGATCTATAGCAAGGAATGCAGAGTTTTGTCCCTTGATCTACACAAACTTCAAAGCTTTGCTCAAAGATCACGAGGATCGTTTATGGAAATATGTCAATGTATGAGAACTAAAGTTTTGTATTTGTTTGAAATGATCAAATAGTTGTCAAAGGTTGATGACAATATTGTTTTTTTCCAGGATAAGTACATTATTTCTGATAGAGGACAAAAAGCTGTGTTTTCTCGCATAAATGATGCTTGGAGAAGCTACAAAAGCGAGATAAAAAGCAAGCACTTTTTGAAGTACAATAGTATGAAGGAAAGGTTAAAACACCGTCCCAAAACATATCTGAGTCTCATTTCAAAAAATTGGTGGCATATTGGTCAAATGACACCATTCAAGTAAGATAATAGCATTGCTTACTAATTTAAAATTATATTTCATTTTCAGAATTTAATTTCTTTCTCCATGCAGAAAATTAGCCAAAAAAATGCAGAAAATAGGGCTAAGCAAAAGTACATGCATCGTGTTGGACCAGTAAATTTTGCTAGAATTCGTGCAAAATTGGTATGATAGTAATCATGTGCTTTTATGTATCATATTCTTTATGTAAATAAAATAGTCTCTTAATTAATTTTGATTTCAATGTATGTAGCGTGCAGAGAAAGAGGATGGAGAAGAAGTTACCCAAGCTGAAATGTTTATCCATACTCGCAAAGGCAAGAAAGGAAAAAAAGTGGATGATCAAACACAAAATGCAATTGTAAGTTTGCTGGATTTTTGTTTAACTTTCTGGATTTTTAAGTTGCTGGAATCACTCTGATTTCTCAGTTAATTAAAACTAGTATTTCTGGGTTGGTGGTTGTTGGATATTTTTGTGAGTTTGTATTGTATAGGATAATAGAATATGATAGCATTAGATAGATGTGGACAGAGATAGTTAGTTGTATTGGACATCTATCCCTTTGATACTAGAAAAGAAACCATCCAGTAATCTCTAAATGCAAGGGCAAGATACTTGTCTGGGCAAGATATAATTGGTGATGCGATATTAGCATGCATTGGATATATACACGGAAATCTAGTTAAGCTCTATTACAGGTCTCTTCAATTTCAAATGATTTAGTTACTTCTTAATTGTACCATGGTCAACCTTATATTAATTTCATGGCTAAACTTATTAGTAATAATTATGTCTACCTCCAATTATAACAGCATCTATAAATGCTTTAATTTTTGGATTGTAACAGCATCTACAAATGCTTTAATTCTTTGTATTAGGATACTCTTGAAGAATCAATTGAAATTTCAAGTGAAGATGCAAAAAAAGAATTCCAATTATTGCTTGGCAAAGAAAAGCCCGGTAGAGTGCGTTGCCATGGAAGAACTATGACTCCTTCAATAATGAAGAAAAATGAAGAAATTGCTTCGGTAAAGAAGCAATATTCTAGTAAAATTTCAGCATTGGAAAGGAAAATGCAAGCATATGATGCTCTTTTAAAAAGTATGTTGATGCAAAAAATCCAAATTTAAGTGAAGAAGCCGTCGACAACTTAATGCAGCATGCTTTGGAAAATGACAATAGTGAAGCACCGCACAATATTGATAACAATTTGGCACCGCGTTCTTCTACATCAACTAATGCTCCTCCTCTTGAAAAGGTATATGATATTGTAGAAGGTGTTTACATTGTTTATAATGTTCTTGAATGTTTTGTAACTTTTGTAATGTTTTATGTTTATAGGTTGGAAATGGTTTTGAAGGTCTGGACAATGATCTTGAAGATTTTGAAGAGTGATGTGATGTGATGCAAGTGGAAAAAACAACTTTTTTTTGGAGTTTGAAGATCAATATTGCTACAAGCATAGGGAAATTATTTTGAGGATTTTATTTTAATTAATGAACAAATAGACTTTTTATATTTTTTGGATTCAGTTTATGTTTCTATATTTTGACTATTAATGACAAATGACATGATGAATGTTGCTTAATGCATGATATTAACTTTGAAAATTTGTTTGTCAATCTCTTTTTAATATAATGTTTATATTTAAAAAATTGTTGTCTATTTTTTGTGTGTTAAACAAATGTGATATGATTATTAAATATTGTCTTCAATGTAAATAAAAGTAGTAAAAATATATTTAAATAAAAGCAACTTATAGGCCACAATTGATAAACCGTAGCTTCAATGTGGTTGCCACAGTTGAAAATGCGTAGCCTAAAAGTTTCTGACAACATTTTTTAAACTGTAGCGTAAATGTACAGGCCACGGTTATTTAAGTGTGGCCAATTCAAAACCGTGGCCGGAAACCAAACAAGTAAACCGTGGCCTGTTTGAATAATTATGGCGACGGTTTTAATATTTCGTGGCCTAATGTGCCAAAACCGTGGACTAAAGGAATAGGCGACGGCCACCTAGACAGCGCCTAAAAAACCGTGGCCAACCCGTGGCCTAAAGTTCAGGCCACGGTTTTTCCACTTCTGGCCACGGTTTTCTGCTGTTGCCTAAAGTCAAAAATGTTGTAGTGTAAATAATATATGTGTTATTTATCAAATAACATAGAGTTTTGGAAAAGATAGTTTTGGAGCTTAATGCCAAAACTTCTTGATCTAAATATGTAGAAGAGGTTTTGAATTTTCGGGAGTCATAACTTTCCTTGGAATATCGAAGAGCGATAGAGAGGAGGCTTTTTTATTTCTTTGAAATCATCTTTCTATTATATGCTCTCAGCTGCAAGCACATGTGTATGGCATATTTATTATGGCTAATGCGAGTTGTAACATATGGTAGCATATGATCTTGGCGTTTGTTTATTGTTAATATCCCATAATAGGTACATGTGACTTTTTGACTTTTATATTTGGTTTGTCTAGTTATTCTAGTGAATAATTATGTGTGTTGTTTGCAACTCTTTTTAGAAGTTCGATAGAGTTTCTCACGACTAAGGTTTTGGTGCATTGCAAAGAGGGGGGTGGTACCTGCAATGACACTCCAACGCCCACGACAGGGTAGGACGAGCAGAGTAACGATACTAGTGAATAGTGTGTACCTGACAACTGACGCAATAACTCCTTATATAGTGTTAGTGGATCGCGGATGACCGTAGGATCACTGCACGGACCGATCAGGACCGTTGATCTTGGTCTTTGTTCTCCTGATTATAGTAAATGGGCTGATCTGACCTCCCAACCTGGATTGGGCTTCGGCCCAGTCTAGAACAGTTGCCCCCCCAAGCCGAAGTCGCTCTTGAGACGGGTGAAAGCTTGATGTCGATTGTCATTTTGAACGCTCTCCCTACTTGTTCAGAGGGGCACATGGACGATCGTGCAAGCATCTGTGTTGGATCGAGCATGAGGGCGGTTGTATTCTGCTCGTGAAGACATGGCATGCTGTCATTACGTGATGTGACGTTTCACGTTTCTCAAGATGTCATTAATGACACTTCGAGATTCGTAATGGAGGCGCTGCCATGATGACGGTTGGTCTTTCGAGACACGTGCAAGTGAAAGGTCACGTCGTTTAGTTGGCTGGTACAGAATTCTCTAAAAGCGACTATACCTGCTCTGAGGGCGACCAACTTTACTCTGAAAGCGATCAAAATCTGCTGAGGATTTGGGGAGGTGTTCCCCAGTGCACGACCTGTCCCTCCGTCGCTCCGTCACCTCAGCTCGCCTTATTCTGCTCGTGAAGGAGCACACTACTTTGAGGCCTAACTTCTCTCCTACTCCAGGTATGGAACGTCCTTAGATCTCTGATTTCTTTTTCTTTTATTTTTGGGAGCGAGGAGGGGGTGTCAGGCCCGGGGTCGACCTTGTCTCCCCCTTCTATGAATCATCGACTAGGTGGTCCTGACCTTCCCTTTCCTTGCAGGGTAGTGCGTGCTGGCGCGAACGAAGAAGACTGCTACAATTTTTGGTGCTCCTCCTGCCCGGCTGGCCGAGCGTGCTGCTCGTTCTGAAAACACCAAGATGAGCGAGCTTCCTTCCTTTGAGCATCTTTCTTCCTCGACGGATTTATCAACATCAGCTTCTTCTGGCCGTTCAACTTCATCAAAGAACTCTGAGGTCACCCACTCTCCCGGAGCCTTTTTATCACGAGAAGGTGATGGGAATGCGATCCCACAACCTCCGCCCGTTCCCACCAACGTGTTGCATCCAGAGGACCCGGATTGGCGGGGGGGGGGGGGGGGGGGGGGGGGGGGGGGGAAATAATGAAGATCGCTCATGGATTTCATCTGCTCCTCTTGGGGACGAGACGCTGCCATGGTTCGAGCAGCTGATCGGTCATGACGATCAAGTATGGAAAGTAGAGGGCATCCTATTGGGAGAACATGCGGCCAGCATCCCTTCTACCTTGAAGTTCATCATGTTTACTAACACCCTTAGGGACATAAGAATATGCCATCCATTCACCTTTTTCCAACGACGTGTTTTAAGGTACCTAGGAGTCTCCCCTTCACAATTACATTTTAATGCGTGGGCATTCTTGAAGTCGTTTAGACGTTGATGGCCGTGATCGATCGGGATATTACCTGCGCCCTCTTCTTTACCTTATTCGAGGTCAGTCGAACGGTTGAATTAAAGAGCGAGCCAAAGCGAGGGGAACAGTTATCATTGAAAGGTATTTAGGACGCCCCAAAACTTTTCAAGCCCTATTGTGAATCTTCCAAGCCTTGGAGGCATGGTTTCGTGTGGGTCGTCCCGGTTTGTGAGCGTGCTTGTGAGATGGTCAGGTCTTTGAACGACCAGGGAGAAATAGCTACCATGAAGTTTCCTCTCGCTTGGACATATTCCCACTACAATCGAACAACCATCAATTATCGAACTCGGCGACGACTAGGAGAATATGATCTAGAAAGTCTTCGGATTTTAGAAACCCTGGCGAGCTGATTGCCTGAGGAACGGTTTCCCTACAACCACCTTTCCCGGGCAAAAAACTTAGAATTTGTAAAACATAAACTTGGTGCGATTAGCTGCTCGTTTCTGACTGTTTTTTATCTCCTTTTTCTTTGCAGCTGAAATGTCAGGTGTTGGATTTCAGGCACTCCCCAGGAAGGCGAAGAAAGGGAAACATGTCCGCTTTGCCCTTCTCCTTCCCATGCTATCAACTTGGAGGACGAGGAGAATCCATCTGTTGTTGACAAGGGGACGAGCTCGTCCCATAAAAAATGAAATTGAGCTCACTAAACAGTTGGGACCAGTGAGGTTGAGGTCGATCATACTCTTAGAAAGCAGAATAAAGAAATTCAGAGGAGGTCGTCCCTCAACTTGGACGATCTCAATGAAGCAGATTTTGATCGCCTTCGTGAAGACCCTCTTCTCTTCATGTTAGATGTTGCCAAGGCGTCCTCTTCTAAACTTGCTCGTTACAAGGAAGAGGAGGTCGAGCGACAAGCAGGTATGCGACTTGTCCATCGTAATTTATGGTTGGAGGGCGACCTCATAGATAAGACTGATAAATATCTTTGTGCTCTCTATCGCATCACAGAGTTGCGGGCATAATTGGATGCCACGAAGAAAAATTTGAAGAGGCTGAGACGGCCCTCCAACCAACCAAAGACGCTCTCATCACGGTCAGAATTGAACGGGATGCTGTTGTGGTTGCCAAAGTTAATGCAGAGAGCACTGTCTTCTGAGGCAACCATAGTGACCGAGCTAACGACTACGGTGCAGGGATTGGAGGGACAAGTTAATGGTCTGAAACAGGATCTCAGTAACATGGAGTCTGCTCGTGACAAAGCTATGGCCGATTTGGAGGCCCTTGAGTTGTCTACTCTTGCGATCGCCAAGGAGCGCTTTAAGGAGGCCGTTGCTCAGATTCAATACTGCTTCCCATCTCTTGAGATCAATTGCCAAATCGTTGACAACGATCACTTCTTGAAGGACGAGAAGATCGTTCAACTAGAGTGGTGAAGGAAGAGACGGTCGTCTATAGGCGTCCAGAATAACTTGGCTTGTAATCTTTTGGTTGTTATTTTCTTTGCTTATTGGGCGGCCTTGAGGTCGCCCTTCTTTTGTAATATCTACTTTTAATGGAGCCCGGCCTTCTCCGGCCACTTTCTAATGGTTGAATTTCGTATGTTTCCTTTTCAATCGTTAGTTATTGATGGACGGGCGGGCCTCAATAAAAAACCCCGTAGGGAAAAAGAGTGTCCCGCCCGTTCTGTTTTCATTGATCAAACTAGTGTAACATGATATTCTTTCATTTTTACAAGATATCTATTCATGTAAAGTCTCTCCTAAGATTCACAGCATTCCAATTGTTTGAGATCGCTCCTCCACTCATGGTCTGGAGACTGTAAGCACCTTTGCCCGTTCTTGTGACTACTCGGTAGGGACCTTCCCAATTGGGGGCGAGCTTGCCCAGGCCAGCATTCTTCGGACCAATGTCCGGCCTTCTTAGCACGAGCTGTCCTACTTCAAAAACTCTCGGAACGACCTTAGCATTGTGTCTTGTTGCCATGCCTTGTTTGACCAACGCTTCCCTTAGAGCTGCCTTGCTTAGAAGTTCCTTTACCAGGTCCAACTCTACTCTAGTGGCCTGCTCATTCTCAAGTGGTTGTTTAGGGTTGGTCGTTCTCTAGTTCAACTCCCCAATTTCTACGGAAATCAGAGCGTCTGTCCCATAAATCATTTTGAAAGGAGATTCTCTAGTGGTCGAATAAGGAGTCATTCGGTATGCCCATACCATGGATGGAAGCTCTTCTGCCCATTTGCCCTTTGATTCGTCCAATCTCCTCTTTAGGCCGCGAAGAATTACTCGATTTGCGGCTTCTGCCTGCCCGTTCGTTTGAGGATGCTCTACTGAGGTAAAACGCTGTTTTACTCCCAGCTCGACCAGAGTCTCTTGGAAGTTTTTATCGGTGAACTGTCTGCCGTTATCTGATACGACCACTTCTGGGATCCCGAAACGTACCAAGATATTTTTCTTGCAGAACTTAAGGCAATTTCTTGATGTGATCGTGGCCAGGGGCTCAGCTTAAATCCATTTAGTGAAATAATGAACTGCTACAATTAGAAACTTCAATTGGCTAGGAGAAACAGTGAATGTCCCCAAGAGGTCTATCCCCCACCATGCGAACGGCCAAGGGGCGGTCATGCTGTTGAGTTCTACTACAGGGTCAAGGTGGACATCTACGTGTCTCTGACACTTGTCACACTTGTTCACTAATTCTCTTGCGTCCTCTTCCGTTGTAGGCCAATAGTAACCTGCCCTTAAGGCCTTCTTTGCCAGAGCACGACCACGCAGATGGTTTCCGCAAATTCCCTCTTGAAACTCTCTTAACACATAATCTGCCTCTGTTTGGGGGAGACACTTGAGCAATGTCATAGTGAAACCTCTTCGATAAAGCTGGCCACTTATGATCGAGTAGGAGGACGCTCGCCTTTGAACGAGTGCTGCTTCTTTGGGATCTCCTGTTTCTTCCCCGTCCCTTATGTACTTAAGGATGGGATCAATCCATGTTGGTGTTGCATCAACTGCACATATGTCTGGTTCAAGAAAGACCTCCAACCTTACGCTAGGTTGTGACAGTACCTTCTGTGTGACGCTCCTATGGTTACCAGGATTCTTGGTACTCGCAAGCTTTGATATTACGTCCACCCTAGTGTTTTCTGCTCTAGGGACGTGCTTGACCTCAGCATATTCAAATTGTTGGATTAATTCTCTAACTCTTGTCAAGTATCTTTGGAGGATCTCGTCTTTAGCGCTGAAGACTTTTTTAATTTGAGAGACCGCTAGCAGTGAATCTGAATGCATCTCTACCCTCTTCACATTAAATTCTAAGGCGAGCAACACTCTTGCCACGCAAGCCTCGTATTCTTCCTAATTGTTTGAAGTGGGAAACGAGAAGGTCAATGAGACCTCGGAAGAAGGCGACATTGGTAAGGACAATCCCGGATGATTTCGACTGGCAATGCATTCTTCTAACCTCGAGCTAAGGAGAAGACTACACAGAGAAATTGAACACCAGCTCTTGATCCAGGATCCCAGATCCGAGGTCACGTACTTAACATTGGCAACCACGGTGGTATTTGATCATCAATTTGTCATGTCTCCGGGAGGTCGACCTCCGACTCGTACTCAACCTTGCCCACAAAGCATCATCAAAGCCGTGCCCAGACCCCAGAAGGGCACATACAAGAGCTCCCAGCCGAGCTCGCACACTCTGCACCACTACTCTCACCACCATCGGTTGCCGAGGTAGTCCCGGTTCCGGTCCAGGCAGTAAACCAAATTCTCTACCTCCTAGACAGACGAAGTCAGGATATTGCCCATCATGAGCTACGATTCACTCAGATGGAGGAAGAGGTTGCCGCTGTCCGTGCTAACACTGCTGCAGCATCAACCCTACCTCATGAGAAATCCCCCGTTCAGAACACCATCGTTTTGAAACGACACCGCTCTCCACCCTGGAAGAAATTCAGCCACCGGTGCCACGTCCACATGTCCCCCCCTCATAAGCGAAATTGATGCCATGGCTCACGTTCTCCTCCGACTCCACAAAGTTCAAGCCCCAGTCAGACCCCCTCATACGGCTCCTCATCTTCTCGAAGTGCATTCCCTGAGGACAATCTCCGCGCTGGAAGGACCACTCCCCGCGATGAGGCAAGGTCGGGCGCGCAAGGAGGACTCCTTTCATACCAGGGATTGCTATTTGCAAGGTTTCGAAGTCCTTAGAGAAGCTGCCACAGTTGAATATGTACGACGAGACTCGCGACCCGGATGAGCACGTGGACACCTTTGATCTAAAGATGCAATATCGGAACGCAACGGATGACTTGAAATGTAAAATCTTCCCACTCTCCTTGAGCAAAACAACACCATCATTGTTCAGAGACCTCAAGCCTGGCTCAATCTACTCATTGGAACAACTAGTCCGAGTATTCTCGGCGCGCTTCACGGCCTCCAAGATGAAACTAAAATCCGCAAACATGCTCAATGAAGTAAAACAAGGAGAGAATGAGACTTTGCTTGACTACATCGAAAGATTCAACAAGGAAGCAGACAATATTAGAGACTTGGGAGATGATATAAGACTTCTGTTCATGAGGAGGACGACCAAGATGACGAAGCCGTTCTAGAATCCACCCCAGGGAAGGGGACCGAGTGGGAAGGCCTCCAAGAAAGAATCAGAGGGGACATCCTGGGAAAGATGACTCCGGTTCACAGAATACACCAAGCTGAATAAATAAAAATTCAAAATCCCAGCTGAGTACGCCCCCACTGAGTTGAATGACAGAAAATGGCCGGCTGACCAAGTATATCAAGAACGAAGGGGAAGAGGAGCGAAAGCATTCTCGCTCACCCCAGAAAGGTTAGTCTGGAGTTAACGAGGTAGCCAAATCCACGAAGGCCGACTCTGAAGAATCAGACGAAGAGGAAGAACTAAAACAACAGCATTCCAGGACGGTGGCTGCAGTGATCATAGGAGGCTACTCGGTCGACTCGAGAGAAACCAGACGGACGATGAAGAGAAGAGGGAAAGAGATCCTGAGCATAGCCAATAACCCCAAAACCACCAATCTCTTTGACAAACCACCACTGGCTTTCTATGACCAAGACCTCCCACCAATCCCTTTGGATCGATGAGTGCCAGTTATAGTATTTGGCCATTGATTCCTATTCCATACAACACTCCCCCGTGGACGTGTATGAAGCCAACAAACTTTATTCTCTCAAGCCTGATCCCTGGAAAGCGTATTCCTGGTAATGATATTGATGTATACATGCAACCTTTTATAGTAGAGTTGCGCGAGTTGTGGGAAAAAGGCGTTGAAACATTTGATGCTTCAAAGAATGAAGTGTTCATGATGCGAGCATGTCTTTTATGGACCATAAGTGACTTTCCTGGACTTGGATTTCTTTTTGGATGGAATACATATACTGGGTTAGCTTGTCCATCCTGTAACTTTGATGCAAGTCCTCTTCGCCTTCCATTTAGTTAAAAATGGTGTTTCATGGGTCACAGTCGATTTTTGTCTAGAAGACACAAGTTTCGATTGAGCCGATCCCGCTTTAATGGAAAAACTGAGGATAGGAATCCTCCAAAACAATTGTCTGTTTCAGAAATTTTGAGACATGTTGAGAAATTAAATGTCACTTTCGGAAAAAAGCCACAATCATTAGATAGTCAAAAGAGAACTCGTGGGAAGAACACCAGTGACAACCAAACTCAACAATGGAAAAAGAAAAGTATATTCTTTCAACTTCCATATTGGGAGTTTAACTTGTTGCGACACAATCTAGATATGATGCGTATTGAGATTAATGGGTTCGACAATGTAATCTTCACAATGATAAACGACAAAGACAAAAGAAAAGATCACTTAGAGTCTCGAAAAGACTTGCAAGCAATGGGTATTAGAAGAGATCTCTGGCTGCCCGATGATGGGAAAAAGTTACCCCTGCTTTGTTTACACTAACAAAGGAAGAGATTGACGTTTTTCTAACCACCCTGAAGAATATTACTGTGCCAGATGGTTACTCAACCAACAGTTCAATGGAAGATCTTTGGTTTGAAAAGCCATGATTCCCACATTCTTATGGAGCAATTGTTGCCCTTAGCAGTTAGAAACGAGTTACTGTCCAAGTTGCATCTGTTTTGGTCTTATGCATGTTTTTCAAGCTATTGTGTGCCAAAGTGTTCACTCACACTGATCTAGACAAGTTCAAAGAACAAATTATTCTTACACTGTGTCATTTGGAAATGTTGTTTCCACCATCATTCTTTACCGTTATGATTCACCTTAGCGTGCATCTAGTTTATGAAGCCAAACTTGGCGGACCAGTGCATTATCGAGGGATGTATCCTATAGAAAGGTAAAACCAACTATGAATTCTAACACACACACACAAACATATTTAGTCATTTATTAGTAATGACTTGTTCTTTAAGTCTAATTACTTTCTAAAATCATAGGTTCTTGGGGAAGTTGAAGTCTTTCGTGCGTAATAAAGCACAACCTGATGGCTCGATAGCTGAAGGTTGGATTTCTGAAGAGATACTAACTTTTTGTTCAAGGTACTTCTACAATGCGATTGAGACGAGATTCAATTGATTGAGTCGTGTTGATGATGATCCCTTTGACTCCGCATCGGCCCTATTTCCCAACGTAGGAAAAACTATTGGAGGCTCATCCTATTTTACTTTGACACCTACAGAATTGCTCCAAGCACATCGACACGTGTTGATTAATTGTCCAGAAGCACAACCCTTCATTGAGTAAGTCCCATTGAAATATGTTATTTATCTATTTTATAGAGACTTACTTACATAACCATTTCTTATAGGGAATTTAGAACTTATACAAAGAGGAAGATAAGGAGTCGGACGAGGTTGTCAAATGAGATAGAGAAGGAAGTTCATCGGGGCATTGTGGAATAGTTTAGGCGTCGTGTAAGTGGAAGAGATATCTCTGAATTTCAATGTGTTATTATGCATTATTACTAAAGTCAGTTTTTTCTTTGAAATAGATTATGAATGATAATAGTGATGCACACTCTGAAGATATTTGTGCCCTTGCGCAAGGGCCTCTTCAGCAAGTTGGAATTTTTACTGCATATAATGTGAATGGATATAAATTTCGAACCTTACAACGTGAGCAAGGGATGAAAACGCAAAATAGTGGTGTGTTTTGTAACTTTGGAACTAAAAGCTATGCAAGTACAAGTGACAACAGCCCATCAGAAAGTTTAGTGCCATATTATGGGAACTTAGTTGACATTATTGAACTAAATTTTTATGGCCAATTTATGGTGACTTTGTTTAAATGTCAATGGGCAAACACTACAAATTTTAGATCTGAGTTTTATCATGTTATGATTTTGATCTGAGTTGTTTTTTCTCTGATAATGTTAGTATTATAATACCATTTATGTTTTACTAGCCTGTCAAACAAATGCATTATGGGAGCTTGTATTTATGTTTAATACTATACGGACAATATAGGGGTAAGGATATACAATCCAGCAGGTAAGGGTATATACATAAACTTGTTATCTACATGGGTATAGGTCTGATTCCGTGAGTTTTTTATATTAAAAATATAGGCATGAAGTACATGTAGAATTTGATTAAGTTTAGAACTTGCATGCATTTTTAGAATTGGCAAGGATGTTAAAAGTGAACTCACCTCCTTGTTCCTTGGTATTTAATTCAAGTTAGAGTTTACTCATTGTCATTTCTGGCATGTTTAGAACTGGCATGCATGTTTAGATTTTATTTCTTTCATTTGTTTGAATGATTATTGGAAATGTTTGCTCAAAGTACTTAATATTCCATTATCTATAAGTACTTAACGACATTTGCTCAATGTGTTTTAGGATAAGGTAAACAATTGTCTCACATGGAGCAACACCAGGCATCTGAAGATGAGTTTTTTCTACGCGATGAGTTTGAGGATATCCTACATGAGCCCCCAATTGATACAGAACTTCATGTAACTAAAAAACCAAATAGAACTTGTTGGATGGTTCGAGTAAGAAGTAAGTTATTTAATGTTCATGCATTTTACTGAAATATTTGTTCATGCATAAATTAACATATTTGATATAATATCGTCGGTTAACGCTTTTTTTTTTATAGATGATAAAGGAGAAGAAGAAGAACGTGCTATGCAAGTTAGAGATGTTTACCAACTTCCACGTGGAGTGAGAATTGTCATTCCTTTTAATGGAATTACACCAAGTGGCACAGATGTCGATGGGCTTTTAGCCGGCTTTTTAGGTCGATTGGCACGAGAGCATAAATGGTTTCCTATTGGATTTGATAATTGGAAAAAGGTAATTGGTGACATCAAGGATAAAGCTTGGGATAATGTTATTAAGGTATTAATTGTTGTTTTTCTTGTTTGTTATGTTATCCATAATACCTTGTTTTTTGATCTGTACCCTTGTGTGATGGACCGCAGCTTCTCAGGTATCAAATCTGTGCTCTTCTGGTCGTGCTCCAAACGTAACTTCCGGGGGCGGGTGTACCTGCGAAGACACTCCAACGCCCAAGTCAGGAGCGAACGGGCAGAATATGAATCTGAATAAATAGTGTGTACTGACAACTGACGCAATGAATGCTTATATAGGGAGCGCGAATCACGCCCGGCCGTTGGATGGTCGTACGGACTCATCTGCGCCGTTGATTCGCGCTTTCAGCCTTTAACCAATCCTTGTCTGGGCCGCTCCTCGTTTCCAAGGCTGAAGTGGGCTTCGGCCCACTCCAGAACAGTTGCCCCCCAAGCCAAGATCGTGCTAGGGACGGGCGAAGGCTTTAACCGGGACCACTATCCACAGTCCTCGAGGAATTTTGCTCGGTCAACCGTATGTATTGACAATCTTGCTTTTAAACTTTTACGACGCGTGGCCCCTTTTCATGAAGTGACGTTTCACATCCTTTCAGGGATCATTAATGGTGCCTCGAAGTTCAAAAAGGCGGCGCCTGGTTATGATGACGGTTCAGCTTTCAAGGCGCGTACAAGTGAAAGGTCACGACGTTTCGCTTGCTTGCTCCCTGAGTGTTATAAATATGCTGCCCCCCTCTCCTCATTCTTCACTCCTTTTCTTGAAGCTCTGAAAGCGGTCATACTTTTGCTCCCGAGGCGAACAACAGTTTACTGTCTCAACTGGCAAGGTGCTCACCCGTGCACGACATCCAACTTAGGCGATTTCACTCGTCCGGTCGCTTGATTTTGCTCATTAAGGAGCATTCTAGTCCGAAGTTTTCTCCTACTCCAGGTATGCACTTTCTGCTCGTTTTTCTTTAGTTTGCTCGTTTATTCGTCGGGTAGGGCGAGGAGGGGGTGTCAGGCTCGGGGTCGACCTTGTCGCCCCCTTCCGCAAATCATCGTTTAGGGTGAGCCTGACTTCCCTCTCCTTGCAGGGTAAGGCAGGGGCACGAACAAAGAAGACAGCTAGGATCTCCGGCCGTCAATCTGTGAAGATGGCTGAATGTGCTGCTCGCTCTGGAGATACTAGCACGAGCGGACTTCCGTCCGAGACTTTCTCTTCCACCGATCTCTCTACTTCGTCGTCGTCTGGGCGCTCGTCGAATACTGTTGACACCGTTCAATCTCTTCGAGTGAACCCTGCTCCTCCTCTCGTTCAGACCAATGAGGTGCTGCCTGAAGAGCATGATTGGAGGGGTAGGCTTGATGATGACCGCTCTTGGATCTCTTCGGCCATAACCAACGAGCGCTCGGTCTTTCCCCCAGGTGATGAGATGTTGCCGCTTTTCAACAAGTTAATTGGTTATGGCGACGAGGAATGGCTAGCCGACGGTGTGCCGGCTCACGAGCATGCTGCCATGATCCCGACCTCTCTGAAATTTATTATGTACACCAATGTTCTCCGAGATTTGAGGGTGCGACCTCCCTTTTCTTTCTTTCAGAGACGCGTCCTGAGAACCCTTGGGGTCGCCCCCTCTCAACTTCACTTCAACGCTTGGGCACTTGTTAAGTCTTTCGAGATAATAAGGGCCGCGCTCGACCAGGAAGTGAATTGCCGTCTTTTCTTCTCCCTATTCGACGTCAGTCGTACTGTGGAGATGAAGAGCGAACCCAGAAGATGGGAAAAAGTTTCTTTGAAGGGGCGAAAGGGCACGATCAGACTCTTCAAACCTTTCTGCGA
This sequence comes from Astragalus glycyphyllos, assembly GCA_963573325.1. Taxonomy (NCBI): domain Eukaryota; kingdom Viridiplantae; phylum Streptophyta; class Magnoliopsida; order Fabales; family Fabaceae; genus Astragalus; species Astragalus glycyphyllos. Next base: position 98,827,249 of record OY754307.1, read on the forward strand.
ATCGGCCAAGCCTTAGAGGCATGCTTTCCTTTGGGTCGTCCCAATCGATGATCGGGCTAAAGAGATGGTGGGAATTGTGGACGCTGAAGGTCATATTAATTCGATGAAATTCCCTCTGGGCTGGTCGCACTCACACTATGACCGTGATACCATTCACTATAGGCATCAAAGGAGGCTGAGCGATTACGATATTGAGAGCATCTTGATGCTGGAGACCCTGGTCACTTGGCTGCCTGAAGGGGTTATTCCTTGCAACAAATTTGCTTGTCTTAGGACGTCTGAGCAAGCTGAAAATAAACTTGGTGTGCTTTAACTTTTTCTTTTGTTCGATAGCTTTGATTGCTTTCTACTTCGTATTGCTTCTAACCCTCTCTTTTCAGCTGAAATGTCAGGCATAGGCTTTGAAGCCCTTTTGGCCAAGACCAAATCAAGGAAACAGAAGAAGGTGACCTTTGCTTCTCCTTCTCAAACTCTCCACGCAGAGGGCGACCATAGACCTCTTGCTCGTGAAAAGGGGTCGAACTCAGCTTCAAAGAAGAGGGATCGGGCTCCAAATTCCGTGGACGCCGTCGCGATCGACCTTGATCCTCCCCAAAAAGAGGAGAGAAACAAGGAGGTCGTCCTTAGATTTGGACGATCTCCAGGATGTCGATTTGGAACGCCTTCGAGCAGACCCTCTGATGTTCGTTGCAGAAATTGCCCAGGCCGCATCTCAAAAGCTTGCTCGTTACAAATCCGAGGAGGCTGGCCGTCAAGCAGGTATGTGTAACACCCCGGAAATAATTTAATTAAAATAGTTGATTGAATTATTAAAATAATTTGGAGGCGGGATATAGATAAATTAAAAGGTTAATATTTTATATGCGTAGGAGGTGAAACGAGTAAAGGAGGTGGTGACGTAGAGAGCCCAGTGTTTACTGAGCCCTCAACTTAAACCCTGGGGGTTTAAGCCAAACCCTCATTCGCAGCAAGCAAAAGAAAAACGAAAGTGAGAGTGAGAGAGAGAGCACGCGGCGCAAAGAGGGAGAGAAGAGGAGGGTTTCGCGAAGAATTTCAAAAGGAGATCGTTCGTGTTGCTGTGGTTTTGTTCGTGTCTCGTTCGTCGTGTTCCGGAGCTTACGTTATTCGAGGTAAGGGTGGGCTTAACCTTGATAATGGGTTGATAATAATTATGTGTGGGTAGTCTAGGGTTTTGTTGAATTGTTCGTGTTGTTGCATATCGTGTTTTCGTTGAGATTGGTGCTTTGATGATTATTGCACGTTATTGTGATCTGTTTCGTTATTTGTTGTTGCGTGATTGTTGTATCACGATGATGGTGTTGTTATTGTTCGTGTTTTTGTTGTTGCTGTGCATGGTTGATTGTTGTTGTCGCGTGGTCGGATTGTCGTTTTTGTTGTGGTGGTTGCGGTGTCGTTGCCGTTAGGGTTTGGTGTTTGGCAATTTAGCGATTCTGGACACAGGTTCGGTTTTTCTAAAACTGGCGCTGTTTGGTTGATCCAAAAATTATGAGGTTGATTGTTTTTGAAAATAGACTTAACGCCGGTCGTTTTGGCACTGGTTTTGTTAAATTCGGAGTTGTATAGCTCGAGTTATATGCGATACAAGTTAGGTTAAAATTCTGGAAACGATTTGGGCATAGATTCGGTATTTCGGTGACTGGGAACGTTGTATTGACCGAAAAATTATGTGGTTTATTTTTCTGGAAAATAGACTTAATGCTTGTTAATTTGGCACTGGTTTGGGTGCGTTTAGAGTTGTGTAGCTCGAGATATGAATTCCACAAGTTAGAGTAAGATTCTGGAAACAATCTGGACACAGGGTCAGTGTTTTGGTCACCACGTTTTCAAAAGAACTCCTTTTCGAACGAATCCAATTTCTTTGAAAACTAGACAAAATTTGCCCCAGTTTATGCACAAGTTTCATGCAATTTGATTGAGTTTTGGTCACTTTGGAATTGCTTGAATTTGAAGGACAGAAACTGTCCTCTTTTGCAACTAGCCTGTGTGCTTTTCGAAAACTGTACCTATTGGACACTCTCCTTCAAAAACTGAACTTAGGGATGATAACCAGACCCATAGGGCTTTCCAACAAGTATTTATTTGTTGAAATCCGATGTCGTTTGCTATTTTAATTAATTCGCTGAAGTAGGTGCGATGTGCCTAGGCGCTGTGCGCCAGTCTTGTGCGTGGTGTACGTGCGTTATGTCCGCGTTGTGGAGCCGTCTGGTGTTAATATTTCAGGTGCGGTGCTGGTATGCTCAGGAGAGTTTAGTGGTAGCTGTGATGCTACAACTTGGTGCTATTTTTGGTGAAATCATTTGTTTTGATTCTGGTGATATAGTATTTATTTTAAATACTTGTTATGGTGAGTTGGTGCATAATCATGGTGTCGCATTGTCATATGCATGTTTTGGTGATATAGGCTCTGCCTCTGGTGTTTGTTGGTGATATGCCCGTTGTGGCTCATTTTGGTGATCGGTACCGCATGCATATGCCCACTGGAGGGGTTGCATATCATCCCATTGTCTATGAATGTTATAATTTTGGTGGTTCACTGTCAAATGGATTTTTCCTTTGGTATCTGGTGCTGTGATATGGTGTAATTGTATTGTGTTGCTGTAGTTACCTGATGCTAGCATATTTTTATCATCTGCTTATTACCTCTGTTAGACTCACCCCTTCTGCTTGGAATGTTGCTCTCATGCGGCAACGCTGCAGGTGATCGCTAGTGCTCGTGGAGGAATTGCTAGGTTTTGCCTCCTCTCTCGTTTGGGTCTGTGTCAGCTCTGATATGTAGCACCGGGGAGTCGTTAGTTATCGTTTTGAACTATTATTTTAGGTATTGGAAATTGTTTTAATTAATTTTGGAGATGTCTTTAATTGTTAATTCTGGAGATGTTTAAACTGGTTAATATTTCCGCTGCTTGGTGATTTCTTTTATATAAATTATTTTGGAGATTTTTTTTTGGAATAAATGGTGTTTTTTTTAAAAAAATGGTGAAAAATGTAGCGCCCTTCGAGGTGACTCTGATAATTGTCTATTTAGTTGTAATAGTAAAAGGGGGGTGTTACAGTATGCGCTTACTCCATAGAAACTTATGGTTGGAGGGTGACCTCTTGGATAAAACTGACAAGTATAAGTCCGCTCTTGGTCATATTACAGATTTGCGGGCAGAACTCGAGTGTACCAAGAAAAAGCTTGAGGATGCCGAGGTCGCCCTCCAACCAACGAAGAATGCACTTGGCTTGGTCACTTCTGAACGTGACACGGCCATAACCGCCAAGGTAGATGCCGAAGCCCAACTTGCCACCGCTATTGCCAGTTTGACCGAGCAATCTACCAAGGTGAATCAGCTGGAGGGGGAGGTGGTCAGTCTAAAGGAAAACTTGAAGGCAGTCGAGGACGAGCGGGATCAGACCAAAGGTGAGCTAGAGGCCTTGGAGGACATGACTATTTCAATTGCCAAAGGGCGTTTCGACGAGGCTGTTGCTCAGATTCAGTATTGCTATCCTTCTCTGGAGATTAATCCTGAGAACGTGAGCAACGATCATTTCTTGAGGAATGGCCAAATCGTTCGTCTTGCGGAGAAAGATGAGCATGGGAACGTCATCAAAGAAGAAACAGTCATCTCCAGCCGTCCTGAGTGACTAGCCCCTTTCTTTTGTATTTTCAACAAGTGTACTTTATGCTTTCTTGTAATCTTTATGAGCCCGACTTTCTTCGGGCAGACTTTATCGTTAACTATCTTTACTTTTTCTAAGTTGATTTACGTTGCTCGGGGCCTACGGGCTTTATGGTACTGTTTCAACCCTCGTTGGGCCGATCTTCATAGGGACCCCTGTCAACAGCTTACCAAGTTTCTACTTGAGATTTAGCTCGTTGACTGGGTGTGTTCGTACTTAAGATCGCTTAAGTTTCCTCCTGAGCAGTTTATCAAACTCGGTTTGAACTTAACTCGCTTAAGAGGTAATTGGTTATTGAGTCGATCTACTTGAGATTTAGCTCGTTGACCGGGTGTGTTCGTACTTAAGATCGCTTAAGTTTCCTCCTGAGCAGTTTATCAAACTCGGTTTGAACTTAACTTGCTTAAGAGGCAATTGGTTATCGAGTCGATCAACATCTTTTAAAGAGAATCAAATTAAGAAATACCTTCGTCATTCAAATGACGGGCGAGCGGGCCTCGATAAAAAACCCCGTAGGGAAAAAGAGTGTCCCGCTCGTATGATTTTTTATTCATTGTTATAACAAGACATTTGTACAAACTCTCAAGTGAAATATCTTCTAAGATTTGCTGCATTCCAAGTATTTGGAATGATGCTTCCGTCTACATTCTGCAAGATGTACGCCCCTTTGCCCGTCTTGGCCGCCACTCGGTAAGGACCTTCTCAATTCGGGGCAAGCTTTCCTTGTCCGGCATTTCTTCGGCCAATATCTGCCCTTCTTAGGACGAGCTGCCCTTTTTCGAAGGCTCTAGGAACGACCTTGGCGTTGTGTCTTGTGGCCATCGCTTGTTTTACTAACGCTTCCCTGAGGGCAGCCTTACTGCGTAGCTCTTCCACTAAATCGAGCTCTTCTCTGGTCGCCTGTTCGTTTTCTGATGGCTGCATAGGATTGTTCGTTCTCCAGCTTAGTTCTCCCATTTCGACGGGAATCAGTGCATCTGTTCCGTAGACCAGCTTAAAGGGGGCTTCCCCAGTGGTTGAGTGTGGGGTCGTTCTATACGCCCATATTACTGAAGGGAGTTCTTCCGCCCATTTCCCTTTCGCTTCATCTAACCTTCTTTTGAGGCCCCTCAGGACGACTCTGTTGGCTGCTTCTGCCTGCCCGTTCGTTTGCGGGTGTTCGACTGACGTAAAACGCTGCTTAACGCCTAGTTCCGCTAAGGCTTTTCGAAAGTTCCGGTCGGTGAACTGTGTGCCGTTGTCCGAAATAACGACCTCAGGGATCCCAAACCGCACCAAGATGTTCTTTCTGACGAACTTGAGGCAATTCCTTGAAGTAATCGTGGCTAGGGGTTCGGCCTCGATCCACTTGGTGAAGTAGTCAATTGCGACGACCAGAAACTTCAGCTGGCCAGGGGCGAGTGAGAAAGGTCCTAACAAGTCGATACCCCACCATGAGAATGGCCATGGGGCGGTCAAATTGCTGAGCTCGGCTGGAGGTGCGATGTGAACGTCGGCGTGCCTCTGGTGTAACACCCCAATTCTACCCAATAATACTATAAATCAGAGTGCGGAATTTTCAACATAAATATTGGAGTGCTACACTTACTTCCCAACACAACAATATAATTCATTCATGGTAAATTCAATTTGAAGCAATCTTAACAATCCTTGTCCATTTGACAACTCAAAATCAACAATTTGCTTAATAGAAATAACTTCGAGTTCAACAAATATTGCAACCTAAATGATAAAGGAATAAAAATAGCGTTCAATCCCCCCGAGTGTTACGTATCAGAGTGACGACACCGACTCAACTAAGGAAGGATCACCGCCTTCATTCGCGACTACCTGCACGTTACCACATAGGGGTAACATTCAAACAGAAGGGGTGAGATATCGAACTATATAAGAGCATGTATGAAGAACAATATGATAGGTCAGGTACTATAGAATTACACATATCATCAATAAAATCCTCAATAGAGTCATCAATAGAATCATCGAAGTGCAATGCGGAATGCGACTCAACTGTGCATATGCATGTGGTACCATTGGAGCAAAACTCCCGTCGTAAAAATCGTCGTTGCCAGTAAATAGTGGCTCACAGGGCATAGCCCTCATCGTTCACGTCCTAAAGCAAATGCAAAGGTATGCGACACAATGTGAATGTACAAGTAACGCTAATCACAGTCACGCAATCGCACGACAACAACACCAAAACGTCATGGCGGCCATAGGCCTACAATTTACTATCTTTGCCAATAAATAGAGGCAAATCAACTTTTACAACTTCACCTGCAATTTACCTCATTTTCGACAAGGTATTCAACGCAACAATTAACCACAACAGCAACTGTGGCAACAATATTGACAAAGCAGCAACATCAACAGCGCAAAACAGCAAGAATAGCAACAACACAGCAGCAAAACGTAACAGCAATGACAATAATAACAGCAAAACCGCAACAGCTTTAACACAAAACATCAACAGCATTAACAGCAAAACAGCAACAGCATTATCAGCAAACAGCAACAGCATTAACAGCAAAACAGCAACAGCATTACATCAAAACAGTAACAGCATTAACGTAACCATCAATTCAATTACGAAAATTATTTATAATTCTTACTAACGAGTTATCTATATTCCTATCATTTTTTTTTATTATAATAGTGAAAACCTTAATCCAAAAAAATTACAATTCGATTTAATTAGAACTAACGACATAGGAATTCAAGCACACACGGTCAATTCATCAAACATTTCTCATACGATATATATATATATATATATATATATATATATATATATATAACTACGCAACATACACAGAGGCAATCTATAATAAACCCCAAACCCCGCATACGATCCCTCATATACGCTATTATAGAATTCGAACCCACCCTTACCTCAACTATGGTGGCTCAAACTCCCTCCTAGCCTCGTTCCTCGATTCTCCGAATACGGCGACTCCCCTGCGATAGTAACGACGCGTGACGATCACGAACGTAGAGAATTGCAATGAAAATCAACCCTCCCAATCCAATCCAATCCTAGGCTAGAGCTCTTGAAAATTGAGGCTTTTGTGTAACTTAGAAGTGAGAGGAAGAAGGAGAAGAAGGGAAAAGAGGGCGGCTGCGCAAAAAGACCAGCCCTAGCGCATATTTGCGCTATATTTATAAGGAGGAGTGGCGCACAAGCGCCTTCCTGCGCAAGCTGCGCACTGGACACGCTGCTAGGGTTGCGTGAGCGCTGCGCACTCGCGGTGCTAAGCCCAATGCTATTTTTAACTGGCCCACGACACGTGATTATCATCTAACTCATTTTCAACATAGCTACTACGCCCATAATTTCAATTCTTACAATTATCCTACGGCAATCCAACTTCGAAGTAATTTGATTAAATTTTAGGGCGTTACAACTCTCCCCCACTTAGAATATTTTCGTCCTCGAAAATTTACCTGATTCGAACAACTCGGGATAGGACTCCCGCATCTTGCTTTCCAACTCCCATGTCATGCTCTCTCCGGCAGCTCCTAACCAGACTACTTTCACCATGGCGATCTCTTTGCCCCTTAAAGTCTTCGTCTCACGGTCTGCGATTCGTACAGGCATCGTCTCCACAGTGAGGTTATCCCGTACTTGCACATCATCCATATGAATTACATGAGATGGATCTGGAATATACTTCCGAAGTTGTGACACATGGAACACATCATGCAAATTCGAAAGATTAGGCGGTAAGGCCACTCTGTAAGCTACATTCCCAACTCTTTCCGTGATCTGATACGGACCAATGACTCGAGGAGTAAGCTTCTTAGATTTCAAAGCACGTCCAACACCGGTCACAGGGGTGACTCTCAAAAACACATGATCACCAGCTTGAAATTCCAAATCCTTCCTTCGCTTATCATGGTAACTCTTCTGTCTACTTTGTGAAGCTTTCATCTTTTCACGAATCAACTTCATCTTCTCAGTCGTTTCTCCAACAATTTCAGGTCCAAGCACTATACTCTCTCCAGATTCATACCAACACAAAGGGGTTCTACACCTTCGACCATACAACGCTTCGAAAGGTGCCATCCCAATACTAGAATGATAACTGTTATTATAGGTAAACTCTATCAACGAGAGATGGGTATCCCACGAACCTCCTTGCTCAAGAATACACGCTCTAAACAAATCCTCCAACGATTGAATAGTCCTCTCTGTCTGACCATCCGTCTGAGGGTGATACGCTGAGCTCAATCTCAACTTAGAACCCAACGCCTCTTGCAAACTCTTCCAGAAATCAGAAGTGAACCTAGGATCTCTATCCGAAACGATACACATAGGAACACCATGCAACTTTACAATCTTTTGGAGGTAAATCTCAGCCAACTTCGGTACCGGATACGTGATATTAATAGGTATAAAATGAGCCGACTTCGTCAGCCTGTCAACAATCACCCAAATTGCATCATGCCCTCTCACAGTATTAGGCAGCCCCGTCACAAAGTCCATTGAAATGCTATCCCATTTCAATTCCGGAATCTCTAAAGGTTGCATCAACCCCACAGGCTTCTGATGTTCAACTTTTGACTTCTGACAAGTTAAACATGCATACGCGAATTGCGCTACATCGCGCTTCATCCCAGCCACCAGAACCATCTTCTCAAGTCTTGATACATTTTCGTAGCTCCTGGATGAATACTCAACTTACTTCTATGACTCTCTTCGAGAATTGCTTTCTTCATTTCCGCATCGTCAGGAATGCAGATTCTATTACGGTATCTCAACACACCTTGCGCATCCAACTCAAAATCGTTATTCTCAGACTGTCCGATTCCTACCGTCGAATCTACCAGTTTAACATCCAGTTTCTGAGCTTCTCTGATGCTATCTAAAAAGTCATTATTAATCTTCAGCATCCCCAACACAACACTCTGAGGTGTCACTTCGCAAATCAAACTCATATCTCTGAACTGCTCAATCAATTCAAACTCCCTGACCATCATTGCCGACATGTGCAAGGTCTTTTGGCTCAAAGCATCAGCCACGACATTAGCTTTCCCTGGATGATAATTCAAACTGAAATCATAGTCTTTTAGCAACTCCAACCACCTCCGCTGTCTCATATTCAGTTCCTTTTGATCAAACAAGTACTGCAAACCCTTATGGTCGCTAAATACTTCAAATCTAGAACCATAAAGATAATGCCTCCAAATTTTCAGCGCAAAAACAACTGCAGCAAGTTCTAAATCGTGCGTAGGATAGTTCTTCTCATGAGTCCTCAACTGCCTCGATGCATAAGCAACTACCTTATCATTCTGCATAAGCACACCTCCTAAACCCATCTTGGAAGCATCACAGTACACCACAAAGGACTCTCCCGGATTAGGCAACGTCAAGATAGGAGACGTCGTCAATCTCTTCTTCAATTCGGTGAAACTCTCTTTGCAACGAGCGTCCCATATAAAGGCTTTACCTTTGCAGGTCAGCTGAGTTAAAGGAAGTGCCAACTTAGAAAAACCTTCAATGAACCTTCTATAGTAGCCAGCTAATCCCAAAAAGCTTTTAATCTCGGTAGCCGACTTTGGAGTCTCCCATTGCAATACAGCATCGACTTTAGATGGATCCACCGCAATGCCGCTACCAGAAATAACGTGACCAAGAAAACTCACCTCCTTCAGCCAAATTTCGCACTTAGACAACTTTGCAAATAACTTCTTGTCCCTTAAGACCTCCAATACCAATCTCAAGTGCTCTGCATGCTCTTCTTCTGTCTTAGAGTAAATCAAAATATCATCGATGAATACTACCACAAACCGATCCAAATAAGCATGAAACACACGGTTCATGTACTCCATGAATACTCCCGGCGGGTTAGTAACACCGAAAGGCATCACCGAATACTCATAATGCCCGTACCGAGTTCTAAAAGCCGTCTTCTGAATATCCTCATCTTTCACTTTAATCTGATGGTAGCCCGACCTCAAATCAATCTTACTGAATACTTGAGCACCCACCAACTGATCCATCAAATCGTCTATTCTTGGGAGTGGATACTTGTTCTTAATCGTCACTTTATCAACTGTCTATAATCAACACAAAGCCTCATACTTCCATCCTTCTTCTTCACTAGCAACACCGGAGCTCCCCACGGTGATACACTCGGCCTCACGAACTTCTTTTCAAGTAGATCCTCAAGTTGCTTCTTCAATTCGGATAATTCAGATGCTGACATCCTGTATGGTGCCATAGAAACAGGTTTGGTACCAAGTACAAGATCAATAGCAAATTCAACTTCCCTCTCTGGAGGTACACTTGGAATCTCATCAGGGAAAACTTCAGGAAATTCGCGCACCACCCGCAACTCATCAATTATGGCTTGATTCTTAACAGATAGCGACGCCATCAGCGAGAATAGCTGAACTTCTTCCCGCATCAACTTCCGCAACTGTCCAGCAGACAACAAACCAGCCTCCTCCTCTTCGGGAGTGGAGAAACTCACAGACTTGCTAAAACAATTAATATGAACATAGTTATATTCTAACCAGTCCATGCCTAGGATCACATCCAATCCGCTTAACGGCAGACAAATCAGATCAACAATAAATTTCTCTGTCGAAAATCGACAAAGGGCACTTAGAACACACAAGAGAAGTAGTCACCGACCCCTTAGCTGGAGTATCGACAACCATCTCCCTATTCATAGAAGACAACACAAGACCCAATCTTTTAACACATTCCGCAGCAATAAAACAATGAGTAGCACCAGTATCAATAATAGCTATTAGAGGAACACCATTAATGAAACATGTACCTCCAATAAATCCGTCGTTCTCAGTAGTCTGTGTCCCTGCCAGAGCGAACACTCTTCCACTAACTCTTTCTTTCTTTGGCTTCTGACATTGATTACTAATATGCCCTTCTTCACCACAGTTGAAACAGACCTGCTCCTTGTGCTTGCACTCGGATGATTCGTGCCCAGTCTTACCACAATGAAAGCACCTCTTTACCTTAACCTTGCACACGTTACTCTTATGACCAGGTTTGCCACATTTGTAACATACAATACCAGCAGGGGCGTCTCCCCCACTAGTTCTCTTACCATCAAAACTTTTCTGCTTACCTTTACCAACTGGAGCATCATACGGCTTACCACGAGTCTGCTGCTTGCTCCTCTTCTCATTAATGATCTTATAGTGAGCATCGTTGTCCTCCTCATAGATCCTGCAACTGTCAATCAAATCGGAGAAAACCCGGATCTTTTGATACCCAATTGCCTTTTTGATCTCAGGTCGTAGCCCATTCTCAAACTTGATGCACTTTGAAAATTCAGCAGTTGCTTCATTGTAGTGCGGATAAAATTTGGCCAACTCCACAAACTTAGCAGCATATTCAATAACTGACAGGTTCCCTTGCTTCAGCTCAAGAAACTCAATTTCTTTCTTACCCCGAACATCCTCAGGGTAATACTTCCTCAAAAACTCCCTACGGAACACAACCCAAGTGATCTCTTCACCTGCAGCTTCCAATCTCTGACGTGTATCTAACCACCAGTCGTCAGCCGCTTCTGACAGTATATGAGTACCATAACAAACCTTCTGCGCTGGAGGGCAATCCATCACACGGAAGATTCTCTCAATCTCCTTCAACCAAGCCAATGCTCCATCAGGATCATACTTACCCTTGAAAGTGGGCGGATTCTCCCTTTGGAAAGTCGCCAAACTGCGAGATCCAGCACTCTCACCAGCGTTTTGTTGATTCTCCAATGCCTGAGCCATAGCGCCCAAAGCAGCAGCAATAGCAGCATCATTCCGTCCGGCCATTTCAGCTTATCCCTACAACACAAATTATAGTTTAGAACGAATAACAATACTTGATTGTTAATCGAAGCGATGACTCGACAACTTGGTCGGACAGACCCAACCATGCTCTGATACCACTAATGTAACACCCCAATTCTACCCAATAATACTATAAATCAGAGTGCGGAATTTTCAACATAAATATTGGAGTGCTACACTTACTTCCTAACACAACAATATAATTCATTCATGGTAAATTCAATTTGAAGCAATCTTAACAATTCTTGTCCATTTGACAACTCAAAATCAACAATTTGCTTAATAGAAATAACTTCGAGTTCAACAAATATTGCAACCTAAATGATAAAGGAAAAAAAACAGCGTTCAATCCCCTCGAGTGTTACGTATCAGAGTGACGACACCGACTCAACTAAGGAAGGATCACCGCCTTCATTCGCGACTACCTGCACGTTACCACATAGGGGTAACATTCAAACAGAAGGGGTGAGATATCGAACTATATAAGAGCATGTATGAAGAACAATATGATAGGTCAGGTACTATAGAATTACACATATCATCAATAAAATCCTCAATAGAGTCATCAATAGAATCATCGAAGTGCAATGCGGAATGCGACTCAACTGTGCATATGCATGTGGTACCATTGGAGCAAAACTCCTGTCGTAAAAATCGTTGTTGCCAGTAAATAGTGGCTCACAGGGCATAGCCCTCATCGTTCACATCCTAAAGCAAATGCAAAGGTATGCGACACAATGTGAATGTACAAGTAACGCTAATCACAATCACGCAATCGCACGACAACAACACCAAAACGTCATGGCGGCCATAGGCCTACAATTTACTATCTTTGCCAATAAATAGAGGCAAATCAACTTTTACAACGTCACCTGCAATTTAACACATTTTCGACAAGGTATTCAACGCAACAATTAACCACAACAGCAACTGTGGCAACAATATTGACAAAGCAGCAACATCAACAGCGCAAAACAGCAAGAATAGCAACAACACATCAGCAAAACGTAACAGCAATGACAATAATAACAGCAAAACCGCAACAGCTTTAACACAAAACATCAAAAGCATTAACAGCAAAACAGCAACAGCATTATCAGCAAACAGCAACAGCATTAACAGCAAAACAGCAACAGCATTACATCAAAACAGTAACAGCATTAACGTAACCATCAATTCAATTACGAAAATTATTTATAATTCTTACTAACGAGTTATCTATATTCCTATCATTTTTTTTGATTATAATAGTGAAAACTTTAATCCAACAAAATTACAATTCGATTTAATTAGAACTAACGACATAGGAATTCAAGCACACACGGTCAATTCATCAAACATTTCTCATACGATATATATATATAACTACGCAACATACACAGAGGCAATCTATAATAAACCCCAAACCCCGCATACGATCCCTCATATACGCTATTAGAGAATTCGAACCCACCCTTACCTCAACTATGGTGGCTCAAACTCCCTCCTAGCCTCGTTCCTCGATTCTCCGAATACGGCGACTCCCCTGCGATAGTAACGACGCGTGACGATCACGAACGTAGAGAATTTCAATGAAAATCAACCCTCCCAATCCAATCCTAGGCTAGAGCTCTTGAAAATTGAGGCTTTTGTGTAACTTAGAAGTGAGAGGAAGAAGGAGAAGAAGGGAAAAGAGGGCGGCTGCGCAAAAAGACCAGCCCTAGCGCATATTTGCGCTATATTTATAAGGAGGAGTGGCGCACAAGCGCCTTCCTACGCAAGCTGCGCACTGGACACGCTGCTAGGGTTGCGTGAGCGCTGCGCACTCGCGGTGCTAAGCCCAATGCTATTTTTAACTGGCCCACGACACGTGATTATCATCTAACTCATTTTCAACATAGCTACTACGCCCATAATTTCAATTCTTACAATTATCCTACGGCAATCCAACTTCGAAGTAATTTGATTAAATTTTAGGGCGTTACATCTGGCACTTGTCACATTTCCTCACTAGGTCTCTTGCGTCCGCATCCATGGTCGGCCAATAATAGCCCGCCCTTAATGCCTTCTTTGCCAGCGCTCGCGAACCCATATGATTTCCATAGATGCCTTCGTGGATCTCCTTAAGTACGTAATTTGCTTCTATTGGGAGGAGGCACTTGAGCAAGGGCATAGTGAATCCCCTTCTATAGAGCTGCTCGTTTATGATCGGGTAGGATGTTGCTCGTCTTCGAACGAGCGCAAACTCATTAGGGTCCACGGGTTCCTCTCCATCCTTGATGTAGCTAAAGATAGGGTCGATCCAGGTTCGGGCTGAGTCAATCTCATACACATCTGCTCCCGGTGTGGCCTCCAGCCTTACGCTTGGTTGAGATAGAACTTTTTGTATTACACTTCGGTGGTTGCCAGGGTTCTTCGTGCTTGCGAGCTTGGATAGAACGTCTGCCCTGGCGTTCTCTGCCCTAGGGATGTGCCTAACTTCGGCGTATTCGAATTCCTGCATCAACTCCTTGACCTTTGCGAGGTATCTCTGGAGGATCTCGTCTTTGGCCGAAAAGATGTCTTTGATCTGGGATACCGCTAACAACGAGTCTGGTCTGAGTTCCACTTTCTTCACATTGAATTCTCGAGCGAGCAACAACCCAGCCAAACAGGCTTCGTACTCAGCCTGATTGTTGGACGTGGGAAAAGAGAAAGACAAGGAGACCTTGATAGTCGTTCCTTGCTCGTTTTCAAGGATCAAACCGGCTCCGCTGCCCTTGCCGTTGGACGACCCATCAACATGAAGCGTCCATATGTCGTGGACCGGGTCCTCCGCTCCTGGAGTTAATTCTATAACAATGTCGGCCAAGATTTGTCCCTTAATGGTCGACCTGGGTTCGTATTTGATTCCAAATTCGGATAACTCTATCGCCCACTTGATCATTCTTCCTGCCAAATCAGGTCTATGAAGGATCTGTCTGATCGGCTGATCGGTTCTCAGAGCAACCTGGTGGGCTACAAAATATGGCCTCAATCTTCGAGCGGAAACGACTAGAGCTAAAGCCAACTTCTCAATTTTTTGATATCTAAGCTCTGGCCCCTACAGCACCTTACTAACGAAGTAGACCGGGTTTTGCTTCGTTCCTTCTTCTCGTACCAAAACAGCGGCCAAAGCCTCGTCTGTAATGGATAGGTATAGATAAAGCGTTTCCCCAGGCTTAGGAGTTGTCAAGATCGGTGGTTCTGCCAAGGCCGCCTTAAGTTGTTCGAGGGATTGGTCGCATTCGGGCGTCCAGTCGAACGCGATCTCTTTCTTCAACAATCTGAACAAAGGTAAGGATTTGTTTGCGGCTTTGGACACAAATCGCGAGAGAGCGGCAATCATGCCATTTAGCTTCTGTATCTCTTTCTTGGTCGTCGGCGGCTTCATCTCGGCCACTGCTCGACATTTGTCCGGGTTGGCTTCAATCCCTCTTTTGGTGAGATAGAATCCAAGAAATTTGCCGGCCCTTACCCCAAAGGTACACTTTTCTGGGTTGAATCTCAACGAATTTTTCCTGGCTTCTTTGAACACTTCTCTTAAGTCGTCTATGTGCGTTCGGTCTTGCCTACTTTTGATAATCATATCGTCCAGGTATACTTCCACCATCTTTCCTATCTGATCGTGAAAAACTTTGTTCATCATGCGCTGGTAGGTCGCTCCTGCGTTCTTCAGCCCGAAAGGCATTACTCTATAACAGAAATTTCCCATGTCCGTAATGAATGCGGTCTTCTCTTGATCTGGTGGATGCATGGCAATTTGATTGTACCCAGAATAGGCGTCTAGGAAGGATAAGATTTTGTATCCACTCGCATTATCTACTAGACGATCAACGCTGGGGACGGGGAAGGCGTCCTTCGGGCACGCTCGGTTGAGGTAAGTATAGTCTACGCACATTCTCCATTTGCCATTTGCCTTTTTAACCAAGACGACATTTGACAGCCACGTAGTGTATTTTATCTCTTTTATGAAGCCTACATCGAGCCAGTCCTCAACGGCCTTGGACGCTGCTCGTGCCTTCTCTTCTTTCTGAACTCTCCTCCTTTGGGCAACCCATTTCGCTCCTTGGTTGATTGCTAAGTGATGGCACGCCACTTGCGGGGGGATTCCTGGCATGTCCGCCGCGCTCCACGCAAACAGATCCGCGTGGTCTTTTAGGCATTGGACGAGCTCGTCTTGAGTCTCAGGGGAGAGATTCTTTCCAATCTTGATTGTCTTCTTCGGGTCGTCTCCTAGTTGCACGTGACAAAACTCTCCATCTGGCTCTGGTCGCTTGATTCTGTTTTTCAGTTCTTTGGTCAGAAGGTCGTCTCCTTCTTCCTCCTCGCTGTCTGTGTCCCAGCGAGCATCTAGATCTACCAAATTCACCTGTCCGCCGCCTTTCATTGTTTCTTCTATTTCTCGTGCTACTTTTTTACCTTTTTCCCTTAGTCCCAGGAGGAATGCTCGCTTTGCGGACAGTAAGTCTGCTGAGACAGTTGCGACCTCTCCAGATTTGGTGTAGAACTTCATTTTCAGATGGACGGTTGACGGCACTGCTTCTAAACGGGCAAGGGTTGGCCGCCCAATGATACATTGATAGACCGATTTGCACGGCAAAACGATGAAATCTGCTCTGACTGTCCTGCAGCGGGGATTCTCTTCAGTATCATCTCCAAAGGTCACCATCAGCTCTAGCCGTCCTATGGGGGTTGTCGAGGCACCATTGAACCCGGTGAGAACTGTTCCTCTGTATTGCCTTAGGTCGTCTTTTGAAATCTTCAACGCGTCTAACAGGTCTTCGAATATAATATCCGCTGAACTACCTTTGTCCACTAATATCCGCCTAACTTCTATGTTCGCCATTACAGCGACAATTGTCATACCCCAATTTTGTCCGCCTAGTTTCAAAACCCTAATTTTCAGCAAAAATAAATAATTTTGTGAGTGATGCATTATTTGAGAAAGGGTTTAGGGTATTTACCCAAGCATTCTAAGGTTTTCAAAATCATTTTTGAGAAATTAAGGAATTTTGGGGCATTTAAAAGGGGCATTGTTTGGTCAATTTCAATTTAATAAATTTTTGCTAGTTGAAAATCCAATTAATTAATTTTTGGGAATTTATTTAATGAAATTGTATTATTTTGAACAAAAAAATAAAAAAATAAAGAGAATCATTTTTCAAATTGTGCGCATATTTTATATGTGTAGTAAAAAAAAATCAAGTTCAAATTAATTCAAGAAAGCATTTCAAAAAAATAGTACAAGGAATATTCCCAAAAATTATATGATAGGATTTTTGTTGGCAATTTTGGTCATCTCTCATTTTCAAAAATGGCATATTCTTCAAGATACCTTGTATATGGCTCAAAATGGTTAGATTTATGTATAATTATCTTGAAAGGAATAATCAAAATTGAGAGGATAATTGGAAGGTTCATGGATAGTACAATAGTACAATTGCCAACTTGCAAAACTTGGGCACCACTCTCATTGCTTGGCTGAATATCTACCCCTTCATTCCCCTCTCATTTTGCATTTTTTTGCCCCTCATCAAGGTGTGTTTCAATCCTCACCCTTGATTCAAAATTAAAATGCAATCCTAGAATGAGATGAGGTACACAATGACCTAAATGCCCCTAAACCTAATTGCACATTATATATACCCTCATATCCTCACCTCTCACAAGTTTTTGCACACAATTCACACTCAAAAACCTAGCCTCTCCTCTTCTCCCTTCTTGGCCGAATACCCCTCTTCATTCCCTCACCTCATTTCTTCACTTTTTCACTTCAAATCAACATTCTAGTCCTAAATCCTTCATCATCCTTGCATTCTCTTCAAAGATCCATCTTCAAATCTCAAGAATCAAGCTCAAGATTGAAGATTAGAGGGTTGATTCAAGTGGTTTAGTGTTCATTCACCTTATTTCTTTCGCTATTCTAGCTTGGAGTTGACAAACACTTTGGGAGGTTTGGATGCTTGAAATGCATCTCTCTCTTGGAATAAATTGTGTGTTTGTGCTATTTTCATTTTGTGCTTGCATTTTCATGAATAAAGTTGTGATTTTAGTGCATTCCTTTGCTTAATCATGTGAATCCTTGCCAAAAAGTTTGATCTATGTCATTTGCTTGCATGATTTTGTTGCTTTCAAAGAATAAAATGAGGTTTTAGCTCTATGTTGGTGTCGCATTTCATGAGATAATTAGGGTTTGTGCTTGTTTTTGTTGCTTGCTTTGAAAATCATGTTTGTGTTGATGATTTGGTAAGAGGATTTGACGCTTATGCACTTGTGCATATCCCAAGTGTTAAAGATTACCTAAAGGGATTCAACACCTTAATTGCATATGCTTGCTAAATAAAATGTCAAATTGATTTTTCATGGCTTGCTAATGATCTTACTTGAGGCAAATGCCCTTTCCAACTTATTCCTTTCATGTGGTTGATTGTAGAAATATGCTAAATGTTGATGCCATCAAAATGATACCACATTGTTGCTTATGTCAAATGTTGATGTGAAATCCCTAGGATTTCGCAAGTGATTCATTAAATGTTTGAATTCACTTGTGCTTTGTAACTTCCTTGCCTACTCACATGTTGTGTCATAAATGCCTAGTTAGGTTCATTCACTTGCCTATTCATGCATCTTCAATAAGATGTTCAATTTAGGTTCATTCACTTGCCTATTCATGCATTTTGCAAAAAATGTTCAATTTAGGTTCATCTTGCCTAGCATCTTCAATAAGATGTGCAATCTAGGTTCATTCTCTTGCCTATTCATGCATTTTTGCCAAAATGTTCAACTTGGGTTCATTCTTTGCCTATCTATGTATTGTGACATGATATGTGTAGTCTAGGTTCATCTTTGCCTATTCATGCATTGTGTATTCAAATGTTGTAATGAGATGTTTTCAACATGAAAGGGTAAGTTGCAAATTGTGTCTATGTTGTTGCTTGCTTGATAACATGATCTCAATGAATGTGCTATGCTTGCATCTATGAACTTTCTTGCATTCATTGTTTTCTTTTCTAAACAACTTGACATGAAAATGGTTACTAGTTTAGATCATTGCATGAATTGTAGTTTAGCAATTTGCATTTTGGTTATTGACTTGGAACTTGATTGAAAATGTTCTACTAGTTTTCCAAAACTCTTTTCCAAAAATCAAATTGCTTTCAAACTTCTTTTCTAAACTATGTCTTTAACAAATTAAGACCAATTTCTTTTCCAAGCTTAAACCCTAAGTTCTTCATAAACAAAATCATTAGTGGCCACTCGAAGTCTTTGCTTGTTTGATCACTAATGAGGAGTTATTAGTGGTAGTCACTCGAAGCCTTTGCTTGTTTGATTATCATGAAAGCTCCCAAACCTTAAATACATGCGAACCCAATTCAATTCAAAAAACAACACGAGTCATTAGTGGTAATTGTCCTAAGCCTTTGCTAGATGATTATCACCGATGCTCGCCTCATTTGCAAAAAAGGATAGAAAAAAAAACGTTGTTACTTACAATCACTCGAAGCCATTGCTTGTTTGATTATCGGTTTCAACTTATTTTCTTTCGAGTTAGTAATGAAAACCACCCGAAGCCATTGCTTGCTTGGTATTAGTGAACACTCGAGTCTTATTTCAAAAAACACCTAAAAACTAAAAAGCTAAAAACAAAAGAGCCTTTTCAAAACAAGACTATAACTACGTAGCTTTGAATTCCTCATCGCACCGGAGGATACGTAGGAGCGGGTTCACCTCCCGTCAAGCACCCTTTTAAAAAAATAATAACAAAAAGATTTTTCTTTCCCCAGTTTTCAAAAACATTTTCTTAAATAAAAAAAGAAGAAAAGAAGTAGAACAAAGTGTTTCAAATCAACAGTCAAAAACCACACACTAAATTAAAGGTTCCCTTTCGGTAGAAAGGATGTGTGGGGTGCTAATAGCTTCCCCACACATAACCGACCCCCGAACTTATATCTCTCGTTTTCAAAAGGCCAATCGCCTAAAAGGATTTTTCCAATGTTTTTTCCTAAATTAAAATATTGGTGGCTGTCATACCCTAATTTTGTCCGCCTAGGTTTAAAACCCTAATTTTCCGCAAAAAATAAATAAATTGAGAAGTGTGGTTTTATTTTGAAGAGTGAAGAGCATTGTGCATGCATTTTTGGGTTTTAAAAGTCATTCTAGGGCTTTTAAATTCATTGTTAGAGTGGAAATGCATTTGTTGTTAAAAAACAAGGTTTTTAGGGCAAAAGGGTATTTTGGTCATTGTCAAAAATAAGATAATTTCTCATCAAGAATCATTGTGCAATTTTAGAGAAATTTATTTGAGGCAAAACATTTTTGGTCATGTATGTATGTATGCGCATGCATGCATACATTGTGCACAAAATTCAAATTCAAAAAACGCATCAAAAAGGAATATTCTACAAAAATTTCAAGATGAGGTTTTTATGATATTTTTGGTCATGGTGATCTCATAATATGGCATATTCCTCAAGATACCTTGTATGTGGCCTAAATTGGGTGTATTTTTGTACAATTATCCTAAGAAGAATAATCAAAAATGAAGGGATAATGGAATGGTCATATAATAGTACAAGAGTACAAGATGACAACTTGCATAACTTGGTCACCATGGACCCCTCCCAATGTTTATGCGCCACCCCCTCTCTATTCTCTCATTTTGTGTTTTCTCAATGTCCTCAATCCATGTGAGCCTCAATCCTAGCCTTTGATTCAAAATTAAAATCAAATCCTAGAGCACAACTAGTGCACAATGACCTAACTACCCTTAAACCTAATTGCTTTCTATATATACCCTATTAACCTCACCTCACAAAAAAAAAAGCTTTTGGCCTCACCATTCACTCATAAACCCTAGCACACAACTCCCTCCTCACCTTCTCTCCATTTTATGCGCCACCCCTTCTCCCTTCTCTCTAACTCACTTCTTCATTTCTCATCTACCCACACACATTCAATCCATCTTCCAAGCCTAAACACTAATTTTCAACCATCAATCCTTCATAAAATCACACAAAAGTTCAAGATCAAGGGTCATTTTTTGGAGATTGAAGACCAAGCTTGAAGATAAGTTGATTTGGTTGATTGTTTCTTCATCTATTGTGTTTATTTGGAGCTCATCTTAAGGTATGTGATTCCTAGACCCCTTCTCTTGTAAATCCTTGCATAAAGTCATCATTTCTTGCATATTTGTGAGATTTCCACTTCCAAAAATGTAGACCCTCTCTTTTAACTTCATTTTTATGCTTGTACATATGTTAATCTCATGAATCTTTGTTTTGATGCTTTGATTTTGGGGTTATATGCATGATTTTGTTGTTTTAATTGAAATAAAATGTTATTTGCTTTGATGATAATTTCGCATGCTTCAAATAAATATGTGTTTTATGATTTTTGTTGGTTCTCATGGTTGAATCTTGTGAATAAATGCATCTATGTTTTGGTTATGTCACTCGCTTGCTTGATTTGGTTGACTTGTTAAAATAAATCGATGATTGGCCATTAAACTTGCAAATATTCGAACCTATGTTGTTAATTGTGAAATTTGTGATTTGAGAAAAATGAATTTGGGTTTTGGTTCATTTATGATCCACAAATGATCTTGGGTTATGCTAAGTTGGCAAGAGATAGGTTACTTCAACCTTGATGATCCACAATGCAAGAGATAGGTTCATTTAACCTTGATGCACATGCATTTTGCATATTCATGCATTCTTACCTATTCTTGCATCCTTGCCTACTCATGCATTCTTGAATTGAAGCTTGGTACTCCATGCTTGATATACTTGTTTATGTGCTTGTGGTGCATTAAAATGTTGAATTGGTGTTCACAATTTGCTTGTTTTGATTTCCACCAATTGTTACCCGTTAGTAACTCTCCAAAACTTCAAAACCATGTTGCATACAAAGAACAACATGTTACTCGTTAGTAACGTTCCAACTTCAAAACTTTTTTTTGCATTTACATAATCATTGATAAACAACTTCACTTCTTCTCAAAACAATTTCAAACTATTTTTCACAAATCAAACTTTGTTGAGGATAATGCGAAGCCTTTGCTTGCACGATTGTCAACAATGGGGTGCTAGTGGTGATCACTTGGAGTCTTTGCTCAATTGATTATCATGAACACTCATTTTTCAAAAGAACTCTCATTTCACAAATCAAACTTTGTTGAGGATAATGCGAAGCCTTTGCTTGCACGATTGTCAACAATGGGGTGCTAGTGGTGATCACTTGGAGTCTTTGCTCAATTGATTATCATGAACACTCATTTTTCAAAAGAACTCTCATTTCACAAATTAAAAACTTTGTTGAGGATAATGCGAAGCCTTTGCTTGCACGATCGTCAATAATGGGATGCTAGTGGTGATCACTCAAAACCTTTGTTGTTTGATCACTGTGAACATTCAATTTTCGCAATTAAACAACTAAAAAATAAAAACCTTTTCTCGACAACCGAGAACTACGTAAGCTTTGAATTCTCCATCGCACTGGGAGATACGTAGGAGCGGGTCACATTCCCGTTAAGCACGACAAATGAAAACCATTTTCTTTTCAAAAAAACAAACCCTTTTCCAAAACAAAGCAATTTCTAAAAAACGAAACAATTTTCGAAAACAAGAACTACGTCGCTTTGATTCCCTCCCCAGGATACGTAGGCACGGTGCCCTCCCGTCAAGCGCAAAAGATTAAATTTTCCTTAAGTTTTTCCATAAAGTAAGGAGAGATAAAGAGAGATAAAAACAAAGCATTTCTTAAATCAACCTTTTAAATCACACGTCAAATCGAGGTTCCCTTTCAGTAGAAAGGATGTGTGGGGTGCTCGTACCTTCCCCATGCATAACCGACCCCCGAACTCAAATCTCGTGGTTCCAAGGACCATTGTCTTTCAAGAAAGGTTTTTTTCAATGTTTTACCTCTAAAAAAATATTGGTGGCGACTCCAATTCATGTTGTGCGAAGAGAAATCCCTCCAAAGGATTTTTCGGGGTGCAACAGCTGGCGACTCCGCTGGGGACCTTTCTTTTGGTGGGTCGAGCCAATCGATTCGACATGTGATTTATTTCGTTGATTTGAATGCTTTGTTATATCTCTCCTCCTTTCCCTTTCTTCTTTCTTTCCTTTGCCTTTAAAAACATGCTTGCATTATTCTTAGAATTGTCGTGTGCATTCTTGTGATGTTGTGCTTGCGTGCATTGTGTGTTAGCCTTCTTCCTCTTCTATATTTGCTTCTTGAGTAAAATAAGAGTAGTTTCTTCTTCTTTTCCTCTTACTTTCGTCGTTTATATGCTTGTCTCATACATTTCCCCAATCCTAGCATGTTCCCCTCTTCTTTGCTCCCTTTCTTGAGGTAAGCTCATGCATTTCCCTTAATCCTATTATGTCCCCTCCTCTAGGCTCCCTTTCTTAAGGTAAGCAATGCTTGCGATTGTTGTTGGAACCCTAGGTTAGTATACTTATGTTGAAATGATATTGAACCCTAGGGTAGACGACATGCTGTTGCTTGATATTGTCTGGACTGTTTTGGTTTCCCTTTGCAGGTGGGGTTTGGGTAGATTTTTAGGTGTTGTGCCCTCATCACACACTGCACACCTTATATTTGTGAGCATTGAGTGGGGCCTAAAACCCAAGGTCTGCAAAGAACCCTAGGAGAGTGGAAATGAGTAGTGACTGCCATTCGTAGACCGTTGTCTGTCTGGCTCTCATGAAAGTTTCGCCCAAGAGTGCGCTTTCTTCATGATACCTCACAATCGGTAGCTCTCTACGATTGTGGGTGTATTCATGAGAGAGACTTTAGCTCTTGGTTGCCATTGTGAGGCAGTGACCAGAACCCACATGGGAGGATTACCCTTGTCGTTGACTTTAGAGCCTACGATCTTTACCCATTTGTAGGACACGGGGGCACGCAAATTGTGTGTTGCATTAGCTTAGGCATCCTCTTTCGAAACTCTTTTACCAAAAATGTAGAAAGTAATTTCCTTTTTCCCTCATGAACACCTATATGAGGTGGCATATAGCGGGTATTTTCAAAAATGTTTTGAACCGCCACCAATAAACATCATTTTCTTCTCTCTTTTCTATGTAAATAAAAGGTCATAATCATCACATCTGCGTCATTTTGCATCATCATCATTGCATTCGCATCTAACAAAAATTTTGAAAAAAAACCTCCATTCTTTGCATCCTCCATGCATTAAAGTTGTTTGCCGGAGATCGCAACGTAACACAAAGTCTTGTCATAGGTGTGTAAGAAACGGAATGGAATCAAAAGGCAAAACCGTTTTCAATTCAAAAAGCGCCTTTTTCTAAAAACCTTTTCCCCAAATAAAGCAGCTTTTTCTAAATTTTTTTTTTCAATAAATCACTTACATCTTCAAATCATTTTTAAAATCATTTTCTAAATCATTTTCCAAAAAAAGTTAAATGAAATAAGAGAAACTCCTTATGCAGTCGTTCCATGGGTAGAAGTGCATCTTTGAATGATGAAGGGTAATATCTCAAATTTGTTTGTGCACTACAAATTTGAGATGATACTCTACGATATCGGGGCACTTTGACCCAATCAGGCGCAGTTTGTTTTCAAATAAAGTGAATAAGTGGAGTCAACCAAATGTCGAAACATTTCAGTATATTACGTGAAGTATTGAGTCAGGATCCACTCAATGTTTCATGCGAGTTACTCAGAGTAACGACAATTGGTTGCCTCACGTCATCATTTTCGCAAAAAAGGGGCATTGGTATTTCAGATCTTGCCGTGCCTCTAAAGAATAAAAATCATTTTGAAAAGATATCATTCTTGCATCATCCAAAAATGCATTGGAGTTTCGTATTTCATCTTGCATCAAAAACAAACAAACAAAAATCTCCTTTAGAATAATTACACTTTTCAAGTGGTCATTTTTCATGCATTTGCTTATCATGATTTGTTCATTCATACATTGCATAAACCAAATAAAAAAGTTGTGATGAGAGACGAGACGCTTTTGCAAAATAATCTGTTGAAAAAGTTTACCCTTACTTATTTGCAAACTCAAAATGTTCCAAGGCACTCAGTTTTTCAAATCAACAGTTCATTTGCATTTTCTTCAAAAAAGGCATTGCATCTCATCCATTCCATGATAAAAGACTGAAACAGTTCATCAAAAAATTTTCCATCATGTTTTAACCAATGTTAACTCTCTACGAAGCATTCTTCTAGTGGGCGTGCATGCCATTTGCAGTTTCTCTTGTTTGAGTCTGTCAGTTTCCTTCCCTTATCATCATTCTCCATCCAAGTTTGATCCAACCCCATCCCCGTGTCATACGCCGACCTATGCAGCTATCTAATCAGTCATGGATGGATCACTCCTCGCAAGATGAGATCAGTTCAACCTCCATTCCCAAGCGGGTACAATCCAGAAGCCACTTGTGAGCTCCATGCTGGGGCAATTGGGCATTCTTCTGAAAATTGCTATCTTTTGAAAAGTTTGGTTCAGGGCTTCATTGATTCCAAACAGTTAACTTTTGAGAAGGGGGGAAGGATCAAGTTCTCAGGGTCTGTGGACTATTAAGCAAGGATAGCAGTTGTTGAAGAGAGTTGAAGTGGTGAAAGCGGCATCATCAAAACATTTGTGTCTTTGTCATGCATTTCATAGCATTTATGAGTGATTGTTGATTTTCATGTAGTTTTTCAGTTCAAAACAATTTTCTGTAATGCAATCCTTTGGCTCTACCCAAGGCCTTAGGATATTTCAATAAGGGCACACATGTTTCCTTTTAGTATCATCATCAATAAAATGTTATTTTGAATTCCTCAATAAAATTTCTTTCTTTTTGTCATGTGTCTGTTATTTGCTTTTCAATTCCTCCCAACGCGGATCAAAAATAATAATAAATGAAAATAATCTTTGAAAACAACGACGCCAATGGTTCATATTGTGACTCTGATTACCCGATTAACCAAACTGAGAGAGAGGCTGAAGACAACTGGGATGTTTCTTCGGAGTTAATAAGTGAAGAATTGGCTAAGGCTGTAGAAATTCATGATGCCACAACTTGGTTGGGCAATGAAGTCAAAGCACAAGTTCAAGCAAAGTGGAGCAATGCTGAGGAAACCAAACAAATGTTACAAGCGAACCTCTTTCGCGACCAAACCCTTTCCCTTCCTCAAATCAACCAACTTTCCCATTTCCCATTACAAGTACCCCATCACAAAAAATTTTCATAACCAAATGCCTGCCATCGCCACCTTCCTCACTACCAGTGGCCCTTCTACAAAATCAACCCATCTCATTTGCTCCTCCCTCTGAACCTCCTGTCACCCCAGTTAATACCAGAACCCAATCAAGCATCCTCCAACCGCTGCAGGGGTTTCATTGCCATTATCTCTCCAATCACCCCAGACAAGGATCACTTCAAATATCCAAAAATAGTGTATCACTTTTATCAGCTCACTCAACTCAAAAGCAAAAAAGGAAAAAATCAGAAAAAATGAAACAAAAAAGAACAGATTCAAAAAAATGAAAATCCCAAAAATGATAAAATAAGGGAAAAAGAGACGAAAGAAATATAAGTTGTGAGCTGATACATTTGGCCATAAAGCGTAAGAGATCCTTGTCTCAATGAACCTTCCTACACCTTGTTGTGTATGACCACCCTTTCTTCCATAAACCTTCAAACACTTCATCATTCCTATACATCTCTCCTTTCATAAAACCGCAAACACTACCTCGACCTCGTCATCCCGCCCTCCACAAACCCTCAGTCATTCCTCAGACTCCACCATCAGATTTGTAATCAAGCTGTTGTGCAAGAATAAGAGAACAAAGTGGTCCGTCCTCATGAGGAATCAAGTGACATGATCAATTTGAGCAAAGGAGAGGATTGACGCCATGATAAAGAGCAATGAATCAACAAGTTTGTGTAAATCACCCTTCTGACATAAGACACTTGCCATTATAACAAAGTCTGTAATTACCAAAGTTCGGTCTGTTGCGCAGCTTTCCAAGCTAAGGTAGTCACAAATGACAGTATGAAGACTCCAGGTCAAGCATCATGATCCCTCCCTACGCCACCCTAAAAATGGGGCAGTTAGAGACAATCAACAAAGGATATCAAGGACGATGATGACCTTCCTGGAAATCAGGCTTCGTTTTACACTCTAACAGGGGCAAACCCCATATGATGGAAGTAATACTTTCATTGAGCCTTATCAAACCAAAGTACATTTGTCTTATGTCAGAAGAAGATTAAGAGAAAGCTCAAACCGAAGAAAGCTCATCTTCAACAATTTCAAAGAAGACTCAATGCTCAAAAAGATCATGAACCTCCAAAGGGATTCCCATGGAGATGAACCCAGTATCATGAAGACGAAGAACTTATTCTCCGGAGGGGCCTTTAATTCTCGCAAAATGGGATGCAAGAAAAGAAAACCCCAATTTCCAGTAAATTCAGATACAGTCAGAAAAGAGTATGCCTAAAGAAATAAATGAAAAAAGAGAAAGATGAGCCAAGTAAGAATCAGCTCGCTAGGTTGAAAACCCGCAAAGGGCGACCTAGGCAAAACCAGAGCGACCCGGTGAATTGAAAACCTGCAAAGGGCGATCCAGGCAAAAATTAGGGTCAGAAAACTTGGACTTGAAATGAAAAAGGCAATCAGCACTCCCAAAAGTTTGGATAAAGGGGTGATCAAGGTCATGAGTATGGACGATTGGCATCGTTACTTCAAAAGAAAAAACACAAGATCTGCTTCCCCTTTTTCTTGTATTTTTCCAGTTTAAAAATTTTTCAATGTACTTTCAATTGGCGTGACCTTCTGCACGTCCAGTTTCCATAACAATAAGAATTCAACTTTTTCTTCCATGTGTTTGCTTTTCGTGTCTTTTATCTTCACTTATTCTGTCTCTTTGTTTTAAAATAAATGTTTTTATGATTGATGATACTGAATTGTGAAACCTGTGCATGAGTCAAAAAGCATTACAATTATTGCGAAATTTCTGAAAATCACAGAAAAGAGGGGATCCCTCAAATAAATGAATTGGCAAAAAACAAACGCGGGCACAATCACTTCAAATGGCAAGCAAACTTATGCGCGGCTCTGGCATTGCTATTACCCTAGATGGTCCTCATGTCTCAGGCCCAAAGGAAAAGATTTGCACCAAAGATTAAAACAAGGTTTAGTGGTCACCAAGTGAGGCTTCTTTCATGCCAAAAGTCAAGACATTCATAGAGAACCAAAGATTTGCACTGAGAACACCACTCAGATCCAAAAGTTGGGGCATTCTCTTCACCACCCACCCACCCTGGTCTTGGGAAAGTTTGTTCATTGTCCATCCCATTCATATACCACCCTCAGTTCATAACCAGTACCATAACTTCATCACCTTTCACAAACCCACTCAAAGAACCCATTTGAAATTGTCATTCTAAAGTGGGGCATTTCTATAACTGTTCACTCCCGCTCAAATGAGCAGAGTTCTCCCTAAAGTCATTCACATCCATCAGTTCCTGTCGGGGCAGTCTCTCAACTCACTGTCCTAAACCAATCCCAAGTTAACTGACTCACTCGTCCACATCTGCACTCTTATGCATACTTACTAGTCAATGCTTCAGAGAGAGAGAATACAAATTGATCATGTGGTGTTTAAAGTTCAGTCATCATGGAAATGGAAAGGAAAATAAGTGAGCTTGTTAATAAAAACCTTGAGAACACCAGAGTTTGAATCAAATCTAGTTTTTCCAAAGAATGGTCCATAGCCATCTCAATTCCTTGCATTTAAAGTCTCGCGTCTCATCATCATAAAAATGTTTACAAAAATGTTTAAATACTCCAATCATTCATCCTCCTCATGCATGTAGGCATTTCATGTTATTCAAAGCATTACATTCGCATCATCCACATTCATCACAATAAAAGCAAAAGAACACAGACATTCCATAGCATTTATCATCATCACATCAAACATCAAATCAGTTTTCAAAACAAAAAGAGGCATTCTTAATAAATAGTCATAGTCGTCACGATAGGACGCTTGAATTGATCACTCAAGAATCCTAAAGTCCCTATGCTAAAAGAAAATTAAAAACATATCATTGCATCCATGTGCATCCCAGCATCAAAAGCCTGCATTCCATGCATCATTCAAAGCTTCCCAATTTTCAAAAAGAAACTCAGTTGCTTTGGACTCGTTAGTCCCCAAAATTTTCAAAAAAAGTCAGTTACTTTGGACCAATGGGTCCCCGAAATCTCATTTTCAGAAAATCATCATGGCACCGAGTTAGTGAACTCCATCAGCACAGAGTTAGTAAACTCCCACAGAGTTAGTGAACTCCTTCCACAGATCACAACGTCGCGTACGAGCGCGCGGCAGATCCTACAGACTTCGTTAAGTCCATCGGATTAATTGTGTCAACCTAAGGCATAGCGTAGATCCATTGATCATATCAGTTCCGGACCTGATATTGATCGGCCGCTCGAAAAGGCCACCCCCAGAGCTCGGACTCGACGAGAGTCCGTTAAAAGGTTTTAGGCAACCTCCGAATCCCCAATTTACGGCACTTCCCATTTACTGCTTTCATTTACTACTTTACGCAATTTACTGCTTTCTCGTCGACGCGACAAGTGTTGACTCTCTCTCTCTCAAAAGAAGAGAGATCAAAGAAAGGAAACAAAACAAAAAAAAAGAGAAAAAAGAAAAGGAAAATTCGGGTTTCTCTAAGTAGACAAAATTAGTATTATTTCAGAATTCTTTATTTCTATTTTGCCTCGGAATATGTTTCGGCCAATTCATATTCCTTGGTAGAATCCAAAAAAAGAGGGGCAGCTGTCATACCCTAATTTTGTCCGCCTAGGTTTAAAACCCTAATTTTCGGCAAAAAATAAATAAATTGAGAAGTGTGGTTTTATTTTGAAGAGTGAAGAGCATTGTGCATGCATTTTTGGGTTTTAAAAGTCATACTAGGGCTTTTAAATTCATAGTTACAGTGGAAATGCATTTGTTGTTAAAAAACAAGGTTTTTAGGGCAAAAGGGTATTTTGGTCATTGTCAAAAATAAGATAATTTCTCATCAAGAATCATTGTGCAATTTTAGAGAAATTTATTTGAGGCAAAACATTTTTGGTCATGTATGTATGTATGCGCATGCATGCATACATTGTGCACAAAATTCAAATTCAAAAAAGGCATCAAAAAGGAATATTCTACAAAAATTTCAAGATGAGGTTTTTATGATATTTTTGGTCATGGTGATCTCATAAAATGGCATATTCCTCAAGATACCTTGTATGTGGCCTAAATTGGGTGTATTTTTGTACAATTATCCTAAGAAGAATAATCAAAAATGAAGGGATAATGGAATGGTCATATAATAGTACAATAGTACAAGATGACAACTTGCAAAACTTGGTCACCAAGGACCCCTCCCAATGTTTATGCGCCACCCCCTCTCTATTCTCTCATTTTGTGTTTTCTCAATGTCCTCAATCCATGTGAGCCTCAATCCTAGCCTTTGATTCAAAATTAAAATCAAATCCTAGAGCACAACTAGTGCACAATGACCTAACTACCCTTAAACCTAATTGCTTTCTATATATACCCTATTAACCTCACCTCACAAAAAAAAAAAGCTTTTGGCCTCACCATTCACTCATAAACCCTAGCACACAACTCCCTCCTCACCTTCTCTCCATTTTATGCGCCACCCCTTCTCCCTTCTCTCTAACTCACTTCTTCATTTCTCATCTACCCACACACATTCAATCCATCTTCCAAGCCTAAACACTAATTTTCAACCATCAATCCTTCATAAAATCACACAAAAGTTCAAGATCAAGGGTCATTTTTTGGAGATTGAAGACCAAGCTTGAAGATAAGTTGATTTGGTTGATTGTTTCTTCATCTATTGTGTTTATTTGGAGCTCATCTTAAGGTATGTGATTCCTAGACCCCTTCTCTTGTAAATCCTTGCATAAAGTCATCATTTCTTGCATATTTGTGAGATTTCCACTTCCAAAAATGTAGACCCTCTCTTTTAACTTCATTTTTATGCTTGTACATATGTTAATCTCATGAATCTTTGTTTTGATGCTTTGATTTTGGGGTTATATGCATGATTTTGTTGTTTTAATTGAAATAAAATGTTATTTGCTTTGATGATAATTTCGCATGCTTCAAATAAATATGTGTTTTATGATTTTTGTTGGTTCTCATGGTTGAATCTTGTGAATAAATGCATCTATGTTTTGGATATGTCACTCGCTTGCTTGATTTGGTTGACTTGTTAAAATAAATCGATGATTGGCCATTAAACTTGCAAATATTCGAACCTATGTTGTTAATTGTGAAATTTGTGATTTGAGAAAAATGAATTTGGGTTTTGGTTCATTTATGATCCACAAATGATCTTGGGTTATGCTAAGTTGGCAAGAGATAGGTTACTTCAACCTTGATGCCTATGCTTGTAAGCATTTAAAAATTCAATTCCCATTTGATGTGCTTGTGAAATGTGAGTAAAAAGGGGTCTATAAACAATTGAATTTGCGCACATGATTGGTCTCCAATGACCTTGATGCATCCTCAAGTTTAATCATGCTTTCTTTGCTCTTTGAGTTTATTGTAAATTGTTGTTTGAAGCTTGTGAAGTTTCGGCAAAGGATAGGTTCATTTAACCTTGATGCACATGCATTTTGCATATTCATGCATTCTTACCTATTCTTGCATCCTTGCCTACTCATGCATTCTTGAATTGAAGCTTGGTACTCCATGCTTGATATACTTGTTTATGTGCTTGTGGTGCATTAAAATGTTGAATTGGTGTTCACAATTTGCTTGTTTTGATTTCCACCAATTGTTACTCGTTAGTAACTCTCCAAAACTTCAAAACCATGTTGCATACAAAGAACAACTTGTTACTCGTTAGTAACGTTCCAACTTCAAAACTTTTTTTTGCATTTACATAATCATTGATAAACAACTTCACTTCTTCTCAAAACAATTTCAAACTATTTTTCACAAATCAAACTTTGTTGAGGATAATGCGAAGCCTTTGCTTGCACGATTGTCAACAATGGGGTGCTAGTGGTGATCACTTGGAGTCTTTGCTCAATTGATTATCATGAACACTCATTTTTCAAAAGAACTCTCATTTCACAAATCAAACTTTGTTGAGGATAATGCGAAGCCTTTGCTTGCACGATTGTCAACAATGGGGTGCTAGTGGTGATCACTTGGAGTCTTTGCTCAATTGATTATCATGAACACTCATTTTTCAAAAGAACTCTCATTTCACAAATTAAAAACTTTGTTGAGGATAATGTGAAGCCTTTGCTTGCACGATCGTCAATAATGGGATGCTAGTGGTGATCACTCGAAACCTTTGTTGTTTGATCACTGTGAACATTCAATTTTCGCAATTAAACAACTAAAAAATAAAAACCTTTTCTCGACAACCGAGAACTACGTAAGCTTTGAATTCTCCATCGCACTGGGAGATACGTAGGAGCGGGTCACATTCCCGTCAAGCACGACAAATGAAAACCATTTTCTTTTCAAAAAAACAAACCCTTTTCCAAAACAAGGCAATTTCTAAAAAACGAAACCATTTTCGAAAACAAGAACTACGTCGCTTTGATTCCCTCCCCAGGATACGTAGGCACGGTGCCCTCCCGTCAAGCGCAAAAGATTAAATTTTCCTTAAGTTTTTCCATAAAGTAAGGAGAGATAAAGAGAGATAAAAACAAAGCATTTCTTAAATAAACCTTTTAAATCACACGTCAAATCGAGGTTCCCTTTCAGTAGAAAGGATGTGTGGGGTGCTCGTACCTTCCCCATGCATAACCGACCCCCGAACTCAAATCTCGTGGTTCCAAGGACCATTGTCTTTCAAGAAAGGTTTTTTTCAATGTTTTACCTCTAAAAAAATATTGGTGGCGACTCCAATTCATGTTGTGCGAAGAGAAATCCCTCCAAAGGATTTTTCGGGGTGCAACAGTGGCGGCTTCATTGTTTTTCCCGTTGTACGAAGAAGGATCCAAACCGGATTTTTCGGAGTGCATACAGCTGGCGACTTCACTGGGGACATTTTTTTTAAGAGGGTCGAACCTATTTAATTTAGTGTGTGGTTTTAATTGATTGATTTGAATGCTTTGTTCTATTTCTCCCTTTTCTTCTTCTTCTTTTTCTTTTCCCTTCTTTCGTCACCAATGAAGTTTGAGTGTTAATTGCTCTCTTGCATTCTCATACTATCATGTTGCATTCATGTGCATTTACTGCTTCTTCTTCTTCTATGATTGCTTCTTGCTTGAAGTGTAGTTTCTTCTCCTCCTCTTCTTTGTTTATATGCTTATGCTCATGCATCATTCTCCCCAATTCCATTATGTTCCCTTCTTCTTTGCTCCCTTTCTTTGAGGTAAGTTCATGCATATTTCCCCAATTCCATTATGTCCCTTCTTCTTGGCTCCCTTTCTTGAAGGTAAGCATTGCACACGATTGTTGATTGGTACCCTAGGTTAGTTTACATGCTTATATTAAAATGATATTTGTTTGCAAAACCCTAGGGTAGACGACTCTTTGTCTAGACTGTTCTGGTTTTTCCTTGCAGGCGGGATAATTTTAGATTGGGTAGGCTTTAGGTGCTATGCCCTCATCACACACTTTCACACCTTATGATTTATGTGTTATGAGTGGGGTCTTATACCCGGATCTGAAAAAACACATAGGAGAGTGGAGACGAGTAGTGACTGGCATTCGAGACCTTTGTCTGTCTGACTCTCATGAAAGTTTCAACCGGAGTACGCTTTCTCATGATACCTCACACTTGGTAGCTTTCTACATTTGTGGGTGCCGTCATGAGAATGTCTCTAGCTCCGGTAACCATTGTGAGGATGTGATTTAGAGCTACATGGGAGGTACCTTTGAGTTGCCTTAGACCCTAGGATTCCCACCTTTGTAGGACATGAGGGCATACAAATTGTGTGCTGCATTGCTAGCTTAGGCATGTTTTCCTCAAAGTGAGCTTTTCAAAAAAAAGAATTTTCAAAAAAAAAATCCAAAATATATCTTTTCTTTTTCCATAAACCACTACGTGAGGCGGCACGTAGCGTGTTTCCTAAATTTTTGAACTACCGCTCATGAGCATTGTCCTTATTTTTCCACATGCATCATTAGCATCATAATTGCATTGCATCATGCCGCATTTATAAAACCAAATGTAAAAAAATATATTGCATACATTTTGCATCTCATTCATATTTGCTTGCCGGGAATAGCCAAATAATGTACCGTCCTGTCATAGGTGCATAAAGATGGAATCGAATAGCAAAGCTTCACCTACTTCTAGGTTTCCGGTTGTAAAAAGGGTTGATGTTGACAGTCTGAAGCAATGTGCCGCACTGATGGGTCAGATTGAGTTGGGGTCCTTTGACGCGAATTGCCAGAATTCTCAATCTCTGGGTTTCCTTGATTGTGTTGACCCTGATTACCCTGAACCTGGCCTGGATCACCCTGATTTGATTCGTCTTGATTTGTTGCCATGTTTCTTGCTAGAGAATAAATCCAACTTGCCATTCCTTCTGTTTAGCAGAGCACACGACATAAGCACAAGAACGAATGACTGAACAAATGCATGCACATTTTTAGACTTGCACCAAAGAAAAACAATCTTAACAAGGTAATTAAGTGATTACAAAATTGCCCTCTTGTATGGAGGATTTAAACCAAAAGTCAAGTGTGTACTAATGCGGGGAGAGTATGTACTTTATGGGTGGATGGGGCGGGATCAAACTTGGATGGAGAATGATGATAAGGGAAGGAAACTGACAGACTCAAACAAGAGAAACTGCACATGGCATGCACGCCCACTAGAAGAATGCTTCGTAGAGAGTTAACATTGGTTAAAACATGATGGAAATTTTTTTTGATGAACTGTTTCAGTCTTTTATCATGGAATGGATGAGATGCAATGCCTTTGTTGAAGAAAATGCAAATGAACTGTTGATTTGAAAAACTGAGTGCCTTGGAACATCTTGAGTTTGCAAATAAGTAAGGGTAAACTTTTTCAACAGATTATTTTGCAAAAGCGTCTCGTCTCTCATCACAACTTTTTTATTTGGTTTATGCAATGTATGAATGAACAAATCATGATAAGCAAATGCATGAAAAACGACCACTTGAAAAGTGTAATTATTCTAAAGGAGATTTTTTTGTTTGTTTTTGATGCAAGATGAAATACGAAACTCCAATGCATTTTTGGATGATGCAAGATGCAAGAATGATATTTTTTCAAAATGATTTTTATTCTTTAGAGGCACGGCAAGATCTGAAATACCACTGCCCCTTTTTGCGAAAATGATGACATGAGGCAACCAATTGTCGTTACTCTGAGTAACTTGCATGAAACATTGAGTGGATCCTAACTCAATACTTCATGCAATATACTGAAATGCTTCGACATTTGGTTGACTCCACTTATTCACTTTATTTGAAAACAAACTGCGCCTGATTGGGTCAAAGTGCCCCGATATTGTAGAGTATCATCTCAAATTTGTAGTGCACAAACAAATTTGAGATATTACCCTTCATCATTCAAAGATGCACTTCTACCCATGGAACGATTGCATAAGGAATTTCTCTTATTTCATTTCATTTTTTTTTTGGAAAATGATTTAGAAAATGATTTTAAAAATGATTTGAAGATGCAAGTGATTTATTGAAAAAAAAAATTTAGAAAAAGGTGCTTTATTTGGGGAAAAAGGTTTTTAGAAAAAGGTGCTTTATTTGGGGAAAAAGGTTTTTAGAAAAAGGTGCTTGACGGGTATGACCCGCTCCTACGTATCCCCATTGTGATGAGGAATCAAAGCTACGTAGTTCTTCTTCGTCTTTTTTCTGACATAATGCTTATGAGGTTAATGAAATGATGCATAAATGCTACATTGGCTCGATGCCCACATTATTTGCTGAAGGTTTTTGTACATGATTATGGATGACTGAAATGCTTATGCTATGCAGATGATAATTGTTTTTTTTCGTTTTCATTTTTTCTTATGCAATGAAATGAAATGCATGATACTCGCAATTATTTTTAAAATGCACGAGAGACGTGATTTTTATTAAATGAAACTATATGCAAAATGAGAGGTTCACATATTTATATGCAAGGGAAAATAACAATGCACGAGAGATGTTTCTAAAAAATGTTTTTTTCTATATGCGAGAAAGTGCATGATACTCGCAATTTTTAATGCATGAAATATCATGATCTTCACTGGATGAAGATGTATGCAAAAGGAAATGAGTAAAAAATTATTTACAATGCAAAGGCTTTCAAAAGCCGGAAATTCACACTTTTTTTTTTGATAATTTTTTTTCGGTTTATTTGCAAAAATATTTTATTTAGCATGGATGCAGGGGTATGAAGCTCCTTTGTGTCCTACCAAGGTTTCTTAGAGACAGGATCTATGGCTATTTCTACGGGTACACACTTCAAGGTTAGCACTAAAAGAAGGACCCTAAATAAGGCTCCTAGAGCCAACGACCTCATCTGAGACCACCGATCACAGGGCCGTACGTCCAAGTGATGGTATCATCAAACAAAGCCAAACTCTAGGTAAAGTCTTCGCAACCACCCAACAAGACGTACGTCCAGTGAGCAGCCACTAATGACTTCGTTCTAGCCTAAGATATGCTCTAGCCCGGGTATAGGGCTGTCTCACCAGGAAATATAAGGGTAAAAAGAGTGCAACGTGTGTGTAGGAGCACAACGACAAACATACCCCGCCACCTGCAAAGAAAATCCAGAAACAGTCCATACAATGAGTCGTCTACCCTAGGGTTTTGCAAGCATATATCATTTCAATACAAACAAGTAAACTACCCTAGGGTTTCAACAATCATATGCACCGCTTACCTCGAGAAAGGGTGGCAAGAAGAGGGGACATAATAGAATCGGGGAAATGCATGAACTTACCTCGAAGAAAGGGAGCGAAGAAGAAGGGATCATAGTAGAATTGGGGGAATGATGCATGAGCTTACCTTGAAGAAAGGGAGCGAAGAAGAAGGGGACATGGTGATTGGAGAAATGCATGATCATATTAAACATATAAACAAAAGAAGATGAAAGGAGAAGAAGGAACAAGAAGCGAACATAGAAGAAGAAGAGTCAAATGCACATGAATGCAACATAACAACACGAGAATGCAAGAGATCATTCAAACATCAGAAAGAGAGAAGAAAAAGAAGGAGAATAAAAGAGAGAAATAGAACAATCACATTCAAATCAAACAATTAAACCGCACATCAAGTTAATTAGGCCTGACCCTCGTTTTAAAAAGAAAGTCCCCAGTGAAGTCGCCAGCTGTTGCACCCCGAAAGATCCGGATTGGACCTTTCATCGTACAACGTGAAAATTTGTGAAGCCGCCATCAACATTTTTTATTTAGGGACCAAAACATTGAAAAAGGGTCCTTTTTTAAGGCGGGTGGTCCTTTGAGAACTAGAGATGTAGGTTCGGGGTCGGTTAGGTGTGGGGAAGGTATTAGCATCCCACACCTCCTTTCTACCGAAAGGGAACCTTTAACTTGATGTGCGGTTTTGACAGAGTTGATTTGAAACAATTCGTTCTACTTCTTTTTTATTTGAGAAAAGTGTTTTTGAAAACGGGGGAAAAGAAAAATCTTTTTATTATTTTTTAAAAGTGTGCTTGACGGGATGTGACCCGCTCCTACGTATCTCCCAGTGCGATGGAGAATTCAAAGCTTACGTAGTTCTCCATAGTTGAGAAACTTTGTGTTGGTGTTTTTTATTGTAGGGGTTTTCGGTCCTAGACTGTACAGTCCACTAGACCTAGAACAAAGACAACCCCGCCTGTACAGACGACGTGCCCCCTACTTATTGAAAATGTTTTTTTGATTAAGGAAGAAAAAGATTTGTTGTGAGGTTGGTTGCTTTTATTTGGCAAGTATCTTAGGCTCGCCTGAACTGTACAGCTCGCTAACCCTAAGACGCTAACCAATACCGGATGTACATCCGACTCGATTCCTTACTCATTTTTTGAAATAGGGTTCAAGTTGTTAATTACTTGTTTTAATTCTCATAAGTATCCCAAGATGTTTGAGCTGTACAGCTCCGATCTTAGGACGCTAGACAACACCGGCCGTACGTCCGACTTGCCTCCTTATGAGTTTTCAAAAAGGTTTATTGTTGATCTTAGAAAGAATTTGATTGTCTTATGAAAACAATTTGAGAAAAGATTGAGTTTGGAAAAAGCTTTAGAAAATGATTGATTTGAAGAAAGGAGAAGGGAGTTTGAGGGTGACATTGGTCACAAAAGGTTTGTTGGGATGGCGTGGCATCCAAAAGGAAAAGAAAGTAGAACATTCAATCAATTTCCAAGTCAAGAACCAAAGTGCAACATTTAACAAATTGCAAGCAAAGCAATCAACAATGTAAGCATAAGCATAAACATTACCAATTACAACATTTGAGCACAAGAATGACACTTAGTCATCAACATCTAATGGCATGCATATGTAAGATCAACAATAGGCACACAAAGAGATCATACAAAAGTTCAATTCAATTAGGTGTCAACACAAGATAAAGCACAAGGTTGAATCCCTTTTGGTAATCCTTGACGCTTGAGACAATGCACAAGTGCATAAGTGTCTAGTCCTTTTACCAAATCATCAACATTAAAGCATAACATTGACCTAGAAAGAACATCACATTTGCAAGACCAAAAGTGACCAAAAGAGGGCATTAACAAGTCATTTTTGTAACCAAAATTGATTAATCAAGTTAGAAAACTAGCATTTGCATTTTCAAGCAAGAATTGCACAAAGAAAATTGAATCATCTTAGGCAATCCTCATCACTTAAAGTGAAGTGCACTAGGCACAAGTGAGAGTCCTCTTGCCAATCCTCAACATAGAATAACTTTGCAAACAAGTTACTAACAAGCAAACCAAAGTTTACAATCAAAGCACAAGGTTGTGTTGAATCATCTTAGGTAATCCTTAACACTTAAAGTGAAGTGCACAAAGACACAAGTGTGAGTCCTCTTGCCAATCATCAACATATAACAATTTGCAAGCAAGATACAATCAATTAACATCAAAATAACTTGAGAAAACGTTTTTGATCACAATTGCAAACCCATTTCACAAGAAAATTAACAAACCCTAATTCTAATCATGATTTGCGAAGCATCACATCATTTTATTCAACAAAAATGCAAGATCATAGTGAAAACAACATAAATCACAATTTATTCAAGGGTGAGAAGCATCTCAAGCACCCAAACCTCCCACAGTGTTTGTCAAAATGCTTGAGACACCCTCACCAACAACAATCAACAAATCAACAATATAACAACACTAAAATGCATGAATATGGTAGGATGAAAAATTAGAAACATGATATCTACATTTTGATGCAAAAAAAGTTGAAGATGATGCTAGGTTTTAAGAAGTTTACCTCAAATCCAAGCTAAGGAATGACTAATATGAAGAACAAGACCACAAATCAACTTGAATCTTCACCAAACTTCAATGAAACCCTCGAAATTCTTGCTTAAAAATGCCCTTTGATGATGCAAGCTTGAATTAAATTAGGAGAGAAGGAAGATATATGAAGTAGGAATGGAAATGAGGTGAGAAAATGGTGATTTGGTGAAGGAGAAGTGAAGAATTGATGGAGGAAGAAGGTGGTATGATTTCGGCCAAGAGAGGGAATTAGGAGAGGGAGTTGTGTGCTAGGGTTGTGTGAGTGAAAATGGGGCCAAAAGTTGTGAGAGGAGAGGTTAATAGGGTATTTATAGAATGCATCTAGGTTTGAGGGTATTTAGGTCAATATGCACTAGTTGTGCTCTAGGATTTGATTTTAATTTTGAATCAAAGGCTAGGATTGAGGCTCACATGGATTGAGGACATTGAAAAAACACAAAATGAGAGAATAGAGAGGGTGAAATTCGGCCAAGAGGTAGTGGGAGTGGTCACCAAGTTTTGCTAGTTGTCATCTTGTACTATTGTACTATTATATGACCATTCCATTATCCCTTCATTTTTGATTATTCTTTTTAGGATAATTGTACAAAAATACACCCAATTTAGGCCACATACTAGGAACCTTAGGAATATGCCATTTTATGAGATCACCATGACCAAAAATATCATAAAAACCTCATCTTGAAATTTTTGTAGAATATTCCTTTTTGATGCCTTTTTTGAATTTGAATTTTTATGCAATTGCGTGCATGTATGCGCAAAAAATATATGACCAAGGGTGTCTTGCTTCAAATAATTTCCTCTAAAATTGCACAATGATTTTTGATGAAAAATTATCCTCTTTTTTTTTGAAAAATGACCAAAATACCCTTTGCCCTAAAAACATTTTTTTGTCCAAAAATGCATTTCCAACCTAAAAAAAAACTAGAATGCATGCACAATGCTCTTCACACTTTTCAAAATAATGCCACATTTCTCAATTTATTTATTTTTGTTGAGAATTAGGGTTTTGACCTAGGCGGACAAAATTAGGGTATGACACATATTATAGAAAAATTAGAGTTTGTGTGATTTTGGTGCATTCCTTTGCTTAATCATGTGAATCCTTGCCAAAAAGTTTGATCTATGTCATTTGCTTGCATGATTTTGTTGCTTTCAAATAATAAAATGAGGTTTTAGCTCTATGTTGGTGTCGCATTTCATGAGATAATTAGGGTTTGTGCTTGTTTTTGTTGCTTGCTTTGAAAATCATGTTTGTGTTGATGATTTGGTAAGAGGATTTGACACTTATGCACTTGTGCATATCCCAAGTGTTAAAGATTACCTAAAGGGATTCAACACCTTAATTGCATATGCTTGCTAAATAAAATGTCAAATTGATTTTTCATGGCTTGCTAATGATCTTATTTGAGGCAAATGCCCTTTCCAACTTATTCCTTTCATGTGATTGATTGTAGAAATATGCTAAATGTTGATGCCATCAAAATGATACCACATTGTTGCTTATGTCAAATGTTGATGTGAAATCCCTAGGATTTTGCAAGTGATTCATTAAATGTTTGAATTCACTTGTGCTTTGTAACTTCCTTGCCTACTCACATGTTGTGTCATAAATGCCTAGTTAGGTTCATTTCTTGCCTATTCATGCATCTTCAATAAGATGTTCAATTTAGGTTCATTCACTTGCCTATTCATGCATTTTGCAAAAATGTTCAATTTAGGTTCATCTTGCCTAGCATCTTCAATAAGATGTGCAATCTAGGTTCATTCTCTTGCCTATTCATGCATTTTTGCCAAAATGTTCAACTTGGGTTCATTCTTAGCCTATCTATGTATTGTGACGTGATATGTGTAGTCTAGGTTTCATCTTTGCCTATTCATGCATTGTGTATTCAAATGTTGTAATGAGATGTTTTCAACACGAAACGGTAAGTTGCAAATTGTGTCTATGTTGTTGCTTGCTTGATAACATGATCTCAACGAATGTGCTATGCTTGCATCTATGAACTTTCTTGCATTCATTGTTTTCCTTTCTCAACAACTTGACATGAAAATGGTTACTAGTTTAGATCATTGCATGAATTGTAGTTTAGCAATTTGCATTTTGGTTATTGACTTGGAACTTGATTGAAAATGTTCTACTAGTTTTCCAAAACTCCTTTCCAAAAATCAAATTGCTTTCAAACTTCTTTTCTAAACTATGTCTTTAACAAATTAAGACCAATTTCTTTTCCAAGCTTAAACCCTAAGTTTTTCATAAACAAAATCATTAGTGGCCACTCGAAGCCTTTGCTTGTTTGATCACTAATGAGGAGTTATTAGTGGTAGTCACTCGAAGCCTTTGCTTGTTTGATTATCATGAAAGCTCCCAAACCTTAAATACATGCGAACCCAATTCAATTCCAAAAACAACACGAGTCATTAGTGGTAATTGTCCTAAGCCTTTGCTAGATGATTATCACCGATGCTCGCCTCATTTGCAAAAAAGATAAAATAAAAACGTTGTTACTTATAATCACTCGAAGCCATTGCTTGTTTGATTATCAGTTTCAACTTATTTTCTTTCGAGTTAGTAATGAAAACCACTCGAAGCCATTGCTTGCTTGGTATTAGTGAACACTCGAGTCTTATTTCAAAAAACACCTAAAAACTAAAAAGCTAAAAACAAAAGAGCCTTTTCAAAACAAGACTAGAACTACGTAGCTTTGAATTCCTCATCGCACCGGAGGATACGTAGGAGCGGGTTCACCTCCCGTCAAGCACCCTTTTAAAAAATAATAACAAAAAGATTCTTCTTTCCCCAGTTTTCAAAAACATTTTCTTAAACAAAAAAAGAAGAAAAGAAGTAGAACAAAGTGTTTCAAATAAACAGTCAAAAACCACACACTAAATTAAAGGTTCTCTTTCGGTAGAAAGGATGTGTGGGGTGCTAATACCTTCCCCACACATAACCGACCCCCGAACCTATATCTCTCGTTTTCAAAAGGCCAATCGCCTAAAAGGATTTTTCCAATGTTTTTTTCTAAATTAAAATATTGGTGGCGGCTTCATTGTTTTTCCCGTTGTATGAAGAAGGATCCAAACCGGATTTTTCGGAGTGCATACAAATATCAAGAGTTATATTTGTATTGGATTGACCCACTATGAGAATGCTACATAATAGCTACACAAGTGCCATTAGTTATTCTCATGCGACCATTCAGTGTAGTCTTTCGACTTGAAGTCACTACGATCCCTACATGAAGAATTGTAGGCTTTAAGGCGGTTATTGGACCTGCAATAAATAATGGGGAGGGGGTATAATTGATGTTGATAGAATTCATCCTTCATGCATAATTGGAGTTACGTCCTAGGTCTCTCGATAGAGTGATACAAGAAGAATGTGTGGCCACGCCGTAATGGGACAATATGAGATATTGGGCCCATTAGTGATTGGATATATAATTGGGAATCGAGAAACAAACAATTGAACATAACAAGGACAACACTAATTATGCCTCGTGTTCAATAATGTCATTTGGATGGAGGGACAAGTACGACATGATACTTTGTGGTTGCGGGAAGGTAATAATCAGAGTATCGATTTTTCCATAAATTGGGTAACAATTATGCATTGCTAGATGCCACTCATTGTTTATAATATGTAAATAATAATTTAATATATATATTATTTTAATATTTAATATTATTGCCATTTTAGTGGAATCCTAAAGGGTCACTCGTATAAAGTGATTATTCGGAGAATTGTTTAATGAAATATGATTTAATTAATTAAATGAAAGATAGGAGAAAGGGTATTGGGCTTTTAATGTACGAAGCCCAATAGGTCCATCAAGACATAGCGGAAGAGTACATAAATGATGTACTTCATCAAACCCTAAGATAGACTAGTGCCTCCCTCCTCCCGCGGCTGCTAGCACAAAACTCCGAAGGTTATCACTTGCGTGGACTGAGTAAAGGTTTTGCTATTTTGTGGCGCTGGTGGTCATCCCCATTGTCTCTTCTTCACTTCAAGAGGTAAACACGTGAACCTAATGTGATAATTTTTTACCTACGTGGTCCTTGGCAAGGGGTTATTTTGCTACGACGTTATGTCATTTAGATGGCTATCTCGTGAAACCCCAACATATGAATCATTTATATGTAAAATTTGTAAACAAATACCTCAATGATTGAATTAATTGTGAAGATTTGTTAAGAATGTGTAAATCAATTGCTATATCATTTGTCATTTATTTCATTTTTTTTGTTTCGTTTCTCATCTATCTTGTTTTGTTTCTTCTATAG
Organism: Astragalus glycyphyllos; assembly: GCA_963573325.1. Lineage (NCBI taxonomy): Eukaryota > Viridiplantae > Streptophyta > Magnoliopsida > Fabales > Fabaceae > Astragalus > Astragalus glycyphyllos. The sequence continues at coordinate 98,870,511 of OY754307.1, forward strand.
ATTCTTGAATGAAGGGATAATACTCAATTTGTGGACTATCATTACTAGTTTGATCCAAAGGAAATCACCAATGTTGTCATATATTACAACACCTTCTCTTTTGTGCTTTGCTATGCTGTTAATTTTGATACGAATCTCCAACAACTGTGATTTCCTTGATTAAATAAAGGTAAGACAATACAGATTAGATGGAGTTTATTTTTTGACATTCAATGAGTTGATATTATTGTTTCTCCTCCTATATTTTAATTTGTTCTCAAGTTTTATTTGAAGAAGTGTGTTTGTTTGAAATCACTCACTTATAATCCGCATAAATGATTATTTGATAGAATATGTGTTAGATCGAAACTGATTTTCTATTTAATTATTTCTTTTGGCATTGCATTTTCTATTTTCAAACTGATGAAAGTTGTTTTATGATCAATCTAACATCTTAAACCATGCATGATTAAACCATTTAATGTTTGTCGAATTATTCACAAAAGGCACACTATAAGTTTTGTAAATCTAAAAAAATTCTGTTAGAAAATGTTTACCCAAGTTTTCTATGTGGTTTTCTAGTGTTGAGGGATCGATTACGTCTCCCGCAGATGTAGCACTAAAATTGGCCGTAGGATATAGTATAAAAATCTATGAGTGGTTGAGATTGAATCAACTACTACTAAATCTCAACTATGTTGACATTTTATATTATATCCTTCGGTTAATTTTTGTGGTACATTGGTGATAGACTTAGTTGATTTCTCATCCTAAAAGCCAGTAAACCACCATATTTTTCTTAAACTTAGTTGATTTCTCATCCTAAAAGCTTGTTGTGGCACATTTTTCGGACACTACATCTCATATTTTTCTTATACTGATGCACCAGTTTCAGAAAACCGCTCGAAGCAACATGCTCCTCATACATTAGGGGCTAAGAAACTTGCCAGAAAGCAACATGAGCTGGTATCATATCTCATTTCTTATATTGTTTGAAACTATTAGAAAATAGTTTAATTTTATTGATATGGTGAAACATTTTAGGAATTGCAAGATGGACGAGCTTATAGTAGAAGAGATATGTATGGAGTTGCTCATAAAAAATCAAATGGTGATTTTGTTAATGACGAGGCAAGAGAAAATTATGTAAGTCCAATATTATTAATGTAATGTTTGATTGCAACGTATCATATTATTGGGCACATCGTAAATGTTTTTGTCTTTCTATACATATAGGACAAATTGCAACAGACAATTCTTGAGTCTTCTTCTGTGCATGAAGCCTTTATTAAAGTTTTTGGGAAAGAACATCTTGGGCTTGTTCGATGCATGGGACTCGGCGTAACACCGACTCAGATCCTTGAACACAATTTTCATTCTACAACAAGATCATATTCATCGGATGATAATGAAAAGATGTCACAGATGCAAAATGAAATTGATGCTTTAAAAGCACAAGTTGCTGAAGTTGATGCTCTGAAGGCCCAAGTTTCTGAATTACCTCAATTGAAAAAACAACTTGCTTATTTTATTCAACTGGTTAAGCAAAATCAGCTGAGATCGTATTGAAATTTATAAAATTTAATTTGAGTTACTAATTCATAGTGTACATAGTGCTGATTATAGTGTTGGACGCACAAGTTAAATAAAGTACCAATTGAGAATTTCTGCAATAGTTTATTTTACATGTGTGGTTTATTTGGAGGTTTGATCCTAGTTTGGGTACTATGGGGATTTCGGGCTAGCATTGTTACTGTGAGTGCCTATTTCTGTTTTGAAGTCCTTAATTTATGGAGAATCTTATGAACGTAGATAACCTTGTTTCTGTTTTGAAGTCCTTAATATGAATACCCAGATTTTTTATAAATATAGAATAACCCAGTTTTGAAGTGCAGGCTTGATTTTTTACAATCTTAGTGATTTATTAATAATATATTAGGTGATGCTTGATTTCGTGTTGGTTTATTACTACAATTTTGTTGCTTGTGTACATGTTGGTTTCTGGGATTTCTATGTTAATATGACATGATGAATCTTTTGTGATGAATCACTCTATTTCCAGTAATTTATTGTTTTAAGATTTTGTGATGAATCACTCTATTTCCAGTAATTTATTGTTTTAAGATTTTGTGATTTATCAGTGTTGTTTCTGTATATAAGGTTTGTGATTGATTGTGAATTTACAATCTTGATTATTAGTGATTATTGACGATAGTTTAGGTTATGCTTGATTTTGTGTTTTTTGTATTTGGTTTATTACTACAATTTGGTTGCTTGTGTTTCTCTGATTCGTGAAATTTTTGGTCCATACAAATTGGTAATTGAAAGGATGAATTTCTTGGTACTGTAAATTGCAGAAGCATGAAGCAGTTAGCATTGGCAACATACTTTTATGAACCAGACTCTTTTTCTTTTTAATAGAGTTGTTTTCTGTTAGCATTGTAAATAGATTGTTGTAGGTATGGTGTGTGTCTGTGTATGTTTATGTTTAACAATGTGAATCAGGCTCTTTTTCTTTTTAATAAAGTTGTTTTCTGTCGGTATAGTTCTGTCGGTATACTATATGCGAAAAATGTTTAGATATTGTTTTTAACTATATTTATGACTTTTGTCTTTCAGCCGGTTAATTTGGAACCACAAGATAGTTTGAAGCGCTCTTCCGAATCAAGTCACATAGGAAATCATGAAGCAACAACGTCACGCAGCATATCTAGATAGACGATTCTAAGTTGGTTGTATTTTGCTAGTTAGTTGTATTTTGACTTCATGAACAAAGTTTGTTTTATTTTACAGTTATGAACTGTTCCGGAATGGGCTTAAGGCCATTCCAGAGACTCTACCTGGACTGACCCAGCAATAAAGGGGCAAAGGAGTAGAGAACTGGATCAACGGCCCCGATTGCTCCGTACGCATAGATCCAACGATCAAGGATCGCCCACCAGCGTTATAAAAGCATTAATGGCGTCAGTTGTCAGGTACACACGATTCATTCAGATATATAATCTGCTCGTTCGCTCCTGACTTGGGCGTTGGAGTGTCTTCGCAGGTACACCCACCCTCTGAAGGGGAGCTCGGAACACGATCAGAAGAGCATACAGAGATTTGATACCTGCGAACAGCGGTCAAGCACTCAAAGGTATAGATCATTCGGCGACCACAGTGGGAGCCCGCGCGCTTTCCACAAATTCCGAAGATGCCCCCGAAGGCCCCCTGAGGTCGACCAAAGGCCACGACTCGTTTTCAAAGTGTGGCCGAGATCCCAACTTGACCACCACCAGCGGGTGTTGAAGGCAACAACACCGTCCCCGCACAGCCGGTCACAGTAGAGCTTCCTACCGACCTGGTCCAAAAGCTGCAAGAACTACTGCACGACCGAAACCAGGCTCTGGATCGCAACAATGACCGCCTCACGCAATTAGAAGATCAGATCGCCTCGAGGCGAGCACACACGGCCCCAGAGCAGCGACCTCATCATGAGGGCACTTCGGCCGTGCGAGCACGCCCTTCAAGGCCTCATCGATCACCTCCGCGAAGGTAGCTGGTCCATCGATCTCCACCCACGAGGAGGGGACGAGGAGGAACGGCCACCCCACCGAGAAAGACTCCCTCCACATCCGATTACACTTACTGGCCTAAAGAATCGTCACAGGAAGGTTCCTCTCGTGGTTCAACCAGTTCACCCACCCGTTCTCGAAGCCGATCTAACGAGCGATACTCATATCGGTCGAAAGGTTATTTCAATTACCACGGTCGTGGAGCAAGCTACCAAGAAAAGTGACTATGCCGCTCAAATAACAGGGATACCAGCCTTGGACCATATACGAGAGAAATAAATGAATTTCGCATCCCACGCTCGTTGGAAAAGCCTCTGACCAACCTTAAGATGTACAGCAGCGTGAAAGATCAAGACGCCCATTTAAAGCACTTTAATATTATGATGAAATATCGCGGAGCGCCCGGACCTGTAAAATGCAAAATTTTCCCCCTGTTAAAGCCCAACACCATTTCATCTTGGGAGTAGATGCCTAGGGTGTTCACCGCCCGCTTTACGACCTCCAAGATCAAGCCAAAATCTCAGGACGTTTTGATCGCCATCAGACAAGGCCCGCATGAGTCTTTGAGAAGTTATGTCGAAAGATTCAATCGAGAAGCCGATCAAGTCAGAAACTTGGACGATAATCAAAGGTTATTCTTCTTGAGAACGGGCCTTTTAAGAGGAAGTCGTTTTGAAGTAGAGGTGGGACTCCACATTCCCAGGGACCTAGAGACGTTCCTAAGGCGTTCCCAAAGGTTCATGAATTATGAGGCGGGCATTAACCAACACTCGTGATCAGAAAAAGATATAAAGGCAAAAGAAGAGTGCGCTAATAACCGCCCGACCAGGGAAAGTAGGATCAAGAGATTTGCTGAACGCACTAAGCTAAATACCTCGTACGCGAACATTTTAGCTGAGTGTGCCAACGCAGAATTCAGAGATGTTAAATCACCGGAACCCCTCGTGCTCAAAGACGGACAGCGTCCCTCGAAGAAATATTGTAGGTATCACAAGAGTAACGGGCATGACACTAACAACTGCATGGCTCTTAAAGATGATGTGGAAGCTCTAATCCGAAGAGGGAAGTTGACTCAGTACGTAAAAAGAGATCATGCGGAAGTACGAGAAGAACGGAAGGTTGCCCGTTCACCTAGAAGAGGAAAAGCAGAAGCAGATGAGACGATCAAAATCGAAGGGAAGACCAGTCGCTATGGTCATATCCGGAGGAATACCTACGGACGCCTCGATTAACAGATCAATCAAAAGAAGATGGGACGAGATCATGAGCGTCGCCTCGACCTCCACACCACGGCCGCCTTCCATACGACCATCCATCTCCTTTGGGGACGAGGATCTCATCGACGGAATGCCCAACTACGAAGTACCTTTGGTGATCGTCGCAGTAATGTCGAACATGGAAGTTAGGCGAATATTAGTAGACCAAGGTAGTTCAGCAGACATAATATTCGAAGACCTGTTGGACGTGCTGAAGATTTCAAAAGACGACCTAAGGCCATACAGAGGAACAGTTCTCACCGGGTTAAATGGTGCCTCGACAACTCCTATAGGACGGCTAGAAATGATGGTGACCTTTGGGGATGATACTGAAGAGAATCCCCTCTGCAAGACGGTCAGAGTGGATTTCATCGTTTTGCCGTGCAAATCGGTCTATCAGTGTATCATTAGGCGGTCAACCCTTGCCCGTTTAGAAGCAGTGCCGTCAACAGTCGATCTGAAGATGAAGTTCTACACCAAGTCTAGGGAGATCGCACCTGTCCCAGTTGACTTACTGTCCGCAAAGCGAGCATTCCTCCTGGGACTAAGGGAAAAAGGTAAAAAAGTAGCAAGAGAAATAGAAGAAGCAATGAAAAGTAGCGGACAGGTAAATTTGGCAGATCTTGATGCTCGTTATGACCCAGATAGTGAGGAAGAAGAAGGAGACGACCTTTTGACCAAAGAATTGAAGAACAGGATGAAGCGACCAGAGCCAGATGGAGAGTTTTGTCACGTACAACTAGGGGACGACCCTAAGAACACAATCAAGATTGGAAAGAATCTCTCCCCTGAGACTCAGGACGAGCTCGTCCAATGCCTAAAAGATCACGCGGATCTGTTTGCCTGGAGCGCGGCGGACATGCCTGGAATTCCCCCGCAAGTGGCATGCCATCACCTAGGAGCGAAATGGGTCGCTCAAGGAGGAGAGTTCAGAAAAAAGAAAAGGTGCGAGCAGCGTCCAAGGCCGTTGAGGACTTGCTCGATGCAGGCTTCATAAAAGAAATAAAATACACCACGTGGCTGTCTAATGTCGTCCTGGTTAAAAAGGTAAATGGCAAATGGAGAATGTGTGTAGACTATACTGACCTCAAACGAGCGTGCCCGAAAAATGCTTTCCCCGTCCCTAGTGTTGATCGCCTGGTCGATAATGCGAGTGGATACAAAATCTTGTCCTTCCTGGACGCCTATTCTGGGTACAATCAAATTGCCATGCATCCACCAGATTAGGAGAAGACCGCATTCATGACGGACAGGGGAAATTTCTGTTATAAAGTTATGCCTTTTGGGCTGAAGAACGCTAGAGCGACCTATCAGCGCATGATGAACCAAGTTTTTCACGGTCAGATAGGGAAGATGGTGGAAGTATACCTGGATGATATGATTATGAAAAGCAAGCAAGATCGAACACACATAGACGACTTAAGAGAGGTGTTCAAAGAAGCCAGAAAAAATTCGTTGAGATTCAACCCAGAAAAGTGTACCTTTGGGGTAAGGGCGGGCAAATATTTTGGATTCTATCTCACCGAAAGAGGGATTGAAGCCAACCCAGACAAATGTCGAGCAGTAACTGAGATGAAGCCGCCAACGACCAAGAAAGAAATACAGAAACTAAATGGCATGATTGCCGCTCTCTCGCGATTTGTGTCTAAAGCCGCAAACAAATCCTTACCCTTATTCAGACTGCTGAAGAAAGAAATCGCGTTGGACTGGACGCCCGAATGCGACCAAGCCCTCGAACAACTTAAGGCGGCCTTAGCAGAACCACCGATTTTGACCACTCCTAAGCCCGGGGAAACGCTCTATCTATACTTATCCATTACAGACGAGGCTTTGGCCGCTGTTTTGGTACGAGAAGAAGGAACGAAGCAAAACCCGGTCTACTTCGTTAGTAAGGTACTACAGGGGCCAGAGCTTAGATATCAAAAAATTGAGAAATTGGCTTTAGCTCTGGTCGTGTCCGCTCGAAGATTGAGGCCATATTTTGTAGCTCACCAGGTCGCTCTGCGAACCGACCAACCGATCAGATAGATCCTTCATAGACTTGATCTGGCGGGAAGAATGATCGAGTAGGCTGTAGAATTATCCGACTTTGGAATCAAATACGAGCCTAGGTCGACCATTGTCATACCCTAATTTTGTCCGCCTAGGTCAAAACCCTAATTCTCAACAAAAAAATAAATAAATTGAGAAGTGTGGTTTTATTTTGAAGAGTGAAGAGCATTGTGCATGCATTTTTGGGTTTTTAAAAGTCATTCTAGGGCTTTTAAATTCATTGTTAGAGTGGAAATGCATTTGTTGTAAAAAAACAATGTTTTTAGGGCAAAAGGGTATTTTGGTCATTTCCAAAATTAAGAAATTTCTCACCAAAAATCATTGTTCAATCTCAGAGGAATTTATATGGATCTAGATGATTTGGGTTATGAATTTTTGTGCACATGCATGCATGATTTTTGGCATAAAATTCAAATTTTAAGCAAAAGGGCAAAATGGGAATTTCCATCAAGGTGAGGTCTCAAATCAATTTTGGGAAGGGTGATATCATGGAATTTTGGGCCCAATCATTGATTCCTAGGATATGGCCCAAAGTGGCATGATTTTTATGGAATTATCTAGAAAAGAATAATCAAAAATGGTGAAAATAAGGAAGTGTCCCCAATAAGACAAAATGTACTATTTTTCTTGACAAAGCTTGCAAAACTTGGGCACCAAGGCCTCATTTGCTCCGAATTTTCCAGCTCATTTTCACCTCATTTTGTGTTTCCTCATGCCCTTGATCCATGTGAGTTGTAGTCCTAGCCATTGATTAAAATTCTAGATCAAATCCTAGGCTACAACTTTGTGTAGAATGACCTAGGTGCCCTCAACAATTTTTGTGCAACAAAAACTCATAATTTTTGTGTATGACCAGCTATTCCTCACTCATTTGTGTTTTCTCCTTGTCCCTAATCCATGTGCATTGCAATCTTGGCCTTTGATTCAAATTCTAGCTCAAATCTCAATGGTTTGCAAAAGCACAATGTCCTAAATACCCTTAAACCTAGTTGCTCTCTATATATACCTTAGAAACCTCACCTCAAAAAGAACTTTTGGCCTCACAATTCATTCACAAAACCCTAGCACACAAACCTCTCCTCTCCTCTCTTCCCTTGGCCGAATTTCCCCCTCATTCCCTCACCTCATTTCTTCACTTTTTCACTTCAAATCAACATTCTAGTCCTAAATCCTTCATCATCCTTGCATTCTCTTCAAAGATCCATCTTCAAATCTCAAGAATCAAGCTCAAGATTGAAGATTAGAGGGTTGATTCAAGTGGTTTAGTGTTCATTCACCTTATTTCTTTTGCTATTCTAGCTTGGAGTTGAGGTATACTCTCACTCTTAACATCATCAAAATTTTAGCATAAAAAATGTAGATCATCCATCTACTTTTGCATATCAAGCATTTCTTTGCATTTTAGTGCTCTATTTTTTTGATGAAATGTTGATATAATTGTTGTTGTTGAATGAGAGATGTGTTTCAAGCATTTTGACAAACACTTTGGGAGGTTTGGATGCTTGAAATGCATCTCTCTCTTGGAATAAATTGTGTGTTGGTGCTATTTTCATTTTGTGCTTGCATTTTCATGAATAAAATTGTGATTTGGGATTATGTTTCATTTCGCATATTGTAGAAAAATTAGGGTTTGTGTGATTTTAGTGCATTCCTTTGCTCAATCATGTGAATCCTTGCCAAAAAGCTTGATCTATGTCATTTGCTTGCATGATTTTGTTGTTTTCAAAGAATAAAATGAGCTTTTAGCTCTATGTTGGTGTCGCAAATCATGATTAGAATTAGGGTTTGTTAATTTTCTTGTGAAATGGGTTTGCAATATTGGGTAAAATGATTTCTCAAGTTGTTTTGGTTTGGTTGTTATGTACTTTGCTTGCAAAATTACTCTATGTTGATGATTGGCAAGAGGACTCACACTTGTGCCTTTGAGCACTTAACTTTAAGTGTTGAGGATTGACTAAAATGATTCAACGCAATTGATTTGATGTTTTGATTGCAAAATATTGTTGCTAATTGATTGTATCTTGCTTGCAAATTGTTATATGTTGATGATTGGCAAGAGGACTCACACTTGTGCCTTGTGCACTTCACTTTAAGTGTTGAGGATTGCCTAAGATGATTCAACACAACCTTGTGCTTTGATTGTAAACTTTGGTTTGCTTGTTAGTAACTTGTTTGCAAAATTATTCTATGTTGATGATTGGCAAGAGGACTCTCACTTGTGCCTTAGGCACTTCATTTTAAGTGATGAGGATTGCCTAAGATGATTCAATTTTCTTTGTGCAATTCTTGCTTGAAAATGCAAATGCTAGTTTTCTAACTTGATTAATCAATTTTGGTTACAAAAATGACTTGTTAATACCTTCTTTTGGTCACTTTTGGTCTTGCAAATGTGATGTTCTTTCTAGGTCAATGTTATGCTTTAATGTTGATGATTTGGTAAAAGGACTAGACACTTATGCACTTGTGCATTGTCTCAAGCGTCAAGGATTACCAAAAGGGATTCAACCTTGTGCTTTATCTTGTGTTGATGCCTAATTGAATTAAACTTTTGCATTATCTATTTGTGTGCCTATTCTTGCAATCTATTTGGTTAATGTTGATCTTGCATGTTCATGGCCATTAAATGTTAGATGACTAAGTGTCATTCTTGTACTCAAATGTTGTAATTGGTAATGTTTATGCTTATGCTTACATTGTTGATTGCTTTGCTTGCAATTTGTTAAATGTTGCACTTTGGTTCTTGACTTGGAAATTGATTGAATGTTCTACTTTATTTTCCTTTTGGATGCCACGCCATCCCAACAAACCTTTCGTGACCAATGTCACCCTCAAACTCCCTTCTCCTTTCTTCAAATCAATCATTTTCTAAAGCTTTTTCCAAACTCAATCTTTTCTCAAATTGTTTTCATAAGACAATCAAATTCTTTCTAAGATCAACAATAAACCTTTTTGAAAACTCATAAGGAGGCAAGTCGGACGTACGGCCGGTGTTGTCTAGCGTCCTAAGATCGGAGCTGTACAGCTCAAACATCTTGGGATACTTATGAGAATTAAAACAAGTAATTAACAACTTGAACCCTATTTCAAAAAATGAGTAAGGAATCGAGTCGGATGTACATCCGGGATCGGTTAGCGTCTTAGGGTTAGCGAGCTGTACAGTTCGTGCGAGCCTAAGATACTTGCTCAAATAAAAGTAATCAACCTCACAACAAATCTTTTTCTTCCTTAATCAAAAAAAACATTTTCAATAAGTAGGGGGCACGTCGTCTGTACAGGCGGGGTTGTCTTTGTTCTAGGTCTAGTGGACTGTACGGTCTAGGACCGAAAACCCCTACAATAAAAAACACCAACACAAAGTTTCTCGACTAAGGAGAACTACGTAAGCTTTGAATTCTCCATCGCACCGGGAGATACGTAGGAGCGGGTCACATCCCGTCAAGCACACTTTTAAAAAATAATAAAAAGATTCTTCTTTTCCCCCGTTTTCAAAAACACTTTTCTCAAATAAAAAAAGAAGTAGAACGAATTGTTTCAAATCAACTCTGTCATAACCGCACATCAAGTTAAAGGTTCCCTTTCGGTAGAAAGGAGGTGTGTGGTGCTAATACCTTCCCCACACCTAACCGACCCCCGAACCTACATCTCTAGTTCTCAAAGGGCCACCCGCCTTAAAAAGGACCCTTTTTCAATGTTTTGGTCCCTAAATAAAAAATGTTGATGGCGGCTTCACAAATTTTCACGTTGTACGATGAAAGGTCCAATCCGGATTTTTTTCGGGGTGCAACAGCTGGCGACTTCACTGGGGACTTTCCTTTTAAAACGAGGGTCAGGCCTAATTAACTTGATGTGCGGTTTAATTGTTTGATTTGAATGTGATTGTTCTATTTCTCTCTTTTCTTCTCCTTCTTTTTCTTCTCTCTTTCTGATGTTTGAATGTTCTCTTGCATTCTCGTGTTGTTATGTTGCATTCATGTGCATTTGACTCTTCTTCTTCTATGTTCGCTTCTTGTTCCTTCTTCTCCTTTCATCTTCTTTTGTTTATATGCTTAATATGATCATGCATTTCTCCAATCCCCATGTCCCCTTCTTCTTTGCTCCCTTTCTTCAAGGTAAGCTCATGCATCATTCCCCCAATTCTACTATGATCCCTTCTTCTTTGCTCCCTTTCTAAAGGTAAATTCATGCATTTCTCCCCCACCTTATCATGACCCCCCTTCTTGGCTCCCTTTCTTGAGGTAAGCAGTGCATATGATTGTTGTTGGAATCCTAGGTTAGTTTACTTGTTTGTATTGAAATGATATATGCTTGCAAAACCCTAGGGTAGACGACTCTTTGTATGGACTGTTTCTGGATTTTCTTTGCAGGTGGGGGGGGTATGTTTGTCGTTGTGCTCCTACACACACGTTGCACTCTTTTTACCCTTATATTTCTTGGTGAGACAGCCCTATACCCGGGCTAGAGCATATCTTAGGCTAGAACGAAGTCATTAGTGGCTGCTCACTGGACGTACGTCTTGTTGGCTGGTTGCGAAGACTTCACCTAGAGTTTGGCATTGTTTGATGATACCATCACTTGGACGTACGGCCCTGTGATCGGTGGTCTCAGATGAGGTCGTTGGCTCTAGGAACCTTATTTAGGGTCCTTCTTTTAGTGCTATCCTTGAAGTGTGTACCCGTAGAAATAGCCATAGACCCTGTCTCTAAGAAACCTTGGTAGGACACAAAGGAGCTGCATACCCCTGCATCTGAATAAAGATTTTTGCAAATAAATCGAAAATTTTTCAAAAAAAATGTATGTGAATTTCTAGCTTTTGAAAAACTGTCGTGTTGAAAATATTATTATTTTTTCTCATCATGCATTCATTCATACATTTTGCATGCATTCTCACCAGTGCCGGGGAAATTGTAGATACCAAAAAAGGGGAGAAAGAAAAATGGATCAGAATGTGAAAAGAACCCTCAAGTGGAATTTCAAACAACAGGACGTCCAGAGCTTGGTTAGGTTCGGTAATCAGCTTCCCCCACGGCGAAAAGAGGCTTATCAAGGTACATATGGTAATCTCCTCGATTTGCTAGAGGTGAATGTTCAAACTGAGGCCCTCACTGCTTTGACCCAGTTCTTTGATCCCGAATACCGTTGCTTCACTTTCCAAGATTATCAGCTGGTCCCCACTTTAGAAGAATTTGAGAAGATCTTAGGCTTTCCTGCTGCGAACTGCAAGCCGTATTCTTATGTGGAGAGGTATTCATTAGCAGAGGCTTTGGCTGGCATTCTTCAGATTAAAGAGGAATTTTTGGTTAAAAATGTGGAAGTCAAGGGTCAAAGGCAAGGTCTGTCAAGAAAATTCTTAGAAGCAGAAGCTGAAGCCCTACTTGCCAAGAAGGAGTGGAAGGTTTTCTCTGATGTTCTTGCCCTCCTTGTCTATGGAGTTGTCTTGTTCCCTTGTGTTGAGAATTTTGTTGATGCTGCAGCTATTGATGTGTTCCTTGTATTCAAAAAGCGGGAACAAAACCCCACCTCTGTTATTTTAGCTGATTTGTACTATTCTCTTGTTGATCGCCACTCTAAGGGAGGAGGGATGGTTAGGTGTTGTTTGCCAGTTCTGTATCGGTGGTTCGCCTCACATGTTTTTAAAGGACACATTGAAAACAAAGGGAAAGACGAGTGGAAGTGGTTTATTGCTAGCCTTAGAGGAGGTGATATCTCGTGGTGCACTCTGGCCCGAGATACACCAGAATTCATCTCTCAGCTCAACGGCTTTCCGAATGTTCCACTCATTGGCACTAGGGGATGTATCACCTACAACCCTGTTCTTGCGTTGAGGCAGTTGGGTTACCCAATGACAAACCCACCATTGATGGAGTCTTTGGCTGGCTTTGTGTTACATGATAGAGGTTCCGGGGATTTGAGTTTGTTGAGAAGGATTGTTCGTGCTTGGAACAGGCCGGTAAGGAAAGGGCGTAATGAGTTGGGTCGCAAAGATACAAGTGTGGGGGAAGAGTACCTTCAGTGGGTCCAGCTCCGGGCTCGAGCAGTTAAGCTCCCATTTAGAGGCTTTCCTCAGGTTGAAGTTGAGGTTCCTCCACCTGCTCCTATTCTTAATGAGGAGGCTGAGGGGCTCAAGGCTGCCTTATCTCAGTCCCAGCAAGAGAAGTCAGAATTGCAGGCCCAGTTGGAAAAGCTGCTCCAAGAGAAAAAGAGCTTAGAGCAAGAAAATGAATTCAAAGAGAAATGTCTTGTTGACTTCAAAGAGAAAATCGCTGCCAGTGACCAAAAGCTCATTGACATGCAGGGTGGTCTCAAAAGTGCTACAAGCGAAATCAGTGTGCGAAATCTGGATAGAAATAGAGCGCTGGATGATGCCCGTGCATGGAAGGTTCAGTTGAATGTCTCCAAGGAATTAGAGAGGACCTTGCGGGGCCAATTGAAGGAAGCAAAAGCACAGTTGAAGACTCTTACTGCTGACTATGAGAGCAAGCTCAGAACTGAGGTACAAGCAAGAAAGCTGGTGTGAGAGAGGCTTGAAGACTGTCAGGCGCTGCTTCAGGGGGAGCTTAGGAAATCTAGGGCATTGGAGGACCATGTGAAGCACCAGGGTGATTTGCTAGAGAGGTTCAGGGCTGAGATGTCCTACTTGATGGAAGAGCATCGAAGATTGGATGATCATTGCCGGCGCCTGCAAGAGAAGTATGCACTCTTATCCAAGCTGTGCTATGATACTGTTACAGGCCTTCCAAGGCGCCTCAGAGCTGCAGAGATTGCTGTGGATGTGTGCACTACTCCGGTAGAGGTCAGAAGATTCATCGAGTATGTCAGGGGTTTGATCTTGGAGATGAGGGGGCAGGCAGATCGTCCTTCCACTTCAAGAAAGAGGAAGAGGAACCAATGCAGGGACTTAGTTGTTGTTTGAAATTCTGATTATTATAGTTTCCTTTTAATTGTTGCTTTGAAAACTCTTTATGATGTACTCCTGCTTTTACGTTATGAATAAATAAAAGGATTATGTGTTTCGGTTCAAATAAAATTGTACGGTTCATTTCACATTCTCGATCCTTGTTGTTTACCCAAAAAGAAATATGTGATATCCCCGGCACCACGTAAAAAAAAAAAAGAACGCATTTTGCATTGCATGCATACACATATACTTATGCATCCATTCATTTCATGCATCATGCATCTATTCATTCAGGCTCTTACACAATAAATATTTAAACAAACAGAAAAGGCAAGCTGGTTCGCCATCACCGTTACTACACTCGTCTACAGGCAAGGCTCATGGCTGAGAATCAAGAAAATCCAGACATTGAGATTGAGAGTTATCACTCGGGTCCAGATGATCCGGTTATAGAGATAATCAACCCCGAGCAGCTTGCTCAAGAAAACCGGGTTTTGAAGGATAAGGTAGGGGCTATGGAGGCCCAGATGGTTGAAATGATGGGTATGCTGAGGAATCTAAAAGGTGGGGCCAGTGCTGAGGCCACCGCCGTTGTAAACCCTGATGGAGTTGTCACCTTCATTCCCCCTCCGAGGCCTGTTAATGCTGCAACTACTATTCCTCCTCCGGGAACGGGGATCCCTCATTTTGTCCACTCTCCAGGGGCAAGCGGTCAGAGCCATCCAGCTGCTCAGAGGTACCCGTGGGGAATGCCAGTCGGTTATACGTCTCAAAATGTTGAATCCAATCCAGCTGGGGTAACAGGGCCAAGTCAGGCTGCTGTGGTCGTACCTGGTGGAGTTGTTGGTAGACCACAGGTCCACGCTCTTAATCATGATGCTGCGCTACAGAGAAATCCACTCAGTCCTACTCCTTGGATCACTACCAATCCTCAGAATGTTGCGTATCAAGTAGGAAGTCCCGCTCAGTTTGGGGGAAATTATTATGGCATGAGTAGTCATCCTCAGGGGCATGTGTTTGAAAACTCTCAGCACAGAGACCAATATCGTGTGCTTGAAGAACGGTTAAGGGCTGTGGAAGGTACAAGTGTTAGAGTCAAGGATGCCCGTGATTTGTGTCTCGTTCCAGATATAGTCCTTCCTCCAAAGTTTAAAGCACCTGATTTTGACAAGTACCGGGGTGCTGGTTGTCCATCAAGTCATATAACCATGTATTGCCGAAAAATGGCTGCGCATGCTAGTGATGATAAGCTGTTGATCCACTACTTTCAGAATAGCCTAGCTGGGGCATCCTTAGACTGGTACATGCAGTTACAGTCTTCCGACATCCATAGTTGGAAGGACCTCTCAGAAGCCTTTCTGAAACAGTACCAGTACAATATGGATATGGCTCCAGATCGATCTCAGTTACAGCTGCACAAGTAAAGCCATCATTGACAGAGAAAGAGATGGTATACATGTTCATGGAAACTCTTCCGGCAATCTACTACGACAGACTGATAGGGAGTGTCTCGTCAAATTTCTCAGATATGGTAGTTATTGGGGAAAGGCTTGAAAACGGTTTGCGTAGCGGGAAGATCGCCAACCACTTTGGTAGTTCAGGTAGTTCAGGCAGTTCAGGTGGACAAAGAAAGCCCTCTTCTCATTTCCCTAAAAAGAAAGAGGGAGAGACCAATGTAATTTCCGGAGGAAATCCATCTTTCAGTACTCCACCGCAGACGGTACCATTCTCGGCACCAGTGCAACCTCAACGAGCCAATGATGGTTATAAAGCCCAGAACTACCAGTATAAGAAGCGCGTCAGTTTTGATCCAATCCCGATGACTTACACGGAGCTGTTCAATCATCTGGTCTCCAAAAACTTAATCAACACTCGCTCGATGAAGCCTCTCCAGCCTCCTTTCCCTAGGAGCTATAATGCCAATGCTACTTGTAGTTTTCATGAGGGTGGAATCGGTCACACAGTGGAGGACTGCAAAGCTTTTAAGCACGTAGTCCAGGACTTAGTCGACGCTAATTGGATTTCTTTCAAACAGAATAGTCCAAGTATAACTACAAATCCACTACCAGGACATGGGATTCCGTCGACCAATGCAATAGAAGATTCTACTGGACAGGTGATAAGGGAGGTTGAGAAAATTAAGACTCCTTTGGATGCCATTCACGCTGAACTGTGTCGATTTGAGGTCATTGAGAAAGGATGTTGTCAGAAGAATGGGTGTGCTGATTCCCTGTGTAAAGGGGCCTGTGAAGTTTTTAAGCCGATCTTGCAAGACTTGATGGACCGCCGTGTAGTTCAGGTAGTTACTTTTGAAACAGAAGAAAGCGTGATGACCCTTCAGTCTAATAATGACAGAGAAGTCAGAAGGCCAATTGAGATTTTATATGATCCGAGGCAAGTTCAAGCCAAAGCTCAGCCCATAGTCATTGAGGTCCCTGCTCCCTTTCCATATGAGAAAGAAAGTGCTGTGCCCTGGAAATATAGTACTTTGCCTCCAGTGGAGAGTTCTCCAAGTGCATCTGCTGTCACCAATATATCAGGAGTGGGTAGAATGACGAGAAGCGGCCGTATGTATGCTCCGGAAACTCTTCGGGTTGAAACGTCTAAAGATGCTGAGGACAGGGTTAGAAAAGGAAAAGAGAAAGTATCAGAGGATACCCAGGGCAAGAAAGTAACAGAACAGGAAGCCAGTGAGTTCTTAAGGATTATCAGACAAAGTGATTATCAAATTGTTGATCAGTTGAAACAAACTCCAGCCAAGATCTCTATGCTGTCGTTACTGCTCAGTTCAGAAGCTCATCGGACTGCCCTGATGAAAGTACTCAATGAAGCCCATGTCGCTGAAGATATCTCTGTGTGTCAGTTTGATGGGATTGTAGGAAACATCGTGGCAGCTAATCATTTGACTTTTGCTGACGATGAGTTACCCCCAGGAGGAAGAAAGCACAACCAGGCTCTGCATATCTCCGTCAAATGCGGAGACTATGTGTTGGCTCGGGTTTTGATTGATAATGGGTCCTCACTAAATGTCATGCCAAAGTCCACCATGGACAAAATGGATGTGGACTGCTCTTATATGAAGCCTAGTTCGACGTTGGTGAGAGCGTTTGACGGGTCGAAGAAGGAAGTGCTAGGGGAAGTGGAGTTCCCAATTCAGATTGGGCCGGAGACCTTTTATGTGAATTTCCAAATCATGGACATCACTTCATCATATAGCTGCCTGTTGGGGAGACCGTGGATTCACATGGCGGGAGCTATTCCGTCTTCCCTACACCAGAGGGTCAAGTTTGTGGTAGATGACAAGATTGTTGTTGTGTTTGGTGAAGAAGAAATGTTAGTCAACAAGCCATCTCCATTCCGTTATGTGGAAGCCGCTGAGGAATCTCTGGAGACCTCCTTTCAGTCCCTTGAAATTGCTAATGCTGTATTCGGAGGGAGCAAGCTTCTGTCACCAGAGTCAAAATTGTCAAGGAATGAGGAAATGGTCGCCAAGATCATGTTAGAACAAGGATACAAGGTGGGATGTGGTTTAGGCAAGACTGGTCAGGGGATTCTTGTGCCTATTCAACTGAAGGAAAATCGAGACCGTTGTGGGTTGGGGTACAAGCCGAATCAAGCCGAGAGAAAGGGGATGGCAGAGGAAAGAAAGAGCAGGTGGTTGGCCAAACTGAGAGGTCATGATCCTTGGTCAAAAAAGATCCCTATCTGTGATATTCGCCAGAGCTTTAAAAGTGCAGGGTTGCTGGACCCTAATCAAATCGCTGCCATTGGGGATGGTCTTGGAGTTGAAAAAGGTGATACCAGCCTGGTCCGCCGTTGCTTTGCCGGTGAAAAGTTGAAGAATTGGGAAGCTGCTGACTTTCCCGTGGCTTTTAATTCAAAGTAATAATTTGTAATGCACCCCTGTGGCTCTGCCCAAGGCCATAGGATAAGTTGTTAGGGGCAAGCATGTTTTTATCTTCATTGCTATCATCATCAATAAAAACGTTGTTTTTGAAATTCATCAATAAAATCATTTCTCTTAATTTCATGTGTCTTCTCCGCTTTATTTTATTTTGCCTGTTTGTTTCGCCTTTCATTCTGCTTTTTGCCTCTGCAAATGCAGATCAACAATAATTATCTCTGAAAATAACAATGCCGATGATCCATATTTTGACTTTGATCACCCAATTAATCAAACTGAGGGAGATGTTGAGGACAACTGGAAAACTCCTCCAGAACTGATGAGATTAATGGAACAGGAAGAAAGGGTCATTCAGCCTCACGGAGAATCAACTGAGGTAATCAACTTGGGTACAGATGAGAACAAGAAAGAGGTTAAGGTCGGTACCGCAATGAACGACAGTGATCGTATGAAATTAATTCAGCTCCTGCGCGATTACGTTGACATTTTTGCATGGTCGTATCAAGATATGCCTGGGTTGGATACCGATATTGTTGTGCACAAGTTGCCAGTAAATCCAGAATGCCCGCCTGTAAAGCAAAGACTAAGAAGAATGAAACCAGAGATGTCGTTGAAAATCCGGGATGAGGTAAAAAAGCAGTTTGATGCCGGGTTTCTAGCGGTTGCCAAGTATCCTCAATGGGTTGCCAATATCGTCCCGATTCCGAAGAAGGACGGGAAAGTCAGGATGTGTGTCGATTACAGGGATCTGAACAGAGCCAGCCCCAAAGATGATTTCCCCCTACCCCACATTGATATTCTGGTGGACAGTACAGCCCAACACTCTTTATTCTCCTTCATGGACGGATACTCAGGATACAATCAGGTAAAGATGGCTCCGGAAGATATGGAGAAAACAACCTTCATAACTCTCTGGGGAACCTTTTGCTATAAGGTGATGCCTTTCGGACTCAAAAACGCCGGTGCAACGTATCAGAGGGCCATGGTGACATTGTTCCACGACATGATGCACAAGGAAATCGAGGTGTATCTGGATGATATGATTGCTAAATCCAAGACTGATGAAGAGCATATTGTGAATCGGCAAAAACTCTTTGAACGTCTAAGGAAGTTCAAACTCAGATTAAACCCAGCTAAATGCTCCTTCGGTGTAAGATCCGGAAAGCTACTGGGATTCATCGTCAGTCAGAAAGGGATAGAAGTTGATCCAGATAAAGTCAAAGCAATCCTTGAAATGCCAGTACCAAAGACTGAAAGGGAGGTCCATGGTTTTCTTGGGAGACTGAACTATATCTCAAGGTTCATATCCCAACTTACAGCCACTTGCGAGCCTCTCTTTAAGCTGTTGTGCAAGAACCAAGAATCCAAATGGAACGATGATTGCCAGAGAGCCTTCGAGAGAATTAAAGAGTATCTTCAGAATCCACCAATTCTGATGCCACCGGTGTCCAGAAGACCGCTGATCTTGTACCTAACCGTGTTAGACAATTCGATGGGGTGTGTGCTGGGGCAGCATGATGAGTCAGGCAAGAAAGAACATGCTATTTATTACCTGAGCAAGAAATTTACTGACTGCGAGACAAGATACACAATGCTGGAGAAGACTTGTTGTGCTCTGGCTTGGGCTGCTCATCGTTTAAGGCAGTACATGCTGAGCCATACAACTTGGTTGGTGTCTAAAATGGATCCGATCAAGTACATTTTTGAGAAACCAGCTCTCGCAGGACGGATTGCCCGTTGGCAGATGTTATTGTCAGAATATGATATCCTGTACGTCACTCAGAAGGCAGTCAAGGGCAGCGCACTTGCTGAGTACTTAGCTTGTCAGCCTATCCCAGAATACCGGTCGATGCAGTATGATTTTCCCGATGAAGACATCATGGCACTATTCGACGAGGGGAAGTCCCAAGAAGATGAAAGATGGAGGATGATATTTGATGGTGCATCCAACATGTCGGGGCATGGGGCCGGAGCTGTGTTAATCTCTCCAGACAATCGCTTCATTCCGGTCACTGCAAGACTGAGCTTTTATGTTACAAATAACATTGCGGAATATGAAGCTTGCATCCTGGGTATTCAGGCAGCCCTTGAATGGAAGGTCAAAAGGCTTGACGTGTATGGTGATTCAGCCTTGGTTATTCATCAGGTGCGAGGTGATTGGGAGACCAGAGATCCCAAATTGATTCCTTATTGTGATTATGTTCAAGAATTGATGGAGTCCTTTGAGGAAGTCACTTTCCAGCATATCCCTCGAAGCGAAAACCAGTTGGCCGATGCTTTGGCAACCTTGTCGTCAATGTTCAACATCAGCTGTGACAAGAGTTTAGCTCACCTCAGAATCCAGCATAGGGATCTGCCAGCACATCATTACTGCGCTGCAATAGATGAAGAGCCTGATGACAAGCCGTGGTACCATGATATCAAGCAGTACATCACCACCAGGGAATACCCTCCTGGGGCATCAGAAAATGACAAGAGAACGCTCAGAAGGTTGTCGAGGAATTTCTTCCTGAATGGTGAAGTTCTCTACAAGAGAAATTATGACATGGTTCTCCTAAGGTGTGTTGCAAAAGAGGAGGCCTAAAAGATTATGAAAGAGGTCCATGAAGGCTCATTCGGGGTTCATTCCAGTGGACACACCATGGCCAGAAAAATCTTAAGAGCCGGCTATTATTGGCTGCAAATGGAATCTGACTGCTACAGCTTTGTAAGAAAGTGTCACAAATGCCAAATCTATGCCGATCATATCCATGTACCACCTGCTTCATTAAACGTTCTGACTGCTTCTTGGCCATTCTCAATGTGGGGGATGGATGTCATCGGTCCTATCGAGCCAAAAGCATCAAACGGGCATCGCTTCATCCTTGTCGCCATTGACTATTTCACCAAGTGGGTTGAAGCTGCCTCATACTCAAGC
This sequence comes from Astragalus glycyphyllos, assembly GCA_963573325.1. Taxonomy (NCBI): domain Eukaryota; kingdom Viridiplantae; phylum Streptophyta; class Magnoliopsida; order Fabales; family Fabaceae; genus Astragalus; species Astragalus glycyphyllos. The sequence continues at coordinate 98,891,068 of OY754307.1, forward strand.
ATCACTAGCTCTGTGGTTGCAATGTTTGTAAAGAAAGATCTGGTTTGTCGTTACGGCCTTCCAAACAGGATCATCACCGATAATGGCAGTAACCTGAATAGCAAAATGATGAAAGACCTGTGCACAGAATTCAAAATCCAGCATCATAATTCTTCCCCCTACCGACCCAAGATGAATGGGGCAGTCGAAGCGGCCAACAAGAATATCAAGAGAATAGTTCAAAAGATGGTGGTAACCTACAAAGATTGGCATGAGTTGCTTCCTTTTGCTTTGCACGGATACCGCACTTCAGTACGTACCTCAACTGGGGCAACCCCTTTTTCTCTAGTATATGGGTCAGAAGCAGTCCTCCCTATTGAGGTTGAAATACCCTCCCTGCGGGTATTGATGGAAACCAAGTTGGAAGAAGCTGAATGGGTACAAGCTCGTCTGGATCAGTTAAATCTCATTGAGGAAAAAAGAATTGCAGCTTTGTGTCATGGACAGCTGTATCAACAGAGGATGAGGACGGCCTTCGACAAGAAAGTTCGCCCTCGAGAGTTCAACAAGGGAGATCTTGTGCTCAAAAAGATATTGCCCATTCAGAGCGATCCCCGAGGAAAATGGACTCCCACTTATGATGGACCTTATGTGGTCAAGAAAGCCTTCTCTGGAGGAGCACTAGTACTCACCAACATGGACGGTGAAGAGCTCAAAAACCCAGTCAATTCAGATTCGGTGAAGAAGTATTATGCCTGAAAGAAATAGACGAAAAAAGAGAAAGATAAGCCAAGTAAGAATTAGCTCGCTAGGTTGAAAACCGGAAAGGGCGGCCTAGGCAAAATCAGAGCGACCCGGTGGATTGAAAACCCGCAAAGGGCGATCCAGGCAAAAATTAGGGTCAGAAAACTTGGGCATGAAAATAAACAAGGGCATACAACACTCCTGAAGGTTTGGATAGAGGGGTGATCAAGGTCAAGGACATAAATGTTTGGCATTGTTCCACAGAGACGGACATTTAGAAACTAGCTTTTCTCTCTTTTTCGTGTCTTTTTGCAGTTTAAATTTTCAAATGTATTGAACAGTCGGCGTAACTTTCTGTACGACCGGTTTCCACATCAATAAAGTTCAATTTTTCTCTTATCAGTTTGCTTTTCTATTTTCTGCTCAAAATAAACGTTTTATGATGATGGTAATACTGAATTGTAAAACATGTGCATAAATCCTAGAGCATTGCAATCATTGCGAAATCCCCAAAAGTCACGGGAAGGAAGTGATTTCTCAAAAACAAATTAATGTTGCAAGGAAAATAATTGCGCCCATCAATCACTTCAGATGGCAAATCATAAAGCAAACCTGCACCCGGCTCGTGCGCCGCAGCAACTCTAACAAGTTCCCCAGTCTTGTGCCATGAGTGTCACGGGTCGGTTGAACCAGCAAAAGAATAAGCCTTTTATTAAAAAAAGAAGAGCACAAAAAAGCAAATGATCAGAAAAAAAAAAAAGCTGATCAGGCAAAAAGAAGAAAAAACAAATGATTAGAAAACAGAAAGCTGATCAAAAGAAGAATTAAAAGATGAAAGAAAAAAAAAACAATCAAAGCTGAACGAAAAGCATTCCCCAGCATTCATCATTCACCCAAAATCATCGCATCGCATGCATTCGCATAACAGGCCTTTGCATAACATGCATTCATTCCATGCACCATGCATTGCATCTGCTGACATGTGCAGGTACCGCCAACCTGAGAAACCTGAAGAAAAGTCCTGCGACCAGAGCAGGCACCCCTGGATCGGTGTGAAAGCATTGACCCTGAAGAAGACTAATTGGATTTCCGAATCCCCCTTTGGACCCACGTGTCCCCCAGAAGATTGACTTCACTTCGTATTCGAGCTGCGAGTAAGTCCCCCTGACCTCAATGGGTCCAGTCGAAAAGGATAGCTGTGTTGGCCTAAAACATGGCGCAGTCCTAGGGAAATATCGAGATCTAGACTTGATATAGTACCCTCCCCCGGTCGCTCGAAAGACCACCCCTTTGAGCCCACGTGCTCCCCAGGCCCAAGTGCAAACTCGGATCGTTCGCGATTCGTTAAAAGGCTTTAGGCAGCCTCCTTCGCCGGCTTAATGAGGGCCGTCACCCTTTTTTTGTTTTTTGTTTTTTGCTTTCTTTACTGCTTTCGCTGGCTTATTGAGGGTTGGCACCAATTGATTCCAAAAAGAAAAAAAAAATCTTTTCATCGCATTTGTATCATATTTCAAAAAGGAACAAAAAAAGAGAAAAAAAGAAAAAGGAAAATTCTGGTTTCTCTAAGTAGACAAAATTGGTATAATTTCTGAATTCTTTATTTCTATTTTGCCTCGGAATATGTTTCGGCCAATTCATATTCCTTGTTAAAATCCAAATAAAGAGGGGCAGCTGTCATACCCTAATTTTGTCCGCCTAGGTCAAAACCCTAATTCTCAACAAAAAAATAAATAAATTGAGAAGTGTGGTTTTATTTTGAAGAGTGAAGAGCATTGTGCATGCATTTTTGGGTTTTTAAAAGTCATTCTAGGGCTTTTAAATTCATTGTTAGAGTGGAAATGCATTTGTTGTAAAAAAACAATGTTTTTAGGGCAAAAGGGTATTTTGGTCATTTCCAAAATTAAGCAATTTCTCACCAAAAATCATTGTTCAATCTCAGAGGAATTTATTTGGATCTAGATGATTTGGGTTATGAATTTTTGTGCGCATGCATGCATGATTTTTGGCATAAAATTCAAATTTTAAGCAAAAGGGCAAAATGGGAATTTCCATCAAGGTGAGGTCTCAAATCAATTTTGGGAAGGGTGATATCATGGAATTTTGGGCCCAATCATTGATTCTTAGGATATGGCCCAAAGTGGCATGATTTTTATGGAATTATCTAGAAAAGAATAATCAAAAATGGTGAAAATAAGGAAGTGTCCCCAATAAGACAAAATGTACTATTTTTCTTGACAAAGCTTGCAAAACTTGGGCACCAAGGCCTCATTTGCTCCGAATTTTCCAGCTCATTTTCACCTCATTTTGTGTTTCCTCATGCCCTTGATCCATGTGAGTTGTATTCCTAGCCATTGATTAAAATTCTAGATCAAATCCTAGGCTACAACTTTGTGTAGAATGACCTAGGTGCCCTCAACAATTTTTGTGCAACAAAAACTCATAATTTTTGTGTATGACCAGCTATTCCTCACTCATTTGTGTTTTCTCCTTGTCCCTAATCCATGTGCATTGCAATCTTGGCCTTTGATTCAAATTCTAGCTCAAATCTCAATGGTTTGCAAAAGCACAATGTCCTAAATACCCTTAAACCTAGTTGCTCTCTATATATACCTTAGAAACCTCACCTCAAAAAGAACTTTTGGCCTCACAATTCATTCACAAAACCCTAGCACACAAACCTCTCCTCTCCTCTCTTCCCTTGGCCGAATTTCCCCCTCATTCCCTCACCTCATTTCTTCACTTTTTCACTTCAAATCAACATTCTAGTCCTAAATCCTTCATCATCCTTGCATTCTCTTCAAAGATCCATCTTCAAATCTCAAGAATCAAGCTCAAGATTGAAGATTAGAGGGTTGATTCAAGTGGTTTAGTGTTCATTCACCTTATTTCTTTTGCTATTCTAGCTTGGAGTTGAGGTATACTCTCACTCTTAACATCATCAAAATTTTAGCATAAAAAATGTAGATCATCCATCTACTTTTGCATATCAAGCATTTCTTTACATTTTAGTGCTCTATTTTTTTGATGAAATGTTGATATAATTGTTGTTGTTGAATGAGAGATGTGTTTCAAGCATTTTGACAAACACTTTGGGAGGTTTGGATGCTTGAAATGCATCTCTCTCTTGGAATAAATTGTGTGTTGGTGCTATTTTCATTTTGTGCTTGCATTTTCATGAATAAAATTGTGATTTGGGATTATGTTTCATTTCGCATATTGTAGAAAAATTAGGGTTTGTGTGATTTTAGTGCATTCCTTTGCTCAATCATGTGAATCCTTGCCAAAAAGCTTGATCTATGTCATTTGCTTGCATGATTTTGTTGTTTTCAAAGAATAAAATGAGCTTTTAGCTCTATGTTGGTGTCGCAAATCATGATTAGAATTAGGGTTTGTTAATTTTCTTGTGAAATGGGTTTGCAATATTGGGTAAAATGATTTCTCAAGTTGTTTTGGTTTGGTTGTTATGTACTTTGCTTGCAAAATTACTCTATGTTGATGATTGGCAAGAGGACTCACACTTGTGCCTTTGAGCACTTAACTTTAAGTGTTGAGGATTGACTAAAATGATTCAACGCAATTGATTTGATGTTTTGATTGCAAAATATTGTTGCTAATTGATTGTATCTTGCTTGCAAATTGTTATATGTTGATGATTGGCAAGAGGACTCACACTTGTGCCTTGTGCACTTCACTTTAAGTGTTGAGGATTGCCTAAGATGATTCAACACAACCTTGTGCTTTGATTGTAAACTTTGGTTTGCTTGTTAGTAACTTGTTTGCAAAATTATTCTATGTTGATGATTGGCAAGAGGACTCTCACTTGTGCCTTAGGCACTTCATTTTAAGTGATGAGGATTGCCTAAGATGATTCAATTTTCTTTGTGCAATTCTTGCTTGAAAATGCAAATGCTAGTTTTCTAACTTGATTAATCAATTTTGGTTACAAAAATGACTTGTTAATACCTTCTTTTGGTCACTTTTGGTCTTGCAAATGTGATGTTCTTTCTAGGTCAATGTTATGCTTTAATGTTGATGATTTGGTAAAAGGACTAGACACTTATGCACTTGTGCATTGTCTCAAGCGTCAAGGATTACCAAAAGGGATTCAACCTTGTGCTTTATCTTGTGTTGATGCCTAATTGAATTAAACTTTTGCATTATCTATTTGTGTGCCTATTCTTGCAATCTATTTGGTTAATGTTGATCTTGCATTTTCATGGCCATTAAATGTTAGATGACTAAGTGTCATTCTTGTACTCAAATGTTGTAATTGGTAATGTTTATGCTTATGCTTACATTGTTGATTGCTTTGCTTGCAATTTGTTAAATGTTGCACTTTGGTTCTTGACTTGGAAATTGATTGAATGTTCTACTTTCTTTTCCTTTTGGATGCCACGCCATCCCAACAAACCTTTCGTGACCAATGTCACCCTCAAACTCCCTTCTCCTTTCTTCAAATCAATCATTTTCTAAAGCTTTTTCCAAACTCAATCTTTTCTCAAATTGTTTTCATAAGACAATCAAATTCTTTCTAAGATCAACAATAAACCTTTTTGAAAACTCATAAGGAGGCAAGTCGGACGTACGGCCGGTGTTGTCTAGCGTCCTAAGATCGGAGCTGTACAGCTCAAACATCTTGGGATACTTATGAGAATTAAAACAAGTAATTAACAACTTGAACCCTATTTCAAAAAATGAGTAAGGAATCGAGTCGGATGTACATCCGGGATCGGTTAGCGTCTTAGGGTTAGCGAGCTGTACAGTTCGTGCCAACCTAAGATACTTGCTCAAATAAAAGTAATCAACCTCACAACAAATCTTTTTCTTCCTTAATCAAAAAAAACATTTTCAATAAGTAGGGGGCACGTCGTCTGTACAGGCGGGGTTGTCTTTGTTCTAGGTCTAGTGGACTGTACGGTCTAGGACCGAAAACCCCTACAATAAAAAACACCAACACAAAGTTTCTCGACTAAGGAGAACTACGTAAGCTTTGAATTCTCCATCGCACCGGGAGATACGTAGGAGCGGGTCACATCTCGTCAAGCACACTTTTAAAAAATAATAAAAAGATTCTTCTTTTCCCCCGTTTTCAAAAACACTTTTCTCAAATAAAAAAAGAAGTATAACGAATTGTTTCAAATCAACTCTGTCATAACCGCACATCAAGTTAAAGGTTCCCTTTTGGTAGAAAGGAGGTGTGGGGTGCTAATACCTTCCCCACACCTAACCGACCCCCGAACCTACATCTCTAGTTCTCAAAGGGCCACCCGCCTTAAAAAGGACCCTTTTTCAATGTTTTGGTCCCTAAATAAAAAATGTTGATGGCGGCTTCACAAATTTTCACGTTGTACGATGAAAGGTCCAATCCGGATTTTTTTCGGGGTGCAACAACCATTAAGGGACAAGTCTTGGCCGACTTTATTGCAGAATTGATTACAGGAGCGGAGGACCTGGTCCACGACGTATGGACGCTGCATGTTGATGGGTCGTCCAACGGCAAGGGCAGCGGGGCTAGCTTGATCCTTGAGAACGAGCAAGGAACAACTATCGAGGTCTCCTTGGCTTTCTCTTTTCCAACGTCCAACAATCAGGCTGAATACAAGGCCTGTTTGGTTGGGTTGTTGCCGCTCTGGAATTCAATGTGAAGAAGGTAAAAGTCCGATCAGACTCGTTGTTAGCGGTATCCCAAATCAAAGACATCTTTTCGGCCAAAGACGAGATCCTCCAATGATACCTCGCAAAAGTCAAGGAGTTGATGCAAAAATTCGAATACGCCGAAGTCAGGCACGTCCCTAGAGCAGAGAACGCTAGGGTGGACATCTTATCCAAGATCGCAAGTACGAAGAACCTTGGCAACCACAGAAGTGTGATACAAAAAGTTCTATCTCAACCAAGCGTGAGGCTGGAGGCCGCACTGGGAACAGATGTGTGTGAAATTTACTCAGCCCGAACCTGGATCGACCCCATTTTTATCTACATAAAGGATGGGGCAAAACCTGTGGACCCTAAAGAAGCTGCGCTCGTTCGAAAACGAGCAACATCCTACTCGATCATAAACGAGCAGCTCTATAGAAGGGGATTCACTATGCCCTTGCTCAAGTGCCTACTTCCAACAGAAGCAAACTACTTACTAAGGGAGATCCACGAAGGCATCTGTGGGAATCTGTTGCGTTAAAAACACACTTATAGCAAGTGTACTCTCTCGCAGAAGTAGTATAAAAGATTATCGTGTCCACAGGGATTAATTAACAAGTACCAAACTACTTAAAATTATTTATTGTTTAGACGAGTGAATAATTGAGATGTAATTGAAAGAAATAAAAAGTAAGCAAATAACAAATAATAAAATGCAGAATATAATCGATGGAGAGAGAGGTGTAGGGTCGCAGTTTCACTTGCAAGCTTCAATTCCCCTATGTCTAATTCTACCTGAATTCCCTTATTTTATTTAATTACCAATCCCTTTACTAAAGCTATTAATCTGTTTGGTCATTCGCGATTAATATTCTTTTTCCTAAATTAACCCTAGTTTGGTCATGCTAGAATTTAAATTTAAGAAAAGCATAAAGTACAAAAAGGTTGAATGATTGGAGGACTAAATTAAAGTTTGGTCATGCATTAATTTTAGCCCCAATTATCCTATAGGTCCACCAACTAATTGCAGTACAGTCGCTAATCAACTAATTGATTATAAACATGAAAAGGGTAGCTAATCCTAATTATGTGGAAAAAAACAACAGGATAATATTAATTGAAATAAAAGTTAGGAATTCAAAGTATAAATTAAAAGATAAAAAGGTCTCTAAGAATACAAGATCCACTTAAGACCCTAGAAGAAGATTTAGCAATCCATAGTTATCAAGAGCAATGAAATAAAATTAGGAGTCATAAATTACAGAGATAAAAATAACCTGGAGTAAAGAAATTTCTGATGTTCATAATTTAGTCTCCTTTTTCTTCTCCAGAGCTCTCTCACGGTGACAAGAACAGGTACCTAAAATCTTCCTCTCCTTCTGTCAGCGTCCTCGTGTCAGGATGTGTGAATAGTTGATAATGTTGTCCGGCTCCCTTTTGTATTGAGCAATTTCCGGCCCCCCAATTAATACTATGCGCTGGATATTTATATTGGGTGCCTAGGTTTACATGCTTGATCTCCAAGTAATCACGTGAGTTGCCTTTTCTTTTCCCTCACGGCTTCCTTTCTTCCAACTCCCTCTGTGTGCTGCTTTTTATTTCCTATTTTGTGCGTTATTACCTTCAAATGGCTTTGGGCTTGGATAATTGAGTTCATGGGCCAATTAATATCATGTGCTCCTCCTTCTTACTCATGTACGGATCCTTCCTTCAATTCAAGTAAGTTTGAGCCTTTTATTTATGAGTTGGATTGCATTATGTGAAGCCCATTATATATATATATATATCTATATATATATATATATTAATCTCCAAGTTGCTCCAAATGATGTTTTCATTCTCTTTAATTTTTATAGTTTCTACCTCACTGCAAAATAAAGAGCAAAATAAGTAAATAATTTATATAATTAGTAGTAATTGCTCTAAAATGTGACTCAAAAATATCTCTAAAAATGAACTCAATTGGAGTTTATCAACTCCCCCACACTTAACTTTTGCTTGTCATCAAGCAAATTTCTAGCTCAATGAAATGTTCAAATAAGTAATAGAGACAGCCAAATAAGAGATCCAAAATTAGAAACACAATGACAGACAATAGACAATATAGCGCATATGAGGTGTCAAAAGGTTGCCCAATTAGAGGCTCATGTCCTTGAAGAATACATTTGTGTGAACAAGGACACTCGCTCACAATCTCTCTAAGTGTTTAGGGACTAGGGAAAATATACACTCAAGTTTCCGCAAAATGCACGTTACCATAAGCTTGTAATTTGACCAAATCTCCACTAAATAGTTCACATGCATGTAAACGATGGGGTTTCATGGGTTGTAATGGGGCCAAGGGTGAAATCATGCAAGGTAGGTGTTTGCTGGTGTTTTTAGCAAACAATCACTAGTTTTATTAGAAGGTTTGTGAGATCAAACTAGAAAAATCTCAAAGCAATTGCCTTTGAATTGCGCGTGGTTTGTGTTTCAGAAAATGTAGAAAAGGGGACGATTTGCAATGATTAACAGAATTGAAAAGAAAAGAAGCAGTAAATGGTGCATGAATTGTAAAGAAAAGACAAATAAATTGCATTGAATTGTAAAAGTGGTACACGATCACGTACAGCGATTCTTCCACTCGTTTTTCGCTCTGGCTTGGAAGTTAGAGTTTCAGGAATCGGGTTGTGTATTGTGATTTGCGACCCCTGTTTCTTCTCAGAAACTACTATTTATACAAAGGAAAAGAGGGGGAAAAACTGAACTAAGTAACTGCCTAGAAATTTGAAAATTAATAACTGCTACTCCTACTTTCGACCAGAACCGCTCTATCACGCTTCGACCAACTGCTAGTCTTCAGCGCATAACTGCTCTGTTTTCTGTCTGTCGAAAGCTTGTGTCCATTTTCCTCTCTCTTGCTTTTGCTTCCCCGGAAGCTTGTCGAGTTTACCTTGCGCATGACCATTTTCTCTGTCGAAATAATTTGGTCTTTGTCGAAATATTAGTCAGGCCTTGTTGACCATTTTCAATGAAGCCTGTCGAAATTACAGGCTAACAAATTGCCCCCCAAAAATGTCTTTTTCGACTGAACTTGAGGAGGAAGAAGAGAAAGACATTTTTGAATTCACCATCGAAATAACTTTGCACTTGAGTAAAATAGCTGTATACCTGATGTCACCACTGTTAAGTGTTGTTGACGTTACTCCTATATTGGTGTATTACGTGGCCTTCAACGTTTTACTTCTCAGTAAATGCCTTATCTCACCATTTCCTATAAGGCTTCTCCAATTCTTCCACTTCTTTTACCTCATAAGTTGCCATCAATAATCCATATTCAAACCTTGAACTTGAACAGCCTGTAATTTCGGCCTTTGACTATGTTTACTGATTCTCTGTTTTAACTTTGAATGGTTCCACCATCTTCCGTTACGTTACTAACGCCGTAATTAAAGTGATGCCTCACTTCTCGGAACGCCAAACTCGTAACCAACTGACGCTCTTTCATACTTCTCCTTATAAATAGAAGAGTCTTGTTTCTCATCTTCACCACTCCATGATTTTTCCTCTTTTCCTTTCCCGTTCCAGGATCATTCCCTTTGCTTTGAGTCTTCCGCGTAACCTCATCTCTCATAATTGCAGTGAGGTTGCCTGGAGGTTCAAAGTGATGGTTTTTGATCTCTGCGAATTATGGCTTTGCTCCTTTTTTCTTCATGTCACTTGATCTTGCAACTTTCTGAGTTTATGCGGGAGACTCAAAGTGGGAGCAGGAAGATTCATCAATATCTCCTCTCTGAAGGGCTTCCTGAGGTTTACCAAGCAAGGAAACGCCCAGTTGAAAGGCTTACAAGCCTAACGCGCAGACGAAAGAATGACCCCCCGAACGACGGGAAGCGTCAACGTGGTCGAAGAAGACCACCCAAAAGAGAAGTTACTTGGTCGTAAAAGACCAACTGCAATTCAGCGTTTTATTTATGCCTAGTTTATTTACCCTTTTGGCACTATGTAATTCACAAATGCCTCCTTTGGCACATGTAACTTGGCAACATTATAATGAAATTTCTTCCATTTTATTCTTGAGCAATTTTTATTCTGTGCTTTCGACAATGTTTTGGCAACTTAAATGCCATGTTTTTACGCTTTCTTTATATTTACTCCAGCGTTATTTTAACTTCTTGCAACGTTGGCTTATACTTTTTCAAGTATTTTCCATTTATACGCAAAATTCTTCCATCAGCGCCAATCTCTTTGACCTCATATGCGCCGTTTGAATAAACTTGTAAAATTTTAAATGGTCCTTCCCAACTTGGGGACCATTTACCAAAGACCCTATCTTTTTTATCCATAGGCAATAGGACCTTCCACACTAGATCACCTGAATCAAAGGCTTTAAACTTAACCTTTTTGTTATAAGTTTTAGCTACCCTCTCTTTCTGTCGAATAAGCATATCTAAAGCTAATAACCTTTCTTCGTCTAAATCAACCAATTCATCAAGCATCATATTCCAATAATAATCAGAGGGAATCTCCCACTGTCTTTGAATTCTTGTTGATTGTAGACAAATTTCAACAGGCAACACTGCATCGTGTCCAAATGTTAGCCTATAAGGAGTAGTGTTGATAGATTCTTTGGGTGAATTTCGACAAGCCCATAATGCTTGATCAAGGGTATTATGCCAATTTTTTGGTTTCTGCCCAACATGCTTTTTAATCAAATTAATAATAACTTTATTGGCAGCTTCTACTTGTCCATTGGCTTGCGCATAATATGGTGTCGAAGTTAATAACTTAAAACCATTTTCAGAAGCAAACTCTACCATTTTTCTACCAGTGAAAACTGATCCCTGATCTGTAGTAATGGTTTCTGGAATTCCAAACCTATAAATGATATGATTTTGAATAAACCTTATCACTGCTTCTTGATCAACATTGGCTAAAGGTATAGCTTCAACCCATTTGGTGAAGTAATCAATTCCCACAAGGATATATCTATGGCCCTTCGACGAAGTTGGCTTTATCTCTCCAATCACATCTAGAGCCCAACCTCTAAATGGCCAAGGTTTGACTATGGCATGCAATTCATTTGCAGGCACATGTTGTATCCCAGCATGCTTTTGACACTCTTGGCATCCCTTAGCAAATTCTATGCAATCTTTCAGCATAGTTGGCCAATACATTCCTTGTCGAAATAATAACCACTTCATTTTGTGGCCTACTTGGTGTGAACCACATGCTCCACTATGTGTATCAGAAACTGCTAAATATGCCTCATTTTCACTAAGACATTTTAATAGTACTCCTTCAGGAGTCTTTTTAAACAATTCGTTTCCAATTATCACATAGCTCAAAGCTCTGTATTTTTCCTTTTTATTGGTATTTCTTGTGGGATTTTGCAAATATTCCACAATAGGCCTTCGCCAATCATTATTGGTCATATTGTCAAGAGCAAAAATTTCTGCTAAGTCAAAGCCACCAAAAAATTGACGTTTTTCGACAACGACTAGTTCCTCGTTTGCGTTTGTTGCCCCCCCAGTTTTTGGTGTTGACAATAGTGACGAAGAATAGTCATTAGAAATGATTTTATCCTTTATTTCAATTAACTCTTCCAGGCTTTGTTTTGAAACTTTATAGCCTGAAGCAATTTGTGCCAATTCATTTGCCACGTGATTAACAATTCGTGGTAAATGTTCTAAGTGAACAGACTCAAATCTTTTTAACAAAGCATTGGCAACAACAAAGTATCTGATAAGGTGCTCTTTAATGCATTTGTATTCCCTTGTCAATTGTTTAACAACCAACTCAGAGTCACCTTTTATTTCGACATGACTTGCCCCCAGCTCAAGTAAAATTTCAAGGCCTACTATTAAAGCCTCATACTCAGCTTCATTATTGGAGCAAACATCTCGAATTTTAAAATTATACTTCGTTGGAATGTTAGTAGGAGATATTATTAAAATACCAATCCCAACTCCATGTTTATGGCTTGAACCATCAAAGTACAACCTCCAAGGATATATGTCTACAAAACTTAATGTTTCTTCGACAACAGAATGGTCTACTATAAAATCAGCAACCACTTGTCCTTTAATTGATTTTAGAGGTTGATAAGTTAAGTTGTATTCTGACAAAGCCAAAGCCCATTTACCAATTCGGCTATGCATTATTGGTTTCGACAGCATATGCTTAATAATATCAAAATGCGAATAAACAGAAACATCAGCTGGTTTTATATATTGCTTTAACTTTGTACACGAGAAATACAAACAAAGGCACAACTTTTCTATAGGAGTGTACCTCGTTTCGGCATCATTTAAGACCCTACTGAGGTAATAAATGGCTCTTTCGACACCACTATCATCCTCTTGTGCTAACATGCTACCTATTGTTCTATCAGAAGCTGCTATATACAATTTGAGCACTTTGTGTTTAATAACAGGCAACAAAATTGGTGGTTTCATCAAATAAGACTTGATTTCGTCGAAGGCTGCTTGATGCATTGGTTCCCATTTGAACTCTTCTTCCTTCTTCAATCTTAACAATGGCGAAAAAACTTGTGTTTTGCCACTTAGATTTGATATAAATCTTCGAAGGAAATTGATTTTTCCCAGCAACGACTGAAGCTCTTTTTTGGTCGAAGGGGCCTTCGTTTCCATAATGGCCTTAGTCTTATTTTGATTGATTTCAATGCCTTTTTTGTGCACTATAAAACCCAAGAAATCACCTGCACGTACACAAAAGGCACATTTTAATGGATTTATTTTCAATCCATATTTCCTCATTCTTTCAAAAGAACGGCGAAGATGGTCTAAATGACCACTTTCTGAGGAAGATTTAACCACCACATCATCTATGTATACTTGCATAAAATCATCAATAAAATCATGAAACATAGAATTCATGGCCCTCTGATATGTAGCACCAGCATTCTTTAAGCCAAAGGGCATTACTACCCATTCATAAACACCCAATGCCCCTGGACATCTAAAAGCAGTTTTCGACACATCCTCTTCAGCAATGAAGATTTGATTATACCCAGAATAACCATCGAGCATACTAAGATAATCAAATCCTGCTGCTGAATCTATTAGCATTTCTGCCACAGGCATTGCGTATTCATCCTTGGGAGTTGCATTATTTAAATCCCTAAAGTCTATGCAAACTCTAAGAGTCCCATTTTTCTTTATTGCAGGAACTATATTGGCTAACCATTCGACATACCTGGCAGTTCTGATGAATTTGTTTCTGAATAGCCTTTCGATTTCCTCTTTGATCTTAGCCAACACTTGAGGAGCAAATCTTCTTGGCACTTGCTTCACTGGTTTCTTCCCTGGTCGAATTGGTAATTGCATTTCCACTACTTCTCGACTTAACCCAGGCATTTCGTCGAAATCCCAAGCAAAGCAGTCTTTGAACTCCCTTAGCAATGTGATGACTTGGGTTTTTAGAGAAGCATCAATATTCGCACTAATATAAGTTGGCCGTTTTATTGAGCCATTTCCCAAATCAACTTCTTCTAACGGGTCTTGAGCTTGCATATGCTTTGCCGAATCTCTAGGATCCTTTTCAAAACCTAATGGATCATCATCATAAATGCAGTCAAGTCTTTCATCTATGACTATGCCATTTCCTTCATGTAACTCACTGGCTTCGACAGCCATTGTTTGTTGAAAAATTTCGGCCTCTATAGCCGCTTTAAACTTGTTTTCGGCCATATAAGCCGTAATTTTGTCCCATGCATTGGGCACTGACATAAGAACATTTTCAAGAACCAGTGTTCCACCCCGTTGGTCGAAGAACACCATCAGGATAAACACTATCATCTCCCATTATTTCTCTTTCCCAAACAAAACCATAATTTGGGTCAAGATGAACTGAGGCAAGAACATTATCCGCAGGAACATATGCCTCATTAGAAGATGAACATGGCGCGATCTTCGCCATTTGTTTCTCAAAATTTTCCTTGGTAATTTGGTTCACATCAGCACGGAAGTAGCTCTGATCGGCTTCAACATACTCTACCAAACCATCTTCCTTCCACATCACTAAACCTTGATGCAAAGTCGAAGGGACAACACCAACTCCAAGGATCCACTCTCTACCAAGGAGTAAATTAAAATTCGCTTTAGAGGCTATCACTAAGAACAATGTAGTCCTCTTTATGGAACCAACGATTAAGTCCACCTCAATGGCCCCCAAAGAATGGCCAGTTTTGCCTTCATAGTTGCTTAAGACAATGTTATGTGGCCTGAGGTCAGTGTCGAACTTACCAATCTTCTTCAAAAGACCATGTGGCATTAAATTCACTGCAGCTCCACCATCCACTAACACTTTGTTAATTCCAACACCATTGACTTTGGCTTGGACATACAGGGGTTTCAAGTGGTTTTGCATACTCATATCTGGCTTCTCGAAGGTAGCCATTTGGTCTTCGACACAACCATTGTTCATCACATAGTAACACATTGGCTTATGATGAGCCATATCCTCTGTAAAATCCTCTTCAACATCATTTGGTACTATGATAACATCGTACTCAAGAGGCAGTATTGATACCACATTGCAAACAACATCGAAATCATCTTCAGAATCATCAAAATCAGACTCCATGTCTTCATCCATGTCGAAATCAACATTCTTTTCTTTCACTGTTGACAATGGAGGAAATATTCTTTCAAGAGCAGGCCTTCTTGGCTTTTCTGTTACTACAGCCTTGCCTTTGGCCTTATTCGCTGCACACACATGACTAACAACATCAGCATTCCTCTTTGTGGCAACTTCAGCTTTGTGAACCTCACTCTTCGCCACTATTATGCTGCGTGGAACTTGATTAATGTCAATCGTACTGCGTGGAACATGGTTATTAGCCAAATGACTTGGAACCTTGTTAATGTCAAAGTGTGCCCTCTTCTTCTGTTGTCTTTGGTAACGACGCCACTGTGTTCTAGTCATGGGGTTCTTACCCTTATAGTTATTCTTATAATTAAACTTAACAGCATCCATATCTGGCTTGACAGCTTTAGCACGTTGATTATTTGGCACCCACGCTTCAACAGGAGCACTAGCACTTGGGACAAAGGATTTATTTGTTGACAGCTTCAAATACCCTTTCGCTGAGGACTTCTCCTTAGCAAATTGTCGTTTGCTTGTTGAAGGCTTTGTTGGCACATTAGCCTTATAGCCAGGAAGATCTCCTTTTGCAAAGTCAAATTTCGGCCTGTTATCAAGCCATTTTCTTTTACGTTGTTGTTGATCCTGATAACCTTCGACAGCTTTAGCTGCTTCTTTGTCGAAGACAGCGCTGCACCTTGGGCAAAGCATAACTTCAGAGTTATTCCACTTACACCGATTGAGGAAATCTATCAATTCTTCCTCAGCCTTTGGATACACAGCATGTATCTTCCCATCATATTCTTTTAGGGTTACTTCCTGTTTCTTACCTTCAGCATACATAAAACCTTTTAGTTTTTCGGTGGCAGTCTTGACACACTAAGGAGGATCTGCCATTTGAGCATCCACCATGCCTACATCAGCTTCGACAGGTTCAGAATACATAGCTTCAGCCTTAGGCAATTGATCAACATCAATCTGCATAGGAGCTTTCATTTTCTTATCAGCAAATTTGAGTCTTCCTTCGTCAACTGCTTTTTGCACAATATCCCTGAAGAGCACACAACGGTCAGTGTTATGTCCCAAAAAATTATGGAACTTACAATAACCCTTTTTCTTTCTTTGGTCAAGAGTTGGTATTTTAAGGCCTTTAGGCACTAATATTTGACCATCAGTCACTAAAAGATCAAAAATTTCATCACATTTAGTAACATCAAAAGTATAAGTCTTAGGCATAAATCTATCATTCTTAGGCTCTACAGGGTTATTCCCATTCGCAGGCCTTAATAATTTACAGGTATAAGGAGGACCAGGCTTAAGTTCAGCCACGTCTATCTCCTCTTCTTCGACATTACTATATGTAACGTCGAATTCTTCTTCGACATATGCCACTTTTTCTTTTTTATGATACCTATTCGACCTAGATTTTTCCTCTCTAAGCCTTTCAACTTGTCGAACTCTATCAGCCAAATGCGCCATATCTCGCAAATGAGATGTGTCTAATTTCTTTCTAATTTAGTAATCAAGGCCACCAGCAGCCATTTCGACAAGCTCATGTTCAGGGACTTGTGTGAAGCAACGAGATTTCAACAGCCTAAATCTGTTTAAGTAATCATCAATAGTTTCAGGCATTTTGCGCCGAACACTAGCCAATTCTTTAAGACTAATTTTCGACTGGCCCATGTAAAACTGTGCATGGAATGCCTTTTCTAATTGCCCCCATGTGAACATAGAACCAGGGGGTAAGGTCGTGAACCAAGTGAAAGCATTTTTAGTTAGAGAATTTGGAAAGTATTTCATCTTCAAATTCTCATTTTGTGCTAAGTCCCCAGCCTCAGTCAAGAAACGAGGAATGTGTTCGACTGTGGACTCATTTGTATCACCACCAAACTTAGTAAACTTGGGAACTTTCCATCCCCTTGGTAACTCAGTTTGTAATACGTATTCACATAATGGTGATACGAAGTTAGGCCTTTGTAAACCTATGTTAAGGCCATTTTGCGCCAAAATAGTTTCGACTAAAGTAGCTATATTGTTTTCTGCGCCAACATTGTGTTGTTGCACTTGTCGAACAACTTCATCAGCGTTCTGGTGTCTATTTACCAAAACTACTTCAGGGACGTGGTTTACTGCCCC
This sequence comes from Astragalus glycyphyllos, assembly GCA_963573325.1. Classification (NCBI taxonomy): domain Eukaryota; kingdom Viridiplantae; phylum Streptophyta; class Magnoliopsida; order Fabales; family Fabaceae; genus Astragalus; species Astragalus glycyphyllos. The sequence continues at coordinate 98,908,147 of OY754307.1, forward strand.
TTGTAGTTCGCCTACAATTGTGGACGCTTCGACTGCAACTGCTTCTTGGGGGTTAACTGGCGACGCATTACCCGCAATAATAGGAACTTGCCTATTATTAACCGCTGGAGCCCCAAAGAAATCTGCAATCCTACTCATCTGATTTGCCAACATTTGGTAACTGTTATTGGTATTTTGAATCAATGGATTGAAAACTGTACCAATTTGTTGGGTAAGCATATTAACCATATCATGATTACTCTCGTCTACTTGCTGTCTTAAGGCCAACAAAGACGTATTGGTTAATGCTGGGGGATTCCGACCAAATACACTCTCAGAAGAGACATGTGTAGGGGAAAAGGTCGAAATATGTGGCATTCCAGTAGGCATGCCATACATTCCCAAAGGAAATGGGGGTAGATGCACGTTATTCAAACGTGGGTCTAAACCGTTTCCCATTGCCATGTAAGGGCTATGAAGCCCTGCACTTAACGGCAAAGACATAGGCAAAGATGCCATTTCTGACTGCGTTGAACCAACATTAGTCATTGATAATGAAGGAACGGTTGTCGACGATGATGGTCCTGCGCTAATGCTCGCAGAATCCATTGTTGTTCCTTGCCCTTGTGAAACCACAGGGTTGGAACTAGATGCATTATTCGTACTAGAACGAACCATTTTACCACTTCTTAAGTGCATACAACAGCGAATACAAATAAGAGAGTACGAAAATGAACAAAATCAAAGGCAAAGTCCCACCGGGCGTGCCAATTTGTTTGCTGGTGTTTTTAGCAAACAATCACTAGTTTTATTAGAAGGTTTGTGAGATCAAACTAGAAAAATCTCAAAGCAATTGCCTTTGAATTGCGCGTGGTTTGTGTTTCAGAAAATGTAGAAAAGGGGACGATTTGCAATGATTAACAGAATTGAAAAGAAAATAAGCAGTAAATGGTGCATGAATTGTAAAGAAAAGACAAATAAATTGCATTGAATTGTAAAAGTGGTACACGATCACGTACAGCGATTCTTCCACTCGTTTTTCGCTCTGGCTTGGAAGTTAGAGTTTCAGGAATCGGGTTGTGTATTGTGATTTGCGACCCCTGTTTCTTTTCAGAAACTACTATTTATACAAAGGAAAAGAGGGGGAAAAAATGAACTAAGTAACTGCCTAGAAATTTGAAAATTAATAACTGCTACTCCTACTTTCGACCAGAACCGCTCTATCACGCTTCGACCAACTGCTAGTCTTCAGCGCATAACTGCTCTGTTTTCTGTCTGTCGAAAGCTTGTGTCCATTTTCCTCTCTCTTGCTTTTGCTTCCCCAGAAGCTTGTCGAGTTTACCTTGCGCATGACCATTTTCTCTGTCGAAATAATTTGGTCTTTGTCGAAATATAAGTCAGGCCTTGTTGACCATTTTCAATGAAGCCTGTCGAAATTACAGGCTAACAGTAGGAAACAAGAAGAAAGGGATATAATCAAAGGGCTAAAAATAATAAGCAAATAGTAACCTTTGAAACCAAATATGGAGCTCCTATCTATTTTACATTTTTGTCCAAACTCCAAATTAATTTCACTTTCATTCTTCATTCTTCTTTTTCTATTGAGTCAACTCTTTTTGATTTGCTTTTTTTTTCTTAAGTAGACTCTTTTTTTTTTAGATTTGCCTTTTGGCTCTTTCATTCTTTTGATGTGCCTTTTCCTCCTTCTTGCATTTTTTTTTTGTAGGAGGAAAAGGTAAGTACATGAAATCTCCTATTTTGTTTCTTTTGTGTGAAAATATTTTTGTAAGCACATGATTCACTCCATTTTTTTTCTATTCATCCTGACAAGATAGATAACTAAAGTATAGGAAGAAATTTCAATCCTGATAATATAGACAAGTAAAATATAGGACGAAATTGTAATTTTCAATAGTTGCTCCACATTCAATTTCAAACGGTTACCACAAACAAAAAAGAAAAAACTATATCTGGGTACCAAAGAAAAAATATAACAAATAGGCTCAAAGGGGGCAACTAATGGATAATTTCAACAAATAACTCTGAGGCCAGAAAAATCCTAAATCCCCAAATCTTTTTACATGAGGCAAATCAATTTTCGCCTTGAAACGGTCAAAAGACAAATTCTAGAATGTAGCAAATTAGGAAACACACTCATAGAAAGAAAAGGGGTAAAAATTTATGATTTAGTATCAATCCCCTTATTAAGGCTCACATCTCACATTTAGAAGCTAGTTCACAAAAAGTACTCAAGAGGGACAAATGCTAATTATCAGCTTCCTAAAGACAACCTCACGGTTACAATTAAGCACAAGCCTGTCAAGTAAATTAATTATGGGATCCCCTAAAGGCAAAATCTCTATTTTTTTTTCAACTTGAAGCATAAATACTAAAATAAGCCAGAAAAAATGCTATCAACATATATAGTGGGTATGTGCATTAATAGAGATATAGTGACAATATAAACTATCTTCCCCCACACTAGCATGGAGCATGGTCCTCAATGCAAAATAATCAAATAGAAACAAAAATAAATAAATAGAGAGAGAGTAAGAGTGACTTTCCCGAGAGAGCTTGTAGTTGGAGCTTATTCCTAAAATCAAAACAAAACAAAAGCAAAATAAAAATTTCTGAAAATAAAACACAGGTTGCCTCCTGCGAAGCGCTTGTTTAACGTCATGAGCCTGACGATAGTTGGTGCTCAATCAGGTGGCTCTCCATGAGCAAATTTTACATCTAACGTAGTGCACCTTCTTAGTTGTTTAACCATGTGGTTCACATTATTCTTTCTTTTTCCACATGGTGGTTCAACTTCAAAGGATGGTGAAATTTTTATTTTATCTTCATCCACCCCTATGCTAGGATCCTGCAAAATAAGAATTTTTTTCAAAAGGTCCTGCATCTTTAAATCACTAAAAATATTAGTTTCAACCACATCAACAAAACAAGGAGAAGTAAAAGAAGAGAAAATTTCATTGGAATTTAAAGCTTTAATAACATCATCTTCTATACCACTCCTTAAAGTTACCTTTCCTTTATGAACCTCAATCACAGCATCACCAATGGTTAAAACAATTTGCCCAAAAGTTGGGGCTTTCTCCTCTTCCTCCAAATCACGAATCAATGGATCTTTCTCATTCTCCTCACAACCGCTCTCATCAATGGAATCTGTTGTCTCAATTTGATCCCCCTCAATAGGAATCTCTTCATCTTTTTTGAGAGCTTCTTCCTCTAGATTAGCTTCTGCTGAGCACTCTTCATCACTACTAATAATATAATCTTTGTATTGCTCAGTTTGTGAATCAGGAGTTTCTTGGGCCGCTTGAGATAATAAAGCAATGATACTTGAAAGTTGATAACTCATGGCTCCAATTCAGTCCTCCATGCGGTCAAACCTTTCATTTGTTTGCTCCATAAATTTGACCAAGACCTCATCGATATCGGATTCTTCCTCTTTTCTCTACACTTGTAGTGGCTCATAATTATCCCAGTTGGAGGAATAAGGAGGTGGCTCATAGTCATCCCAAAAGTTTGAATAAGGCCCATAAGGAGGAGGAGAAAATGGGCGTTGACATTGAGGCATATACAAAGATAACTTCTCTAAATTCCTTTTCGCCTCTGCCTCTCTAATGTAATCTCCAAGAGTTTTAACCATGATTTCAAATTTTTTCTGCAAATAGGGTAAACTGCAACGAGATCTTGAAAAATTATTAGCAACTTTTTTTTTTCCAATAAGCTAAATAAATAATAAAAAAAAATAAAATTAAAACTAAAGCAAAAAAAAATGTCTAAAGCAATAAAAATCTTCTTCGTTTAATATTGTTAAATTAATCCCCGGCAACGGCGACAAAAACTTGTTGCGTTAAAAACACACTTAGAGCAAGTGTACTCTCTCGCAGAAGTAGTATAAAAGATTATCGTGTCCACAGGGATTAATTAACAAGTACCAAACTACTTAAAATTATTTATTGTTTAGACGAGTGAATAATTGAGATGTAATTGAAAGAAATAAAAAGTAAGCAAATAACAAATAATAAAATGCAGAATATAATCGATGGAGAGAGAGGTGTAGGGTCGCGGTTTCACTTGCAAGCTTCAATTCCCCTATGTCTAATTCTACCTGAATTCCCTTATTTTATTTAATTACCAATCCCTTTACTAAAGCTATTAATCCGTTTGGTCATTCGCGATTAATATTCTTTTTCCTAAATTAACCCTAGTTTGGTCATGCTAGAATTTAAATTTAAGAAAAGCATAAAGTACAAAAAGGTTGAATGATTGGAGGACTAAATTAAAGTTTGGTCATGCATTAATTTTAGCCCCAATTATCCTATAGGTCCACCAACTAATTGCAGTACGGTCGCTGAACAACTAATTGATTATAAACATGAAAAGGGTAGCTAATCCTAATTATGTGAAAAAAAACAATAGGTTAATATTAATTGAAATAAAACTTAGGAATTCAAAGTATAAATTAAAAGATAAAAAGGTCTCTAAGAATACAAGATCCACCTAAGACCCTAGAAGAAGATTTAGCAATCCATAGTTATCAAGAACAATGAAATAAAATTAGGAGTCTTAAATTACAGAGATAAAAAAAACCCGGAGCTCTCTCACGGTGACAAGAACAGGTACCTATATTCTTCCTCTCCTTCTGTCAGCGTCCTCGTGTCAGGATGTGTGAATAGTTGATAATGTTGTCGGGCTCCCTTTTGTATTGAGCAATTTCCGGCCCCCCTTTAATACTATGCGCTGGATATTTATATTGGGTGCCTAGGTTTACATGCTTGATCTCCAAGTAATCACGTGAGTTGCCTTTTCTTTTCCCTCACGGCTTCCTTTCATCCAACTCCCTCTGTGTGCTGCTTTTTATTTCCTATTTTGTGCCTTATTACCTTCAAATGGCTTTGGGCTTGGATAATTGAGTTCATGGGCCAATTAATATCATGTGCTCCTCCTTCTTACTCATGTACGGATCCTTCCATCAATTCAAGTAAGTTTGAGCCTTTTATTTATGAGTTGGATTGCATTATGTGAAGCCCATTATATATATATATATATATATATATATATATATATATATATTAATCTCCAAGTTGCTCTAGATGATGTTTTCATTCTCTTTTTATAGTTTCTAACTCACTGCAAAATAAAGAGCAAAAAAAGTAAATAATTTATATAATTAGTAGTAATTGCTCTAAAATGTGACTCAAAAATATCTCTAAAAACGAACTAAATTGGAATTTATCAGAATCATATGGGTTCGCGAGCGTTGGCCAAAGAGGCATTAAGGGAAGGCTATTATTGCCGACCATGGATGCGGACGCAAGAGACCTAGTGAAGAAATGTGACAAGTGCCAGAGGCATGCCGACGTTCACATTGCACCTTCAACCGAGCTCAACAGTTTGAACGCCCCATGGCCATTCTCATGGTGGGGTATTGACTTGTTAGGACCTTTCTCACTCGCCCCTGGTCAGCTGAAGTTTCTGATCGTCGCGATTGACTACTCCCGCAAGTGGATCGAGGCCGAGCCACTAGCTACGATTACTTCAAAGAATTGCCTCAAGTTTGTCAGAAAGAACATCTTGGTGCGATTTGGGATCCCCAAGGTCGTTGTCTCGGACAACGGCACACAGTTCACCAACCGAAACTTTCAAGAAACCTTAGCGGAACTAGGCGTGAAACAGCGTTTTACGTCAGTCGAACACCAACAAACGAATGGGCAGGCAGAAGCAGCCAACAGAGTCATTCTGAGGGGCCTCAAAAGAAGACTAGATGAACCTAAAGGGAAGTGGGCAGAAGAGCTCCCCTCAGTATTATGGACGTACAGAACAACCCCACACTCGACCATTGGAGAAGCTCCCTTCAAACTAGTCTATGGAACGGATGCGCTGATTCCCGTCGAAATGGGAGAACTAAGCTGGAGGACGAGCAATCCTATGCCGCCGTCAGAGAACGAACAGGAAACCAGAGAAGAGCTCGATCTAGTGGAAGAGCTACGGAGTAAGGCTGCCCTCAAAGAAGCGTTAGTAAAATAAGCGATGGCCACAAGACACAACGCCAAGGTCATTCCTAGAGCTTTCGAAAAAGGGCAGCTCGTCCTAAGAAGGGCAGATATTGGCCAAAGAAATGCCGGTCAAGGAAAGCTTGCCCCAAATTGGGAAGGTCCTTACCAAGTGGCGGCCAACACGGGAAAAGGGGTGTACATCTTGCAGAATGTAGACGGAGGCATCATTCCAAATACTTGGAATGCAGCAAATCTTAGAAGATATTTCACTTAATAGTTTGTAAAAATGTCATGTTATTGCTTGAACAATGAATAAAAAATCAAACGAGCGGGACACTCTTTTTCCCTACGGGATTTTTTATCGAGGCCCACTCGCCCGTCATTCGAATGACGAGGAATTTGTTAATTTCTGGATCTCTTTGAAAGTTGTTGATCGACCCATTAACGAACGTCCTCTTAAGCGAGTTAAGTTCAAACCGAGTTTGATAAATTGCTTAGGAGGAAACTTAAGCGACCTTAAGTTCGAACACACCCGGTAAACGAGCTAAACAAGTTAAAAAAACTTAGAAGTAAAAGAGAAGATAGACCAAGGATTATGACTAGTTAATATTGAAGTCTGCCCGGAGAAGGCCGGGCTCCATAAAGATTACAAGGAAAAAGGGCGACCTTTGCGTCCCAGAAGAAAACAAAATACACTTAAAAAGTAAAAAAGGGCAAGTCACTAGGGACGGCTGTAAATGACTGCTTATTCTTGGATGACATTCCCATGCTCGTCTTTCTCTGCAAGACGGACGATCTGGCCGTTCCTCAAAAAATGATCGTTGCTCACGATCTCAGAGTTAATCTCCAGCGAGGGATAGCAATACTGGATCTGAGCAACAGCCTCGTCAAAGCGCCCTTTTGCGATGGAAATGGTCATGTCCTCCAAAGCCTCTAGCTCACCCGTAGCCTGATCCCGCTCGCCCTCGACGGCCTTCAAGTTTTCCTTTAGACTAACCACCTGCTCCTCCAGCTGGGTCACCTTGGTAGACTGCTCGGTCAAACTGGCAGTAGCGGTCGCAAGTTTAGCTCTAGCATCTACCTTGGCGTTTATGGCCACATCACGTTCAGCAGTGACCGAACCAAGTGCATCCTTGGTGGGTTGGAGAGCGACCTCAGCATCTTCAAGCTTTTTCTTGGTGCTCTCGAGTTCAGCCCACAAATCGGTAATGCGTCCAAGAGCGGACTTATACTTGTCAGTTTTATCCAAGAGGTCACCCTCCAACCATAAATTTCTGTGGAGTAAGCGCATACCTCCTTGACGGCCAGCTTCCTCAGACTTATAGCGAGCAAGCTTCTGAGAAGCGGCCTGGGCAATTTCACCAACGAACAGCAGAGGGTCTTCTCGATGGCGTTCTAAATCAGCATCCTTGAGATCGTCCAAATCCAAGGACGATCTCCTTAGCGTTTCTCTTCTTTTTTGAAGAGGGTCAAGGTCGATCGGAACGGCGTCCACTGAATTCTGGGCTTGATCTCTTTTCTTAGAAGCGGAGTTCGTTCCTTGCTCACAAACCAGAGGCCTATGGTCGCCTTCGGCTTGGCGGGGTTGAGAAGAAGAAGCGAAGGTCACCCTCTTCTGCTTCCTTGACTTTGTCTTGGCCAAAAGGGCTTCAAAGCCTATGCCCGACATTTCAGCTGAAAAAAGAAAAAGGGTTAGAGGCAAGACAAAGTAAAGGCGATCAAAGCTAAACAACAAAAGAAAAATTAAAAGCACACCAAGTTTGTTTTCAGCCTGCTCAGACGTCCTAAGGCAAGCGAATTTGTTACAAGTAATAACCCCTTCGGGCAACCAAGTAACCAGAGTCTCTAGCATCAAGACGCTCTCAATATCGTAATCGCTCAGCCTCCTCTGATGCCTGTAGTGGATAGTGTCACAGTCGTAGTGCGTGTGTGACCAACCAAGAAGAAATTTCATTGAAGCAACACGACCTTTAGCATCCACCGTCTCCACAATTTCTTTAGCCCGATCATTGACTGGAATGACCCAAAGGAAAGCATGCCTCCAAGGTTTGGCCGATTAGCAGAAAGGTTTGAAGAGTTTGATTGTGCCCTTCCGCCCCTTCAAAGAAACTTGTTCCCATCGTCTGGGCTCGCTCTTCATCTCCACGGTACGACTAACATCGAATAGGGAGAAGAAGAGACGACAGTTTACTTCCCGGTCGAGAGCAGCCATTATTATCTCAAAGGACTTAACGAGCGCCCAAGCATTGAAGTGAAGTTGAGAGGGGGCGACCCCAAGAGTTCTTAGGACGCGTCTTTGGAAGAAGGTGAAGGGAGGTCGCACCCTCAAATCTCGAAGAATATTGGTGTACATAATAAATTTTAGAGAAGAAGGGATTATGGCCGCATGATCTTCAGCCGGGACGCCCTCAGCTCTCCACTCCTGGTCACCATATCCAATTAGCTTAGAAAAAAGCAGCAACATCTCATCACCGGGGGGAAAGACTGAACGTTCGTTGATTATAGCAGAAGAGATCCAGGAGCGGTCATCATCAAGCCTACCTCTCCAATCGTGCTCTTCCGGTAACACCTCGTTGGTTGGAACGGGAGGAGGCGCGGGGTTCACTAGGGGAGATTGAACGGTTTCGGTAGTGTTCGACGAGCGACCCGAGGATGATGAAGTCGAGAGATCAGTAGAAGAGAATGTCTCAGCGGGAAGCCCGCTCGCACCAGTATCTCTAGAGCGAGCAACACGTTCAGCCATATTGGTGGGTGGACGACCAAAAATCTTCGCAGTCTTCTTCGTTCGCGCCAGTATCCTACCCTGCAAGGAGAGGGAAGGTCAGGATCACCCTAAACGATGATTTTCCAAAAGGGGCGACAAGGTCGACCCCGAGCCTGACACCCCCTCCTCGCTCTACGCACCAAAGAATCGAGCAAACTAAAGAAAAGCGAGCAAAAAAGTGCATACCTGGAGTATGAGAAAAGTTCGGACTCAAGGTAGAATACTCCTTGATGAGCAAGATCAAGCGACCGGACGAGTGAGATCGCTTGAGTTGGAAGTCGTGCACGGGCGAGCACCTGCCCAGAATAGAACAGTCAACTGCTGTTCGCGTCGAGAGCGAAAGTATGACCGCTTTCTGAGCTTCAGGATAAGGAGTGAAGAATGAGGAGAGGAGGGGGCAGCATATTTATAAGGTGTAGGGAGCAAGCAAGCAAAACGTCGTGACCTTTCACTTGCACGCGTCTTGAATACTGAACCGTCATCATAACCAGGCACTGCCTTTTCGAATTTCGAGGCACCATTAACGATCCTTGAAAGGACGTAAAACGTCGCTTCATGAAAGGTACCACGTGTCATACAATTAGAGCAGGAACTATCACTATTTCGAACGATCGACCAAACAACCTCGTGTCTTAAAGGAGCGAACATCGATACGGTCAGGATTCAAGCCTACGCCCACTCGACGAACGACCTTGGCTTGGGGGGAAACTGTTCCGGAAAGGGTCGAAGCCCATTCCAGAGACTCTACCTGGACCGGCCCAGCATTAAAGGGGCAAAGGAGTAGAGAACTGGATCAACGGCCCCGATTGCTCCGTACGCATAGATCCAACGATCGAGGATCGCCCACCAGCGTTATAAAAGCATTAATGGCGTCAGTTGTCAGGTACACATGATTCATTCAGATATGTAATCTGCTCGTTCGCTCCTGACTTGGGCGTTGGAGTATCTTCGCAGGTACACCCACCCTCTGAAGGGGAGCTCGGAACACGATCAGAAGAGCATATAGAGATTTGATACCTGAGAACAGCGGTCAAGCACTCAAAGGTATAGATCATGAACTTTGTTTCCTTTTGATGTTATCAACTGAATTGTTTTATTTTGATGTTATGAACTAGTTCCAGTTTGATGTCATGAACTTAGTTTGTTTTATAAACTTTAGAACTTTTATGTGTTTTTAGCATAAATTTATATTCTTTTAATACTTGACAAATAAATATAATTAATAAGAACATTTATAAAGTTTGTAAAAGAAAGATACAAATATTGAAACACTAAAATAAATTTATTTTACCAAAACCGTCACCACAATTGCGTAAATAAATTTATTCTTTGCGGCGGTTCCAAACCGCCACCATAATTACACACAAAAATTTAAATTATTTGTGGTGGTGTCAAACCGCCTCTAACTAAAGCTGGAAAATCAGTTAACACTATGGCGGCAGTTACCAACCGCTGCTACATTTGCGGGAGTTTGAGTGACGGTTGGCAGAACCACCGCCAGGAACACCTCCCGACACTTAAATCCACAACGTATATGGAACCGCCACAAGCCTATTTTAACGGCAGTTTAAACCACCTCAGCTCGGGATTTGAACTGCCGCAAAACTCCGTTTATAGCGTAGTGATGCTTAAGCATTCTTTACATGTCACATGTGTATATGGTTTTTGTCATTCCACTCTAGGAACAAGGAATTAATGATGCTTGTCGATCTATTTGACAAAATGAGACAGTGTGTTTGGATGAAGTATTTTATTTGGGCATTCAATAGAACTACTTAAGGACATAATATGCAACAAGAGTGTACCGAATTCAATGCATCCTTCAGAAAATTGTTCAAGTTTTGATTTTTTTTCCAACAGAACCTAACCACAAACATATGGGACAACCATAATGGCATGATGAGCAATACTACTCAATTCCTAGATGGTTCTTTTTCAAATAATAAATTTCTAATTTCTCAAGAAATGGAGTATTCACTCATGCAATTTCCACAATACCCAACACAAAGTCATTTTCAAATGTTAGAGGACCAATAGTACAAGGGTTCCAATATCAGATAAATAATATGAGTTTTTTTTTTGTCAAAGAATAATATGAGTTTCTATGCTCCAATCAGTACACCTGTAATATTGGGATCAACATGTTATGGCAGACAAATTTTTTCTCCTCCATCTCTACGCTTGTTTATATGTGAATCTGTTTTCGCAACTCTTAATTATTCGAGTTATTTAATCGCTTGTTTTATTTAATTCGAGTAGGAATTGATAGAGGATTGATTGAATTCGGTTATGATATCAGTTGTGTTTAGTGGCGCTTGTTCACCATCACGATTGATTGAACTTGCTGTTTTGACGCTTGCTTTAAAATTGTTTGAATTCGTATAAACTAATTGACGCTTGCTTGATTAGTTCATTATCAATCAAGAACTGAAACCTTGAACGAGTCTTGCACGATTATTTGGAACCGATGATAAATCCAAACGCGCACCTGGAAACCGGTGGATCGATTGTCTCTTTAATTCGATAAAACCCCCAATCGAAATCGTATTCTTCATAAACAAACCCCCATTGTTTTATTGTTAATTTAGTTCCTGATTGTGGTAATCTTAGTATTAGAGATCCTCGAGAGACGACCAAGGTTACTTACCTTGTACTATATTTTCTATCTTTATAATCATTTTGACCCGCGTACGACCGCTGATCAGTGATCTTTATCTGGTTGATAAAAGATCATTTGATTTGTCTGAAGGATGTGAATGTAAACGTAATATTCCAAAATTGAGAAAAAAAAGATGAAAAAAGTAAAGTAGATACCAACAGATTTCAAAATTTCTGCTTTTTTCCAAGATTTTTTGTTCTTGAGTTGATTGATTTATTTAAAGGTTTTTCATAAAGCCTAAGCATCAGTATTGATGTTGCTAACTTCACCTGGTAGTATTTGTTAACTATGCAAGGTTGGTTGTAGTTGTTACTTTTGTTTTTGTTGCTTTGTTCGAAGTGGTTGTCTTGTAAATTGTAGCAACTAAGTAGGAGAATATTTTTTGATTGTTACACCAAACTTGGGAAATGTTTTCCTAAGATCAAACTGAAGATGTTTCTTTGGAAAATATTTTCCATACCAAGCACCAAAGAGGATTGAATAAATTTTGTGTTAAGAAAAAATTATAGTCTGTTTGTGATCATTTCTTAATTAATTGACTTTCATTTGGCTTTTTGGAAAATTTGGGATATTGACTCCTGTGGGAGTAGTTGACTAGTTGTCAATTCACCATTTATGTGTTTTTAGCTGTGTTTTGATCATAGTTGCTTGTGATGTAAACTTTAGATTTCTCTCCTATCTTTTGAAGACTTGAACTCAAGTGTTGCAAGAATGAGGAGCCTATAAACTTCAAAGTTATCTGGTAAGCTACCTTTCCTCTTTGTGTTTCTTTGAGCTATGATATTGATTGATGTTATCTTATAGGATTCTTGCTGTTGTGGACATGCCAATAATGGTGTTTGCTTAGTTTTTCCAATTGTACTCCTTTTGTCGAGCTGGAAAATAGAAAAAAGGAAAGCTCACAATGGCATCTAACTAAATCAATTGGCATTGTTAATGAGAGAGTTGGCTACAGAATAAGGCTTTTGTATTTTACTTCATCTTTTTTCTTTTATGTTTGTGATGTGGTTAAAAAATCTCTTTTGAATTCTTTTTTTGCTTCTATCTTGATATACATATTGTAATCCATTAATGTTGGAAACTTTTTTGCTTTGTTTTCCCCTTATTGTCATTGCTAAGTATAACATTCTAACTTATGTAATGCCTCACTCTTATGTTCTTCATTAATTGGGTGTGTTTGTGTGATTTTGTTTTAACAAATAATACTTGGTCTATCTTTCTATCTTTCTTTTCCTAATTTTATTCTATGATAACATTAATCATTCTATCTTTCTATTGATGTGATTGTGTGATTTTGTTTTAAAAATTAATACTTGGTCTATTATTTTGGAGCATACAGTCATGGATCGTAGTTGGATGCAAAGTAATCGTCTGAGTGATGAGTATGCGAAAGGAGTCGAAGAGTTTATAAATTTTGCTCAAGTAAATCTTCGCAAAACTGATTTTACCAAAACTGATGTTCCCGAAACTGATGTTCCCGAAACTGAAGTAACTTATTCCTGCCCTTGTTGTAGTTGTGTGAATCGGGCCCCACAACTACCAGGTGTAATACGAGACCATCTCTTTGTTTATGGGATCTTACCCAGTTATACCACATGGATATGGCATGGTGAATCAACCGGCAATCCAAGTGTGTCCAAAAGTGAGAAAGCCGATGAAGATATGGATGATCGAATGGAGGACATGATACGTGACATTGGTCCTGAATCTTTTAAGCGAGCGCATGAATATGATACTTTGTGCAAAGACAAAGATCAACCTCTGTATTTGGGTTGCACAAAATACACACAATTGTCTGCTTCGTTAAAATTGATCAATCTGAAGGCAATACATGGGTGAACTGATAAGGGATTCACTGAATTGCTTGAGTTGTTGGAAGACATGCTTCCCATAGGGAACACACTGCCAAAACGTACGTATGATGCGAAGAAGATTTTGTGTCCGATGGGTGTGGAGTATAAGAAAGTACATGCTTGTCCCAATGACTGCATATTGTATCGGAAAGACTTTGAGGATTTACATAAGTGCCCTACGTGTAATTGGTCGCGCTACAAAGTGAAGTCGGGTGAATCTAGTTTTGAAGACAACAGCACAAGGGGTTCCCCTGCGAAGGTTTTGTGGTATCTTCCAATAATACCTAGGTTCAAATGCTTGTTTGCTAATGCAAATGACGCGAAGAGCATTAGATGGCATGCAGATGAGAGGAAATGTGACGGGCAGCTTCGCCATCCGGCCGATTCTTTGCAATGGAAGAAAGTTGATAATTTGTATCCAAATTTTAGCGCTGAATCAAGAAATCTTAGACTTGCACTTGCTTCTGATGGTATGAATCCATATGGTAACTTAAGTACGAATCATAGCTCGTGGCCTGTTCTCCTTGTAATTTACAACCTATCTCCATGGTTGTGCATGAAGCGCAAATATGTGATGTTATCCATGATGATTTCTGGTCCGAGACAGCCAGGTAATGACATTGATGTTTACCTTAGTCCATTGATTGAAGACTTGAGGACAATGTGGGGTGAAGGCGTGGATGTGTATGACGGGTATTGTAGTGAAACTTTTAAGCTGCGAACCATGTTATTTTGCACGATTAATGACTTTCCAGCATACGGAAACTTGTCTGAGTATAGTGTCAAGGGGCATAAAGGTTGTCCTATTTGTGCAGAAGGCACGTGCCACCATCAACTCAAACATGGAAGGAAGACTGTTTACCTTGGGCATAGGAAATTTCTCAAACCAAATCATAGATATCGTAAGTTGAAAAAAGCTTTTAATGGGTACCAGGAAAATGACACTGCTCCGAATGCCTTGACAGGAGAAGAAGTCTATCAAGTGGTTAAGGACATCAAAGTTGTATTCGGCAAAAAGCAGAAGCAGTCCAAGGAGAAAAGCAAGTGGAAGAAGAGATCGGTGTTCTTTGATCTTCCGTATTGGTCCAATCTTGATGTAAGGCACTGTCTAGATGTCATGCACGTCGAGAAAAACGTTTGTGATAGCATCATCGGGACTCTTCTCAACATTCAAGGGACAAAGGATGGTATAAATTCTCGTCTAGATTTGCGTGAGATGGGCATAAGAGAACAATTACATCCATTGGAAAGAGGTAAAGGCACATATTTGCCTCCAGCATGTTATACCTTGTCAAAAAAAGAGAAAATGAGCTTTTGTGAATGTCTAGGGGGAATCAAAGTGCCACATGGTTACTCTTCAAATGTAAAGCGACTGGTTTCAATGAAAGATCTCAAATTAGTTGGCTTGAAGTCGCATGACTGCCATGTCTTGATGCAACAACTACTACCTGTGGCGATTCGTGGCATCTTGCCGAAAGATGTCCGACATACCATAACTAGATTGTGCCTATTCTTCAATAGTATATGTGCTAAAGTCATCGACCCTCAAAAATTGGACGAGTTGGAAAATGAGGCTGTTATTATCTTGTCTCAGTTGGAGATGTTTTTTCCTCCCTCGTTCTTTGATATCATGGTTCATTTAATTGTTCATCTAGTTAGGGAGATTAGATTATGTGGACCTGTTTATTTAAGGTGGATGTACCCAGTCGAGCGATACATGAAGATCTTGAAAGGGTATGTGAAGAACCAATATCGTCCTGAAGCATCCATTGTCGAAAGGTATGTCACAGAAGAAGCTATTGAGTTTTGTTCAGACTACTTGTCAGAAGCGAAGTCTGTAGGACTACTAAAGTCTCGTTATGCAGGGAGATGCCAAGGTAAAGGTACACATGGGCCGGCCACTAAGAGCATGGGTCCAGCTGAAGTGCTTCAAGCACATTTGTATGTTTTGAATAACACAGATGAGGTTACACCTTACTTGTCTCATCATAAAGATATAGTAAAGGCCAAAAACCCTCGAATGAAAAAAATATCGTTATTGAACGAGCATAACAACACATTCATAGATTGGTTTAAATCACAGATTAAGAAAGATTCGACTGCCTCTGAGACTTTGAGATGGTTAGCACATGACCCTTGCTTTAGTGTCGTGTGTTGGAGCGGGTACGACATAAATAACTTTTCCTTTTACACAAAGTCGAAAGATGACATGAGTACCATGCAAAACAGCGGAGTTATGGTCATGGCTTCCTCAATGCACTTCTCTAGTTCAAAGGATGCTAATCCCGTACTTGCATCCATTGCTTACTTTGGTGTCATTGATGAGATTTGGGAGCTTGATTACCGTAAATTTAAAGTGCCTCTTTTTAAATGCAAGTTGGTTAGCAGCAAAAATGGTGTGCGTACCGACGAAATGGGATTTACACTAGTGGACCCTGACAAGGTAAGTTATAATGAGGAACCGTTCATCATGGCTGACAAAGCAAAACAAGTATTTTATGTGAAAGATCCTTGTAACAAAAAGTGGTCAGTGGTCCTACAAGGAAAAATAGCAAGTGATGAAGATTCAAGTCTTGCAATTTCAGAGACACCTTGTTTGTTAACACAAGTGCCTACTTTAGTTGATGACAATGAAGTTGACGATGAACATGCCACTCGCAATGATCATAATGAAGGGATTTTGTATGAAGGAGTTTAGATTTGTTATTTTTTTTTTGGAATCTATGAAATTGTGTTGTTGAGCTTTAATGACAATGATTGTTCCCACAATGTTTGTTGGAGTGTATGAAAATGGCCTGTTTTATTTTTGTCTTTTTCTTCTTTGATTCTGTGTTGAGATATTGTAACTGATATATTTTGTAACTGATATATTTAGGTGTTCCAGCATGTGTTGAGATATTGTAACTGATATATTTTGTTTCCTTTGTTCAAACAGATATCATGGATGATTCCAGTGCCGACCCTCCAAAAAAGAAAACTAGACGTCTGACATCATTAAATAAGTTCACTAATAGGCTCCCAAGTGGTCAAAAATATAGTGTGGCTGTTGATAGTAAAGGCAACCTTATTGGTCCATATGCTAACCAATTCAAGAACTATTTAGGGGTGGTTGCACGAACAAAAGTAAGCATATTGCCCATGTCCTGGGATGAAGTTGATGCCGAGACAAAAAAATTGCTTGGGATGATGTTCAGCAAACATTTGATGTTCCCGACAATTAGCAATTCAAGAAGACTTGGATGTCTCATATAAATCTCTGCTGGAGACAGTTCAAGACAAAACTCAACAGAGAATCTGTCTATGGCAATGGCGATAATAGCGGTGCAACAACTCCATGTGACAAGTATAGCGCCATATCTACCGAGACATGGGCCGCATTTGTAAAATCTCACACTACTCCGGAGTTTGTGGTATTGCTTTAACCACAAATATTTTAGTTTCTTAAACAATATCATGGATTTGTTATATATGTGGTGGTGTTTATTCTTTGTAACAGGCTAAGAAAGAAGCTGGCAAGAATATGCAAAAAAAGAATAAATACAAACACACAATGGGGCCAGGTGGTTATAAAAAGTTGAAGGAGAATTTGAAGGAAGAACATATAAAAAAAGTCAAGGAGGAGTCTGGTGATCCTGATTTGGTGGTGGAGCCTACATCTCCAGAGCGACATGAGCTGTGGAAGGCT
This sequence comes from Astragalus glycyphyllos, assembly GCA_963573325.1. Classification (NCBI taxonomy): domain Eukaryota; kingdom Viridiplantae; phylum Streptophyta; class Magnoliopsida; order Fabales; family Fabaceae; genus Astragalus; species Astragalus glycyphyllos. The sequence continues at coordinate 98,925,095 of OY754307.1, forward strand.
GGCCGCAAAAACAAGTCTGGATCTTATATATTTGAGGAGTCAGCATTAGTTGGATCTAAGATTGTAAGTAAAATATAGTGTGATGTTAGAAACACATCAGACCATATTTATTTGATAAGAGACATGTTAGAGACATATTTATTAGAAACAGCATCAGTTAGTAACAAATTAATTCAATTCTAACACGTAAACATGTTTTTGTTGTAGGACGAACTTACGGTTATGAGCAGCCAAGGATCTTTCGTTCCGCGAGGAAAGAATGATATTTTGACTACTGCCATTGGAACACCTGAGCATCCCGGTCGTTGTCGGGGAGCCGGAAAAGGTGTCGGGCTAAAGAAATACTTTGGAGGTGTGCAACGTTCTTCCTCGAGCAACTTAGAACTCAATAAAGAGGCGTTCATTAAACAAGTCTTGGAGGGCGTCGAAGTGTTGGTGGGAGACAAAATTACCAAGTTGTTGGCAGAGGTATATGTTTATGAAATATAAAGTATATTTTTCACCGTAAACAGATTGATTGAAATATGTATTTTTTAATTATTCAGCGCTCTCAATCATGTGGAGGATGTCAAAATACGGCTGTTCATGTTCCCACTCCCATGACCACTGTTGGATCTAAGGGGAGCTGCTCACTATCTAATGTGGAGGAGGAGGAGGAGGAGAAGCAGGAGGAGAAGGAGGAAAAGGAGGAAAAGGAGGAGAAAATTGATTGGCTGAGAAAGATACATATGATTGCGTATGATGATAAGAGACATGCCAGGATAATGTTGGAGCACCAAAAACATGTGTGCTTTGTCTCCTTCAAAGAGATCATCGACATGGTTTCTGGTGAAGCGTGGCTTGATTTGTGCCACTTGGGCATATGGTGCACGTAAGTAGTAAAGTTTATTTGGTTATATAAATTTCTCGCGTTTCTACATATATTAGTCAATTTGATATTTCCTTCATTTATAGATATCTGTATCGCCAAGTTGTTGAAAGGGGTGTCGATGACTTGTATGGATTTGTGTGTCCGCATAAGTTGAACTTGAACGGGTATTCCAAACAGGATATTTCTATACATATTCAACAAATATTGGCTACTACCAATAAGGAAATATGGTTGGCTCCATTTTGCAATAGGTACATGATTACATATTTGAAAGAATTGGTAATACATTTTCCTTTATTTGTATGTTTGTTTCTTAGTTTTATGTTTATCAATGTTGCAGCAAGCATTGGCAACTAGTTGTCCTCCTCCCAAAGCAAAATACTGTGGTCTGGATGTGTTCCTCATGTCGCCAACGAACCAAAGCAATCAAAGAAATGTTTGGCAAGTAAGTTTTTAATTGTTTATCATGGTTTAGATTGTAGTATTTGAACTTCTAGTTGAAATTTTATAACTAATTTATATTATGTTGTTAATAGAGCTGTGAAAGGGGATTCTACATCGGCCACCAACTGGTTGTACCCTATAGTAAGAAGTTTAAAATATTGGGTTGATTTAGTTTTGAGTGAATTCTCAAGGTTATTGATAGTATTTCTACCTGTCATCCTGAAAAGTGAAAATCTGGTGTCTTTTAACTGGAATATCAATTTACACACTGCCTGCTAAACTAGCTAAAGTAGTTTTTTCTTTTTGAAGAAATGGAGATGTAGAAGGCTTTGTGGCTATTTTTTTTTATTACTTCTAATCAGATACAGCAGCTACCTAATAAATTTTGATTGGCTTTTTTGGGCTGGAAATGTTTTGATGAGAAAACATTAAGATGTTTCTTTGAATTTCTTAGGAAATAGATTTGATCAGTGTGATTGTATTTATCACACTTGATAGGTTCAGGAATTAGTACTTGGTGAACTGAAATTCAGTATCAGAAGCTAGGCTACATTTCCACACATAAAGTGGAAACAAACAAGTCCATTATTTATAGATGATCGTGAATTTATATTTATAGTGGCCTAAAAACCATACCATTAAATGTGAAATAATCTAAATCATTGTGATAGATATTCCGATTAAAATTTAGTAATTCTCTTTCTCTTTAGTTCTAAAAAAATAAGATGTGTACAGTTTTAGTATTATATTATATGGTACAGTTGCAAATGGTTGGGAAAACTGATAACTTTAGAGTTTGATATATATATATATATATTATATTCTTTTTTGGTTAACTTTGTTAATTCATTTGTGTAGATGCCAATACAACCGAATGGTTTTCATTGTGGCTATTATGTTATGAAGTTTATGCTGACCATTGTGAGCGCCGGTTATACAGGTTATTATGTATTAGATGACTGGTATGGACAAAAACAAAAAAAAATATAAAAGAAATGAGACTTTTAGCATCGGTTGTACAGTATAACCGATGCTAAAAGTACCAACAGTAGACTTTTAGCATCGGTTATACTGTACAACTGATGCTAAATGTCTCCTTCTGGTACATTTAGCATCGGTTGTACAGTACAACCGATGCTAAATGTACCTGTAGGAGACATTTAGCATCGGTTGTACATTATAATCGATGCTAAATGTACCAGTAGGAGACATTTAGCATCGGTTACTAAATGTCCCACATTTAGTATCTGGGGATTTAGCATCGTCGGATAACCGATGCTAAATGTCCAAAACAGCCGATGCTAAATGTCTTTTTTGCACTAGTGATCCTTCCCAAATACATAGCAACCATTTACAAAAACTCATTCTGAATCACAAAAATCTCAAACCTATTGCTATTCCTGAAGTCAATAATGTCACAAGGAAGGGGGGTTAGAATTGTGACCCTTTTTAAATTCACCTGCAAAAATAGAACTTTCTTCACAAGTATGATTTAGAGTTAGGACAGTAAATGATTTGAGTTAAGAAGGGTGAGTCAAAAACAATCTTCATTAACTTAATAGATGAGCAGAGAAGGTTGATTTATCTATCTTCTCAACGATATAAAGGAGTTGAGAAGGGTCAGACAGTTTCACCTTCAATGCTTAACATTTCTCAAAGTATATCTATTTGATTGTTAAGATGTAGCTAGACTGGTGATATTGTTGTCATTTATTTGGAAACAGCTTTTCAAGAGTTTTAATAGGATGTTATAAGTATAGAGAAGATGAGAGAAAGGTTGAAAACTTTGTTTTAATTTCAGAATATTTATAGGCAGAGAAGGGTCAGAGTTGACACTTCTCAGTTTTCCCAAATCTTCTCCTGATGGAGAGTTTTCTCATGAAGGGCAAACTAATGGTTTGAAAGCAATAAATAACACAGTGATTTTTAGTGGTTCACCCAAATTCCTGGGCTACATCCACTCCTCACTTCCTGTGAGTGGTTCCACTATTTTTCCAAAATAAATTACACCTTTTACACCTCCCTAGGGTAAAGGAACTCTTGGTAGTTTTCTTCACACAGCTCTACCTACTGTAAACTCCCCTGAGGGACTCCTTCAGATCTATTAGACTGCTTCTAACACAGAAGCACTCACTTCTCAAGTCCTACAGCAACACATGCCACTTGAGAAGGTTCCCTACAGGTTTTCTGTTTAAGTAGTTGGGTTTGTGGGATTTCTAGAGCTTGGTTGATATAAATGGAGTTACAATAAATATAACAACACAAAACTTAATACATACTCAGATCAAGTGAATCCCTTCTTGTTTGTAGCAGCGGAGTATGGATGAGAGAAAACTTTGACACTTGGGAAGGTTGGAAGTTAAGAACTCAATGCACTCTCATGAGGATCAATGGCGACCAGGAGCGTTAATTTATAGTTGAAATTTTATGTAATATCCTCTGGTCCAAAGATTAGAGTCATTGGTGTAGTAATAATGCCGTCTATAGCCGTTGAGGAAAGATGTCTGCACAACACAGCTGTGTTTCTGCAAAAGACAGCTGTTTCCAGTTGTCATGACTCTTCTCACAGTGACTGTTCTCACACATGACAGGTGATGAAGATGATGCGTCTCAAGTTGATGCTTCTCATGTTGATGTTCCTTAAAATGGTGCTTGTAGTATGACCCTTCTCAACATGACTCTTCTTATCATGACCCTTCTCATGGTCATGACTCTTCTCAACTTGACTCTTCTTATCTGATACTTCTCATCTCCTTTCTCATAGTTCTGTCATGACTCTTCTCAACTTAGTAACATGATCTTCGCTTTTTCGCAAAAATTGGATCCTTGTACTTCAATTGAAGCAGAATTTTGGGCGATCTTTCACGGTGCTAGTCTTGCGTGGGGGAGAGGTTACACGAAATTGGAGATTGAAACTGATTCTTGTGAAGCTATTGAGCTTCTTCGAAGAAGAACCAACAGTGGCCATCAATGCCACCGTGCAATTTGAGATTAATTGGGGATGGTGAATTTGAGATTAATTGGTGTGTGGTTGGGCGTGCAATTGAATATGGTTGCTGACAGAGTAGCCAGAGAATCTTATCAGTTGCAGGACAATTTTGTAATTTATGATTTCTTGCCGGACATTTTGGTGCATTTACTTTCAGCTGATGCTTGTGGGCTAGCTGGCCCATCTGTAAGCTTCTGATCCTGTTTGGGCCTATTGGCCCTTTTTCTCACCAAAAAAAAATGTTTGACATATTTTTTATAAAGAAACTTCAGCGCTCCATGACACTGACATCATTTTTTGTTTCTTTCATATCAAAATTAATTTGGTGTTAAGACTCTACATATATATATATATATATATGTATATATATACATATATATATATATATATATTTTGTAGGCTTATGTTCTCAAAAATTCGTTTGGCTTAGTGGTATGGGATTGTGTATACCTTAGGGATCATAGGTTCGAAACCCATGTTTGCAAAACTTGTTATTTATTAGTAACGCACTATGCAACACAATTTCATGTTAGCACCATGCCGCCACATGGCAACCATCCATTGGTAGCTAACATGTCATGCCAATGCCACCTGGCAATGATGACAGGGGGATAAATATGTTGTGTGTCTGTCCCACGTGACACAACCATCCAATGATATGTTGATAAGTGGCAGTGAAGTCATTGTTGATGTCATGCTGACGACATCTCTGTTTGCCACATCAGCTTTTTTTAACGGAATACTAACCCTGATCTTGAGAATTCATTATAAATACATGGTGATGTACATCACTTTGACCCATCAAGTGCTTCCGCCGTTTCCCAAAAATTGTAATTTTCTCTGTATCTTTCTCTTTTCGTGTTATATTGAATATGCAGAGTGCAGCAAAAATTCCCCTTCAGTATTTATTTTTCATCCGTTTAAATATACCTGAATGATTGAATTGATTTTCAGGATGTGTTAGTAATTGGTACATAAACTCTTGCATCTTTATTTTACTTATTTCATCTTTTATATTTAATCTCACCTATTTAATCAGTTTTGTTTTGTTGATGCAAGATCTATGAAGGAGGCGACAATACTCAGTTTATGAACTCTCATTACTGTCTTGATCAAAATTAAATCATCACTGTTGTCATGAATTTCAACATCTTCGCTTATGTGCTTTGCTCTACTGTTAACTTTGATATGAATCTCCAGCAACTGTGATTTCCTTGATTAAGTAAAGGTAATACAATACACATTAAATGCAGTTTATTTTGTAATTTTCAATGGCTTGATATTATTTTTGTCCTCCTTTATTTTAATTTGTTCTCTTGTTTTATTTGAGGAAGTGTCTGTTCGAAATCACTCACTTTTTTTGGTCGAAAAAATCAGATACTTATGATCTGCATCAGTGATGATTCGAAATTTCCAATGGTTTTACATGAATAACTTCTCACATGTAGAAAAAAAGTGCAAAAATTTAATTCTTCGTTCTAGCTTAATGTATATGGGTTTCATATATTGGTATTTATGTCAAGTGATATTTTAGATTTTGGAATATTTTTCTTGTTTCCATTGAAGCGATAAAGTTACAAATCGAGTTTGAGTAAATTATTGTAACCTCCCCTTAAAGTTATAGATATTTATTCTTTCATTTGCATTTTTTGGGACCATGATTCTTAACAAGTCGTATGATTTTCTTTACTATTTGTTTCACTTGTAATTTGGTTAAATATTTGTTGTGGTCCTTATGAAGTTTGGCCTTTTTGGGTCCCTATCAGATTCATTTGAAGACTTAGGATGCAAAAGTGGCAGATGTCCTCTAGTACCTTATGGTTCCTTGAAAATTTCCTTTCCAAATGGACTCTGCAATTAGGTTTGAAGATTTTTGGGGAACCATATGAGGAACAACTCCAACAAGGGAAACTGTTCAAAAAGATGTAAGTTTTTAATTCTTTGTGTGTATTCTTTTTTGTGTTTCTGTTAATTGCTTTTGAAGTCACCATGCCTTTAAATGACACTTCCTTTCATTTTAGGTAGAGGAGTTGCTGAGACACTTCCATTCTCCAGAGTCACATCAATGACTTTCTTCACCCTTCTAATAGTGTTATTTTTAAGGCGGAACTCTTGCATTGTCCACCTAGTCTTCTAATAGTGTTATTTTTAAGGCTTAGTATGGAAAAGTATTAGATGTTCTTAGGTACCTTATGATTCCTTGAAAATATGTTCTCAAAAAGGAATATGCAGTTGGGTTTGAGAATTCTCAGTGTTTTATTTGTGTGAGAAAGAATCTATTTATACTCTTATAGTTCTACATTTTTTCTAAAGACTTCCTCGGAGTAAACTTTAAGCTACGGAGATATACTCTCATGTTTGGGATCCTTAACATAAGGGATTCATGTTTGGGTAGTTGGGTATTAAATTTTAGCTCCAAGTCTTTTCATAGAAAAATAAATTGAAAAATAAAATAATTTCATTTGGGATAAAATGGGAACACGTGGACACCGTTTCAGCCACTGTAACAGACCCATAATCATTTTTTAACGGAGTTGAACTGAAACACAAAAAAGGGGTAATGGTCTTAACGTTTTGAAACTTAAAGGATTGGATTGGGAAAAACATATGAAGGATTAAATCGAAATTTGAAATTAATTTAAGGGACCACGGGAGCAATTTCGCATATTTAAAAGATTTTTGCCCTTACTCCCTAAGAAGTAGGAATGAGTGATGGTTGTCAATCTGTTCTACAATACACGGTGTTTTAAAGATATTTTTACATATCATGAAGAAGAATAAATTTTGTTAGTTTTGATGGAAGCATTTATCTTTTTCCTAAACTATTTTAATTATTAATTGTTTCTTTCTACATATTGCCCTTATTATCTACCTGCAACTCTAAAATCAAGAGGAGAGTTTTGATGTGGGTGACATGCAGACTCAAAGGGTTCAACAGAGTTGTTGTTGTGAATCTATAGCAAGAGTTGAACCATTTATATTGTTGTTGTCATTAATCTTATTTCTAAACAAGTATTTTGTTTCAAAGACTTTGCTATTTTTGGTATCGTTGCTGAAAGTTGGTTCTGACACTAAATTTTCTTCATGAATCATTCCAACAAAAGATGGAACTTCCGATGTCATTTTTTGGAATTGTACACTATGCAATTTGCCATGTGTTCTAGGCTATCAAAAAAATTATGATAATTCTTCATGTAATAGATATATCTTCAACTAACATTTTGTTACGGTCGGTTTCTCTTGTTGAGAAAGTATGGAACGCTAGATATGTGTGTGGTTTGGGAGAAATGAGAATTGTATCGAGAGAATTGAATCTGGATCCCTATCATTGGCCTCAAAGGGCTATATTTGTAGAACGACGTACATAAATGCTACTCATTACAGTCTAATGGTCGTGTTGACAGTTAGAGACAGTCAGACAGGGGAGGCAAATCAGGGATATTTCCCTCTGATTACGCTTCATTCCTTTCTGGGGAGAGGGAGGCTAGACTTTTGATAGCCGATCGGTCGCTCTCTGGGAGAAGCCCTTCAAGAGTCGAGCGGAGGTTAGAGCAGGCCGGTCCGGATGGGAACACATTTCTTTATAAAATATGGAATTGTTCTCTTTTAAATCAATGTGGATAATGGTTGATTGCTTTAATTCTGTTTTTCCTTTTTTCTAAACTTTTTCATGTAAAATGATAGATATCTTGCATTTGAGGAAATGCTATATATTTCGGGATTTTAGAAGCATTATTGAACTTTGGATAAGATCTTTAACAAGGAGGTTATTATCTCAACTAATCATGTGTCATTTCTACCTTAGTAATTGATTGATAGATACTAATATGATTTAATTAATTTTATGATTTGAATGCTAGTTTTAAGTTTTGATCTCTATTTAATAAAAGGTTATACCATACATGTATTAAAAAACTTCATTCATACCAAAGAGCACTTTGATGAGATGGAAGGAGTCTCTTCCAGCTTAACTAAGATCCTGGGCTAGGGTCACGGCTTGCCTCCTATTGTGATCTTACCCAGTTCGGGAGATTAGTCTCTATAGATGAGCGACTTCATTCCTGCTTGATCATTTAACAACTTCAACATATAAAGAAGCAACAAAGAAGATAAAATTGATATTTAAAGTGGAATATCTTTTTCCAGATAAATGAATTCATAAATATTTGTTTTATTTGCACTGCAGATGGCTGCAACTTTTGATGTATATGGTGAATGTGATTGTGCCGGATCAATTAAATTAATAAATTGATCATCGTCAAATTAATTCAATAGTTTTTTTAAATATTACATATATTATCTTTTATATTTGAGAAACATGTACATCATCAATATCCAACTTGGTGCAAACACGTGCAGATGCACGAGTATATGAATAGCAATGGGAATATACAGCCACTACATCCAGTAAAAGATCAAGAAGATAAGTGGAGATGGATTGAATCGAAAACTCACTCGTTCACAGTGAAATCCGCATACGATAAGCTGCTGGAAAACAGCGATGGTGCTGCTGTTAACGCAGCAGAATGCAGACAGCTAAAAAAACTCTGGTGTACTGCTTGTCCGTCGAAATATACGGTTCACGGATGGAGGGTATTGATTGATCGTTTGCCAACAAGGCAGCAGCTGCTAAGAAGAGGAGTTATACTGGATCAGCAAGCCGCGAATTGCGTGTTCTGCTCACGGTTTGAAGAAGACTCAGCGCATCTCTTCCTCAACTGTTCTCTCTCGGGTCAACTGTGGGAAGAGGCGTATAAATGGCTGGGAATGAATCTTGTTAGCTGCGACAATGCTTGGGACCATCTGGAACACAACCGAAGCAATTATGGAGGAAAACAGAAGAAAAAAATCAGATTCATAGCTTGGGTTGCAATTGTTTGGGTAATTTGGCTTAATAGGAATAGGAAAATTTTTAAGGGAGAAGAACCAAATGTATCACATATGTTAAGCCATGTTAAAGGCTTGCTGTGGAGTTGGTTATCAAATAGATTGGGGGGTAATTTTTCAGCGGACTTCGAAGAATGGAACCTCAATCCTAGCAAGTGTTTAGATCGTTTGTAGAAATTGTAATTGGGTTGAGGCACCCTTAGTGCCTCAATTAATACAACTTTTGATTTATCAAAAAAAAAAAATAAAGCATACTAAAAGGTGTGTCTTGTCATGGATTTGAGAGTCATATTAATAAGATGTGTTCTTTCATGATTTAAATATGTTTATTCACGAATCAATATATAATTTAATTTTAATCAATTCATTAAAAAGAAGCATTTATTTGTAAAGAGTTGTTTCTCTTGGTCGTGTGGTATGAATTGCTCTATATATAGAACGACGCTGCATGCAAAGGAAACAAAAAAAAATTAATATGTTTGTGCCAAAATCTACCTAATTCATTACTTCAAATCATTTCTTCTATTCTATTATGCACAAAGTGAAGTTATAGCAAACTATTATTTTGTAAAATACCATTGACGAAACGCTTTGTATGGGTGTCCAAATCATGTCAAGAAACTCCATTGTATCTTGAAGGGGATTCAATGGTTTTTCTATTGCATCCAATTTAGAGTGGTGGGAGCAAATTGGAGGCTTGTGAAATGATGAATTTATCTTCTTTGTTCTTTATTTTAGAACATGATGTTCATCTTTATTTCAGCTTATAATGTTCTATTGTTTGCTCTTCTTAGTTGCAAACAGTGAACACAAAAATAATTAAATAAATTTTTTCATTCTATTTGTTCAAAATTACAATTATGGGGAATGAATTATCTCCATTGATATTATGGGGAAGTGAAATCTTAACCTCTAATTAAAAAGTAAGAGAGAGAAATTTTAGCACATTTTGAAGAATGGGTAATAAAGGCTTAGATTTAACACTTGACACACTTACATGAAATCTTCAATGGTACAATATGCGAGATAACTGAAATAATCCAAGTGAAATCGTCACACTCATTAGTTAGAAGAGTACGTACAAGAGAGGTATGGAGAATTAGAGAAAAAAATGTAAGGTGCAAAACTATAAGAAGATAGAAGGATTAATTTTCTATCAGATTTAAACAAATATTAACTCATTTGCATAAAACGGGTATAATGATCTCGGCATAACTGCAAAAACTAATCCGTCGAGTCAAGTAGGGTCATAATGGACGGCAAGTCTCTCCCTCAATAGATTTAATATTATTGCATTCCCGAAGCTGGATTCGAATTCAAGACCTTAGTTAAGCTGAAAGATACAAAAATCATCTCATCTAACCGCTCTTAGGTAAAGCATATTTAAATAGTTGTAAACAGGTTACAATTACAAAATACTTACTGGATTTAATAATAAGAATTTGTTTATATTTATAAAGCCACAACATTAACCCTAAATTCGTGTATCCATCATCTCTTTCAAGGATTCACCAAGCTGCTATTTATAATGTCAGAAGAAATATTTCTAAAGAAATATTTTGCTTAACAATTTCTATTTCTAAGCAATTTCGCTAATTACTTCTCCTTGAAGAAACACTTCTCTTTAATTATCCAAAACACATGTTATAGTGCTTTTCTTGAAGGTCCGTGATCCATATCTTTCTTTCTAACATCAAATAGCTTAAGGTAGTGTTTGGATGGAGTAATTCAAATTTCTAGTGAATTTTAAATTCTAAGATATTCAATTGCCTCAATTAAATTCCCTTCATTTGTAAAATTATTTGTTTGGATGGGATAATAAAAATTCCCTATTCTTAAAATTTTTTGTTTAGATAGAGTATTTACAATTCTTCACTTTACCAAGAGGTAGATGACATACAAGTTCAACGACCGACGGAACCGACCCACTGTGAGATGTGGATTTACCTATTTATGCAATAGCTGATCCTTGGTAAAATCAGATGATTGGCATTCGAATTTATCGAAGTTGAAATATCGTGTATTTGTTCATGGGACAGTCCAGGCTACTTGTTGTTAAGACTAGTTTGGTTGCATACATTATAATCCATTGTGTGTTTTGTGAGAGAGAGAGAGAGAGAGAGAGAGAGAGAGACTACAAAAAAATTGGATATTAGCGAGGGAAATTTCTCTCGCAAAATGACCAAAATCCCTCGCTAATGGTCATTTGCGAGGGAATTAGCGAGGGACCAGTTCCCTCGCTAATGGGATTAGCGAGGGATTTTGAATCCCTCGCTAATTCCCTCGCTAATGTCTGTGCAAATTTTCAAATTTTAAAATTTGATTGGCTTGTTTTTTTTTATATTTATTATATTTTTTTGAAGCTATTTACTATTATACTATTAATGAAAATTATATTATATTATATTATTAATTTTGTGGTTGTGTTGGTGGTGGTGGTGGTGGAAGGTGGAGAGAAAGAGGAAAGAAATTCGTAGGTGGTGGTGGTGGTGTGGTGTCGTGGGTGGTGGTGGTGGTTGTGTGGTGGTGGTGTGGTGGAAGAAGGTGGAGAGAAGAAGAAGGAAGGGGGAAATCGTGAGAGAGAGAGAGAGAGGAGAGGAAGAGGAAAGAAGGTGGTGGTGGTGGTTGTGTAATGGTGGTCGTGGGTGGTGGTTGTTGTGTGGTGGTGGTTGTTGTGTGGTAGTGGGTTGGTGTTTGTAGGTGAGATAGAGAGAGTAGATGAAGAGGAAGGGAAGGGTGAAGAGGAGAGAAGAAGAGTGAGGGTGGTTGGTTGGTTGTGTGGTGGTGATGGTGGTGGTGGTGGTGGTGGAGAGTAGAGGAAGAGGAAGGGAAGAGGAATGGTGAAGAGGAGAGAAGAAGAGTGAGGGTGTATTGAGTGAGAAAGAAGAGTGGTCGTGTGTTTGTGTGGTTGAAACGGATTTAAGGAAAAAAAAAAGAAAAAATTTGCGAGGGATTTTAATTCCCTCGCTAATAGTCACTTTAATTTGCAAGGGATTTAAAATTCCGTCGCTAAACTCCTTGATTTGCGTGAATTTCACTGAATTAGCGAGGGACCAATTCCCTCGCTAACGGTCAGATTCACGTTAGCGAGGGACCAATTCCCTCGCTAACCACCTTGTTTTTCGTGCTAAAATTTTCAAATTCCCGCCTCCACTTAGCGAGGGACCAGTCCCTCGCTAATGTTGAAAATTCCGTCGCTAACCATTAGCGAGGGACTGGTCCCTCGTTAATTCCCTCGCTAATGTGAGTTTTAGCGAGGGAATCACATTCCCTCGCTAATTCCCTCGCTAAAGTCAGTTTTAGCGAGGGAATGTTATTCCCTCGCTAATGTCCCTCGCAAATAAGCGTTTTTTTTGTAGTGAGAGAGAGAGAGAGAGAGAGAGAGAGAGAGAGAGGGGAATTTGGAATTTTTTAAAAATTATTTTCCTTAAGAAAATAATTGTGAAAAAAAATTACGCAACATTTAAGCAAGAAAAGAATTTCAAATTCTTCACTTTTAGATGGTATTTCAAATTCTCTAAATTTAGTATTACTAAAATACCTCACAAATTCCATTCATTTTGAAAATTCTTCATATTTATTATCCAAACAAGTTAATTTGAGTTGAAGCATTTGAATCACCCTCTTGAATTACATTGCCCTAAAAAATTACCTCATCCAAACACACTCTAAGTCTTTTTATCCAAAATCCGATCAATCGTAAAGGAAATCGAACTAATATTCACAAAGTGTATATTTGAAAAGCTTTGATCCAGAACTATTTATAATTGATATATTTGGGAGTCAAATGTATTATAATCCAAAAGATAAGAGCCATATCAAATCCAAAACATGAGTAAAACTGGCAATTTTTTTTTGGAAATGTCAAATTTTTTTCGGTACACGGAGTCGGATATGATCACGTCTGGGGTACAGGTTGATGTGCTTCAGGAGATCTTAGAGATAGACTTCGGATGAATGCTGATTGGCCTCGGGTGACCCGAGGTAGCTTGATCATATGCGCCGGGGGTGTGCAAACACTCCGATGCCTAAGTCAGCAAGGGAATAGGAGAGGTGCGCAGGGAATGCGAACGTACCTGGAAATAGAGGGGTGCACCTCTATTTATAGGCTCGAGTGCCGCACCCGAGCCGTTGGATACGAGCGCTTTGATCTTGACCGTTGGGTGAGTCACTTTGACCGCATGGACACTTGTTGGGGCATCGACGACGTGGGATTGGGCCGGCCCTCAATTTGGTGGGAATTTTGGCCTAGTCCGGAACAAATTTTATTCAAAGGGATACCTCAACCCATTTTCAGCTCAAGACAACAATGAAGTACAAGCCATAGGGTCATTACACCAACTTTCAAAATTGATAGATAAGTTAGTAGCTACCCTCTTAGCAAACCATCCCCAAGACAACAATTTGATCATCTATAAACGAAAATCTTGAAGATTTGGCCTGTAGTAAAGAAATGTGTACCACCAAATTGCTCTACCAATTTCATACAGTGCAATTTCCTAGATGCTTAGTGTTTTCTAAATTTTCCAATTCAGTCGTAGATAGAGATTGTCTCACATCATCAAAGCAAGTGTATACCAAAATTTGCCAAAAAAATTTTGCCACGTGTCGCGCTATATGGATGACAACCCTATCTGGTCTATGAGTCATCATGCCGAATCTACATGGCAGGGTTTAGGAATCTTAGTTGGCTTGCCGATCCACATCCCCCCAAGCTTGAAGGCTTTAAGGATGAAGAGCTTAAGGTATGAGCAAGAATGTGAAGATCAATTTTGATTTGTTGAAGGCCGACTTTATTATGTTCCATTGGTGAGGTCTTCATTATTTCCTAGGGAATATGGATGGACTGAAATGATGTGAAGTGACGGATGTGAGAAGTCGTTGGTGCTTGTCTTCTCCTAACTCTTTAGGAAGAGGCGCTTTTGATTTATGTCACATCAATGCTAGGAGAGAGAGGATTTATACGCAAAGTTGTGATAAGACTACTCAGCTTCCTCACGCTTTGAGGGCGCGTGTGTTGATGGTAAATGAGAACCTGTTCAAATCACTCTTCATTCTATTTAAGGAGATACCTTTCTTTGTGAGAATTTGTCTGTTTTGCTTGCTCACTACTTTGCTCATTTTCGTGCTCAGCGACCAGACCATCAAGTTATATCAAGGTAACTTCTGTTCTTTACTCTTTGCTTCCTTTTTCTTTTTCTTTCTCTTTTTGTTGGGATTTTCTGGATGGTGAAGTTATGGGAACTGGATGAAAGTGGTAACGAGGTCTCTGAGGTGCCTTCTACCATGAGAATCATCTTAGATGAAACTAGGCCCAGTTGGGAGATATGTAAGGAGCGTACTTGGCTGAGAGGTCTTCAACGCCCCCTCTCTGAGATTGTGAGCCTCTCTGGCTTGAGCTGAAATTCTTCAGAAGATGAGTCAGAAAGTGACCATGCTACTTCTTATTCTTCAAGAGTTCGATTCATCATCATGATCTCCCGAGCTTTTCCGCATCGCGAAGTGCGAGTATTGATGGCTTCGAAGCATAATGTTGAGAAGGTGGTTAACTTTACGTCTTGTGGGTATTCATCAAATTCTAACCTAAGAATCCATTGCAGAATTTTGAGTTGGGAAGAAGATGACTTCTACGAGAAAAGAGGAATATTTGATAGTTGAGTGCTGCAAAAAAGGGGAGCCATTGTGTTTGGCGAGACCTAGAGGCGTCCAAAATGAAGCAACATATATGTATGCTTGCCTTTTTGACGACTTAAAAGTGCAAATGCCCTTTACTTTGTCTGAAAATTCTATGTTAGGGCTTTGAATGGTACTCCCACATAGCTGCACCCAAATAGTTGGTTTTGTCTGAGGTTTTGAGATTCTGTGCTGGGATCTTAAGATAGTGTTTGCTGGTGTTTTTAGCAAACAATCACTAGTTTTATTAGAAGGTTTGTGAGATCAAACTAGAAAAATCTCAAAGCAATTACCTTTGAATTGCGCGTGGTTTGTGTTTCAGAAAATGTAGAAAAGGGGACGATTTGCAATGATTAACAGAATTGAAAAGAAAAGAAGCAGTAAATGGTGCATGAATTGTAAAGAAAAGACAAATAAATTGCATTGAATTGTAAAAGTGGTACACGATCACGTACAGCGATTCTTCCACTCGTTTTTTGCTCTGGCTTGGAAGTTAGAGTTTCAGGAATCGGATTGTGTATTGTGATTTGCGACCTCTGTTTCTTCTCAGAAATAGTTATTTATACAAAGGAAAAGAGGGGGAAAACTGAACTAACTAACTGCCTAGAAATTTGAAAATTAATAACTGCTACTCCTACTTTCGACCAGAACCGCTCTATCACGCTTCGACCAACTGCTAGTCTTCAGCGCATAACTGCTCTGTTTTCTGTCTGTCGAAAGCTTGTGTCCATTTTCCTCTCTCTTGCTTTTGCTTCCCCGGAAGCTTGTCGAATTTACCTTGCGCATGACCATTTTCTCTGTCGAAATAATTTGGTCTTTGTCGAAATAGAAGTCAGGCCTTGTTGACCATTTTCAATGAAGCCTGTCGAAATTACAGGCTAACACCTTGTTGACCATTGGAATATGAAGCCTGTCGAAATTACAGGCTAACAAATTGCCCCCCAAAAATGTCTTTTTCGACTGAACTTGAGGAGGAAGAAGAGAAAGACATTTTTGAATTCACCATCGAAATAATTTTGCACTTGAGTAAAATAGCTGTATACCTGATGTCACCACTGTTAAGTGTTGTTGACGTTACTCCTATATTGGTGTATTACGTGGCCTTCAACGTTCTGCTTATAACTCTGACAATGCTCATATGGCAATCACAACTTCTTTTGAATGCCACGTACTTACGCTTTCTTTATCTTTATTCTAGCGTTGTTTTAACTTCTTGCAACATTGGCTTATACTTTTTCAAGTATTTGCCATTTATACGCAAAATTCTTTCATCAGCGCCAATCTCTTTGACCTCATATGTGCCGTTTGAATAAACTTGTAAAATTTTAAATGGTCCTTCCCAACTTGGGGACCATTTACCAAAGACTCTATCTTTTTTATCCATAGGCAATAGGACCTTCCACACTAGATCACCTGAATCAAAGGCTTTAAACTTAACCTTTTTGTTATAAGTTTTAGCTACCCTCTCTTTCTGTCGAATAAGCATATCTAAAGCTAATAACCTTTCTTCGTCTAAATCAACCAATTCATCAAGCATCATATTCCAATAATAATCAGAGTGAATCTCCCACTGTCTTTGAATTCTTGTTGATTGTAGACAAATTTCAACAGGCAACACTGCATCGTGTCCAAATGTTAGCCTATAAGGAGTAGTGTTGATAGATTCTTTGGGTGAATTTCGACAAGCCCATAATGCTTGATCAAGGTATTATGCCAATTTTTTGGTTTCTGCCCAACATGCTTTTTAATCAAATTAATAATAACTTTATTGGCAGCTTCGACTTGTCCATTGGCTTGCGCATAATATGGTGTCGAAGTTAATAACTTAAAACCATTTTCAGAAGCAAACTCTACCATTTTTCTACCAGTGAAAACTGATCCCTGATCTGTAGTAATGGTTTCTGGAATTCCAAACCTATAAATGATATGATTTTGAATAAACCTTATCACTGCTTCTTGATCAACATTGGCTAAAGGTATAGCTTCAACCCATTTGGTGAAGTAATCAATTCCCACAAGGATATATCTATGGCCCTTCGACGAAGTTGGCTTTATCTCTCCAATCACATCTAGAGCCCAACCTCTAAATGGCCAAGGTTTGACTATGGCATGCAATTCATTTGCAGGTACATGTTGTATCCCAGCATGCTTTTGACACTCTTGGCATCCCTTAGCAAATTCTATGCAATGTTTCAGCATAGTTGGCCAATACATTCCTTGTCGAAATAATAACCACTTCATTTTGTGGCCTACTTGGTGTGAACCACATGCTCCACTATGTGTATCAGAAACTGCTAAATATGCCTCATTTTCACTAAGACATTTTAATAGTACTCCTTCAGGAGTCTTTTTAAACAATTCGTTTCCAATTATCACATAGCTCAAAGCTCTGTATTTTACCTTTTTATTGGTATTTCTTGTGGGATTTTGCAAATATTCCACAATAGGCCTTCGCCAATCATTATTGGTCATATTGTCAAGAGCAAAAATTTCTGCTAAGTCAAAGTCACCAAAAAATTGACGTTTTTCGACAACGACTAATTCCTCGTTTGCGTTTGTTGCCCCCCCAGTTTTTGGTGTTGACAATAGTGACGAAGAATAGTCATTAGAAATGATTTTATCCTTTATTTCAATTAACTCTTCCAGGCTTTGTTTTGAAACTTTATAGCCTGAAGCAATTTGTGCCAATTCATTTGCCACGTGATTATCAATTCGTGGTAAATGTTCTAAGTGAACAGACTCAAATCTTTTTAACAAAGCATTGGCAACAACATAGTATCTGATAAGGTGCTCTTTAATGCATTTGTATTCCCTTGTCAATTGTTTGACAACCAACTCAGAGTCACCTTTTATTTCGACATGACTTGCCCCCAGCTCAAGTAAAATTTCAAGGCCTACTATTAAAGCCTCATACTCAGCTTCATTATTGGAACAAACATCTCGAATTTTAAACTTATACTTCGTTGGAATGTTAGTAGGAGATATTATTAAAATACCAATCCCAACTCCATGTTTGTGGCTTGAACCATCAAAGTACAACCTCCAAGGATATACGTCTACAAAACATAATGTTTCTTCGACAACAGAATGGTCTACTATAAAATCAGCAACCACTTGTCCTTTAATTGATGTTAGAGGTTGATAAGTTAAGTTGTATTCTGACAAAGCCAAAGCCCATTTACCAATTCGGCTATGCATTATTGGTTTCGACAGCATATGCTTAATAACATCAAAATGCGAATAAACAGAAACATCAGCTGGTTTTATATATTGCTTTAACTTTGTACACGAGAAATACAAACAAAGGCACAATTTTTCTATAGGAGTGTACCTCGTTTCGGCATCATTTAAGACCCTACTGAGGTAATAAATGGCTCTTTCGACACCACTATCATCCTCTTGTGCTAACATGCTACCTATTGTTCTATCAGAAGCTGCTATATACAATTTGAGCACTTTGTGTTTAATAACAGGCAACAAATTTGGTGGTTTCATCAAATAAGACTTGATTTCGTCGAAGGCTGCTTGATGCACTGGTTCCCATTTGAACTCTTCTTCCTTCTTCAGTCTTAACAATGGCGAAAAAACTTGTGTTTTGCCACTTAGATTTGATATAAATCTTCGAAGGAAATTAATTTTTCCCAGCAACGACTGAAGCTCCTTTTTGGTCGAAGGGGCCTTCGTTTCCATAATTGCCTTTTTTGTGCCTTTTTTGTGCACTATAAAACCCAAGAAATCACCTGCACGTACACAAAAGGCACATTTTAATGGATTTATTTTCAATCCATATTACCTCATTCTTTCAAAAGAACGGCGAAGATGGTCTAAATGACCACTTTCTGAGGAAGATTTAACCACCACATCATCTATGTATACTTGCATAAAATCATCAATAAAATCATGAAACATAGAATTCATGGCCCTCTGATATGTAGCACCAGCATTCTTTAAGCCAAAGGGCATTACTACCCATTCATAAACACCCAATGCCCCTGGACATCTAAAAGCAGTTTTCGACACATCCTCTTCAGCAATGAAGATTTGATTATACCCAGAATAACCATCGAGCATACTAAGATAATCAAATCCTGCTGCTGAATCTATTAGCATTTCTGCCACAGGCATTGCGTATTCATCCTTGGGAGTTGCATTATTTAAATCCCTAAAGTCTATGCAAACTCTAAGAGTCCCATTTTTCTTTATTACAGGAACTATATTGGCTAACCATTCGACATACTTGGCAGTTCTGATGAATTTGTTTCTGAATAGCCTTTCGATTTCCTCTTTGATCTTAGCCAACACTTGAGGAGCAAATCTTCTTGGCACTTTCTTCACTGGTTTCTTCCCTGGTCGAATTGGTAATTGCATTTCCACTACTTCTCGACTTAACCCAGTCATTTCGTCGTAATCCCAAGCAAAGCAGTCTTTGAACTCCCTTAGCAATGTGATGACTTGGGTTTTTAGAGAAGCATCAATATTCGCACTAATATAAGTTGGCCGTTTTATTGAGCCATTTCCCAAATCAACTTCTTCTAACGGGTCTTGAGCTTGCATATGCTTTGCCGAATCTCAAGGATCCTTTTCAAAACCTAATGGATCATCATCATAAATGCAATCAAGTCTTTCATCTATGACTATGCCATTTCCTTCATGTAACTCACTGGCTTCGACAGCCATTGTTTGTTGAATAATTTCGGCCTCTATAGCCGCTTTAAACTTGTTTTCGGCCATATAAGCCGTAATTTTGTCCCATGCATTGGGCACTGACATAAAAACATTTTCAAGAATCAGTGTTCCACCCCGTTGGTCGAAGAACACCATCAGGATAAACACTATCATCTCCCATTATTTCTCTTTCCCAAACAAAACCATGATTTGGGTCAAGATGAACTGAGGCAAGAACATTATCCGCAGGAACATATGCCTCATTAGAAGATGAACATGGCGCAATCTTCGCCATTTGTTTCTCAAAATTTTCCTTGGTAATTTGGTTCACATCAGCACGGAAGTAGCTCTGATCGGCTTCAACATACTCTACCAAACCATCTTCCTTCCACATCACTAAACATTGATGCAAAGTCGAAGGGACAACACCAACTCCATGGATCCACTCTCTACCAAGGAGTAAATTAAAATTCGCTTTAGAGGCTATCACTAAGAACAATGTAGTCCTCTTTATGGAACCAACGATTAAGTCCACCTCAATGGCCCCCAAAGAATGGCCAGTTTTTCCTTCATAGTTGCTTAAGACAATGTTATGTGGCCTAAGGTCAGTGTCGAACTTACCAATCTTCTTCAAAAGACCATGTGGCATTAAATTCACTGCAGCTCCACCGTCCACTAACACTTTGTTAATTCCAACACCATTGACTTTGGCTTGGACATACAGGGGTTTCAAGTGGTTTTGCATACTCATATCTGGCTTCTCGAAGGTAGCCATTTGGTCTTCGACACAACCATTGTTCATCACATAGTAACACATTGGCTTATGATGAGCCATATCCTCTGTAAAATCCTCTTTAACATCATTTGGTACTGTGATAACATCGTACTCAAGAGGCAGTATTGATACCACATTGCAAACAACGTCGAAATCATCTTCAGAATCATCAAAATCAGACTCCATGTCTTCATCCATGTCGAAATCAGCATTCTTTTCTTTCACTGTTGACAATGGAGGAAATATTCTTTCAAGAGCAGGCCTTCTTGGCTTTTCTGTTACTACAGCCTTGCCTTTGGCCTTATTCGCTGCACACACATGACTAGCAACATCAGCATTCCTCTTTGTGGCAACTTCAGCTTTGTGAACCTCACTCTTCGCCACTATTATGCTGCGTGGAACTTGATTATTAGCCAAATGACTCGGAACCTTGTTAATGTCAAAGTGTGCCTTCTTCTTCTGTTGTCTTTGGTAACGACGCCACTGTGTTCTAGTCATGGGGTTCTTACCCTTATAGTTATTCTTATAATTAAACTTAACAGCATCCATATCTGGCTTGACAGCTTTAGCACGTTGATTATTTGGCACCCACGCTTCAACAGGAGCACTAGCACTTGGGACAAAGGATTTATTTGTTGACAGCTTCAAATACCCTTTCGCTGAGGACTTCTCCTTAGCAAATTGTCGTTTGCTTGTTGAAGGCTTTGTTAACACATTAGCCTTATAGCCAGGAAGATCTCCTTTTGCAAAGTCAAATTTCGGCCTGTTATCAAGCCATTTTCTTTTACGTTGTTGTTGATCCTGATAACCTTCGACAGCTTTAGCTGCTTCTTTGTCGAAGACAGCGCTGCACCTTGGGCAAAGCATAACTTCAGAGTTATTCCACTTACACCGATTGAGGAAATCTATCAATTCTTCCTCAGCCTTTGGATACACAGCATGTATCTTCCCATCATATTCTTTTAGGGTCACTTCCTGTTTCTTACCTTCAGCATACATAAAACCTTTTATTTTTCGGTGGCAGTCTTGACACACTTAGGAGGGTCTGCCATTTGAGCATCCACCATGCCTACATCAGCTTCGACAGGTTCAGAATACATAGCTTCAGCCTTAGGCAATGGATCCACATCAATCTGCAAAGGAGCTTTCATTTTCTTATCAACAAATTTGAGTCTTCCTTCGTCAACTGCTTTTTGCACAATATCCCTGAAGAGCACACAACGGTCAGTGTTATGTCCCAAAAAATTATGGAACTTACAATAACCCTTTTTCTTTCTTTGGTCAAGAGTTGGTATTTTAAGGCCTTTAGGCACTAATATTTGACCATCAGTTACTAAAAGATCAAAAATTTCATCACATTTAGTAACATCAAAAGTATAAGTCTTAGGCATAAATCTATCATTCTTAGGCTCTACAGGGTTATTCCCATTCGCAGGCCTTAATAATTTACAGGTATAAGGAGGACCAGGCTTAAGTTCAGCCACGTCTATCTCATCTTCTTCGACATTACTATATGTCACGTCGAATTCTTCTTCGACATATGCCACTTTTTCTTTTTTATGATACCTATTCGACCTGGATTTTTCCTCTCTAAGCCTTTCAACTTGTCGAACTCTATCAGCCAAATGCGCCATATCTCGCAAATGAGATGTGTCTAATTTCTTTCTAATTGAGTAATCAAGGCCACCAGCAGCCATTTCGACAAGCTCATGTTCAGGGACTTGTGTGAAGCAACGAGATTTCAACAGCATAAATCTGTTTAAGTAATCATCAATAGTTTCAGGCATTTTGCGCCGAACACTAGCCAATTCTTTAAGACTAATTTTCGACTGGCCCATGTAAAACTGTGCATGGAATGCCTTTTCTAATTGCCCCCATGTGAACATAGAACCAGGGGGTAAGGTCGTGAACCAAGTGAAAGCATTTTTAGTTAGAGAATTTGGAAAGTATTTCATCTTCAAATTCTCATTTTGTGCTAAGTCCCCAGCCTCAGTCAAGAAACGAGCAATGTGTTCGACTGTGGACTCATTTGTATCACCACCAAACTTAGTAAACTTGGGAACTTTCCATCCCCTTGGTAACTCAGTTTGTAATACGTATTCACATAATGGTGATACGAAGTTAGGCCTTTGTAAACCTATGTTAAGGCCATTTTGCGCCAAAATAGTTTCGACTAAAGTAGCTATATTGTTTTCTGCACCAACATTGTGTTGTTGCACTTGTCGAACAACTTCATCAGCGTTCTGGTGTCTATTTACCAAAACTACTTCAGGAACGTGGTTTACTGCCCCTTGTAGTTCGCCTACAATTGTGGACGCTTCGACTGCAACTGCTTCTTGGGGGTTAACTGGCGACGCATTACCCGCAATAATAGGAACTTGCCTATTATTAACCGCTGGAGCCCCAAAGAAATCTGCAATCCTACTCATCTGATTTGCCAACATTTGGTAACTGTTATTGGTATTTTGAATCAATGGATTGAAAACTATACCAATTTGTTGGGTAAGCATATTAACCATATCATGATTACTCTCGTCTACTTGCTGTCTTAAGGCCAACAAAGACGTATTGGTTAATGCTGGGGGATTCCGACCAAATACACTCTCAGAAGAGACATGTGTAGGGGAAAAGGTCGAAATATGTGGCATTCCAGTAGGCATGCCATACATTCCCAAAGGAAATGGGGGTAGATGCACGTTATTCAAACGTGGGTCTAAACCGTTTCCCATTGCCATGTAAGGGCTATGAAGCCCTGCACTTAACGGCAAAGACATAGGCAAAGATGCCATTTCTGACTGCGTTGAACCAACATTAGTCATTGATAATGAAGGAACGGTTGTCGACGATGATGGTCCTGCGCTAATGCTCACAGAATCCATTGTTGTTCCTTGCCCTTGTGAAACCACAGGGTTGGAACTAGACGCATTATTCGTACTAGAACGAACCATTTTACCACTTCTTAAGTGCATACAACAGCGAATACAAATAAGAGAGTACGAAAATGAACAAAATCAAAGGCAAAGTCCCACCGGGCGTGCCAATTTGTTTGCTGGTGTTTTTAGCAAACAATCACTAGTTTTATTAGAAGGTTTGTGAGATCAAACTAGAAAAATCTCAAAGCAATTGCCTTTGAATTGCGCGTGGTTTGTGTTTCAGAAAATGTAGAAAAGGGGACGATTTGCAATGATTAACAGAATTGAAAAGAAAAGAAGCAGTACATAGAGTAGGAATATTTTTCGCTTTTTACCGAACCAAAGGAGAGGGAATGGAAAATGGATTTCCTTTACTAGTCACCCCAAAAAAACGGTTTCTGACCCCTTTTCCCACGTCTTATAATGATTTTAAGATTGAGTTTTTCTTAGCTTAGGGGATTTCTTATTGTCTTGAGATGTTCCTTGATAATAAGGGTGCTTACCACTATCCGTTATATTGGCAAAGTGAGCCATATGCCGTTACAAGTGTGGTTGCAGATTTGTTGTCGACCGAATATAAGGCGACCATTGATTTTCTTTCTGGGTTTGTTCCTATAAGTTGTAAGGAGCTTATAAGCATGGAGAGTAATGAAGAAGAATTACTCCAGTTCTTGAGTAAGTCACGCTACACCTTATTGTAATCTTGATTTAGTAATATTTGACTAAATTGATTTTCTTTCTCGATTTTTGCAGTTCGGATGGGATCTCTCAAAGAGAAAGATATGAGGAGCTACCTCAAAAAAACTCAAGAGAAGATGGTTGCTCAGGCTGCTACGGACAACTCTGAAGTCGGCTTGCAAAAGGAGGCATATCGGGGCCAGATAAGGTTGTTGAATTTATTTGCATACTGTAACGCCCTAAAATAATTTAATTATTTATTTAATTGAATTATTTAAGGCTTACAATAATTTATTAAGTTAAAATAATAATCCGGTATTTTAATTTATTCAGGAGGTGTTATGAGTAATTAATGGAGTGGGAATAGGAGGCCCATGATCCATTAGCTAGGCCCAAGAGTCTAATTATCTAGTCTAGGGGTTATGAGATGGTGCTCATTTGAAACAAATCAAAGAAAGAAAGAAAGAAGTGAGATAGAGAGAGAGAGAGAGAGAGAGAGAGAGAGAGAAAACGCGAAGAAAGAGGGAGAGGAGGAGAAGAAGAGCTCGCAATTTTCAAGGAGAAGGGAAGAGGAGCTTGCTTGCTTGCTTTTGCTTTGGGGTTTTGTGGAGAGTGCTTGTCTTCACCAAAATTCAAGGTAAGGGTGGGTTTTCTTCATTTATAATGGGATTGTATGATGGTTATTATGTGGGGTTTTAGGATTTAAGTTGTTGTGAATTAATTGATTTGGTGATTGAATGAGTGATGATGTTGTTGATTTCATTTTGATGAAATTTGGTATGCTTGGTGTTTTGTTGGAATAATTAATGAAATTAATGTTGCTTGTAAGGTGTTTGATGAAATGATTCAATGATTTTGAATGTAAATATATGGTGCTTGTATGGTGTTTGATGATATGCTTGAAAGAGTCATGAACAATGATGTTGAAATTTGGTGGTGGAGTGTTGGGTGTCTCGGTGTTATGCCTGTGTGCTGGCGCAGTGTGCTGCCAGTGTTGCCTGTGTGCTGGCGCAGTGTGCTGCCAGTGTTGCCCGTGTGCTGGCGCAGTGTGCTGCCAGTGTTGCCTGTGTGCTGGCGCAGTGTGCTGCCAGTGTTTCCTTTGTGTGCTGGCGCAGTGTGCTGCCAGTGTTGCCCAGTGTTGCCTGTGTGCTGTGTGCAGTGTTGCCCAGTGTTGCCTGTGTGCTGTGTGCAGTGTTGCCCAGTGTTGCCTGTGTGCTGTGTGCAGTGTTGCCCAGTGTTGCCTGTGAGCTGTGTGCAGTGTTGCCCAGTGTTGCCTGTGTGCTGTGTGCAGTGTTGCCCAGTGTTGCCTGTGTGCTGTGTGCAGTGTTGCCCAGTGTTGCCTGTGTGCTGCGGGGCGCCAACTCCGGTGACTGTCCCGTGTCTTGGACTTATAAAGTAGTCTATATTTTTGGTGTTGGTGTGTCCGGCGAGTTTGGTGTTAGACATAGAGCTATGATTGGTGATGTACTTGGTGAATTTAAATACGGTGACAGGTGATGGGTCTATGACCACTTATGGTGATGGTGAATTTAATGACGGTGATGAATCTAATGATTATTGGTGATGTTGTATTATACATATAATACTATGATTGTGGATTGTTGATGGTGCATTGTTCATGGAGTCGCATACTTCATATGCATTTACCGGTGATGTAGGCTTCGGCCTTATGATTAATTATAGGTGATGATGCCCGAATGGCAATTATTGGTGATGATGGTACCACATGCATATGCTCGTTGGTGTGGGTTGCACCTCATGCATATACTCATGCAATTGGTGATGTTCCTTGATGCTTATGAATTGATTTTGTATAATGATGTTGTATGTTCGTAGTGTTGTGAGGCGGTGTTTATGGTTGCCTTTACTCTAACATATTGCTTATCATACATGCTATTATATTTGTTAGAGACTCACCCCTTCTGCTTTATATGTTGCTTCTTATGTCGGCAATGTGCAGGTGATCCCGAGTGAAGGTTCTTCTACCTTCCTTAGTCTGGTCTGTGTCGTTTGCTCTGATACGTAGCACCTGGGGGGGCGATCATTAGTTTTGTTGTTGTTTTATCTGTTGATTTCAAACTATTTATTTGGGATGTATGAATTATATTATGAGACTTGTCTTTATTCCGCTGCGATGGTGATTATAATAACTGTGGTGTAGTCGAACAGGTGTTTTGAGGGTTCGTCCCGATCGATGTGCTATGTATCACATTTCTCTATTTTGATGAATTATAAATATGGTTATTTGTTGTATGGTGTAAATGTAGCACTCCCTTGTGGGTGTATCGAAAAGGTTTTTGAAAACTCTGATTTTTATATTACTTTGGACGTGTTAGAAAGGGGGTGTTACATTAGTGGTATCAGAGCAGTTCGGTCTGTCCGACCAAGTGTCCGGTCGTGGTGTCTCTTAGTTCTAATTATATCTTATGGTGTAGTGTTTAGCTGAGATGGCGAGAAGGAATGGATATTATCTTAGGAATGGACTGGTTAGTGGATAACCATGTTCATATTAATTGTTTTAGCAAGTCTGTGAGTTTCTCTTCTCCCGTAGAGGAGGAAACTGTTTTGTTGCCTGCTGGTCAGCTGCGGAAGGTAATGAAGGGAGAAGTTCAGTTGTTTTCGCTGACGGCGTCATTATCTGTTGAGAATCAAGCTAAGGTTGATGAGTTGCCGGTGGTGCGGGAATTTCCTGAGGTTTTCCCTGATGAGATTCCGGATGTACCACCAGAGAGGGAGGTTGAATTTGCTATTGATCTTGTACCTGGTACTAGACCTGTTTCTATGGAACCTTACAGGATGTCAGCATCTGAATTGTCTGAATTGAAGAAGCAACTTGAGGATCTGCTTGAAAAGAAGTTTGTGAGACCAAGTGTGTCGCCGTGGCGAGCTCCGGTGTTGCTAGTGAAGAAGAAGGATGGGAGTATGAGGCTCTGCGTTGATTATAGGCAATTGAATAAAGTGACGATTAAGAACAAGTATCCGCTTCCAAGGATAGATGACTTGATGGATCAATTGGTGGGTGCTCAGGTGTTTAGTAAGATTGACTTGAGGTCGGGTTACCATCAGATTAAGGTGAAGGATGAGGATATTCAGAAGACGGCTTTTAGGACTCGTTATGGGCATTATGAGTATTCGGTGATGCCTTTTGGTGTGACTAATGCGCCGGGAGTATTTATGGAATACATGAACCGTATTTTTCATGATTACCTGGATCGGTTTGTGGTGGTGTTCATTGACGACATTCTAGTTTACTCTAAATCGGAAGAAGAGCATGCCGAGCATTTGAGGTTGGTATTAGAGATCTTGAGGGATAGGAAGTTGTATGCAAAGCGGTCTAAGTGTGAATTCTGGTTGAAAGAAGTGAGTTTTCTTGGTCACGTGATTTCTGGTAAGGGAATTGCGGTGGATCCGTCTAAGGTTGAAGCCGTGTTGAAATGGGAGGCTCCGAAGTCGGTTATTGAGATTAGAAGTTTTCTGGGGCTAGCTGGTTATTATAGAAGGTTTATTGAAGGCTTTTCTAAGTTGGCACTTCCGTTGACTCAGTTGACTTGTAAACGGAAGGCGTTTGTTTGGGACGCTCGTTGTGAGGAAAGTTTCAATGAATTGAAGAAGAGATTGACGACGTCTCCTATTCTGACGTTGCCCAATCCGAGAGAGCCTTTTGTGGTGTACTGTGATGCCTCTAAGATGGGTTTAGGAGGTGTGCTTATGCAAAATGGTAAGGTAGTTGCTTATGCGTCGAGGCAGTTGAGGACTCATGAGAAGAACTACCCTACGCATGATTTAGAGCTTGCTGCAGTTGTGTTTGCATTGAAAATGTGGAGGCATTATCTTTATGGTTCTAGATTTGAAGTGTTTAGTGATCATAAAGGCTTGCAATATCTGTTTGATCAAAAGGAGTTGAATATGAGGCAAAGGAGGTGGTTGGAATTGTTAAAAGATTATGATTTCAGTTTGAATTATCATCCGGGGAAGGCTAATGTTGTAGCCGATGCTTTGAGTCGGAAGGCTTTGCATATGTCAGCAATGATGGTTAAAGAACTTGAATTGATTGAGCAGTTCAGAGATATGAGCCTGGTTTGCGAAGTGACACCTCAGAGTGTTAGATTGGGATTGTTGAAGATTAATAATGAATTTCTGGCTAGCATTAGAGAAGCTCAGAAGTTGGATGTTAAGCTGGTGGATTTGATGAGTGAAGCCGGTCAGGCTGAGGATAATGATTTTAAGCTAGATGCGCAAGGTGTGTTGAGGTACCGTGATAGAATTAGTATTCCTGATGATGTGGAGATAAAGAAAGCGATTCTTGAAGAGAGTCATAGGAGTAAGTTGAGTATTCATCCGGGGGCTACAAAAATGTATCAAGACTTGAAGAGGCTGTTCTGGTGGCCTGGGATGAAGCGTGATGTGGCTCAGTGTGTGTATGCATGCTTGACTTGTCAGAAGTCGAAGGTTGAACATCAGAAGCCTGCAGGGTTGATGCAACCGTTAGAGATTCCGGAATGGAAATGGGATAGTATTTCAATGGATTTTGTGACGGGACTGCTTAGTACTGTGAGAGGGCAAGATGCCATCTGGATGATTGTTGATAGGTTGACGAAGTCTGCTCACTTTGTACCGATTAGTATTACTTATCCGGTTCCAAAGTTAGCTGGGATTTATATCCAAAAGATTGTGAAGCTGCATGGTGTTCCTCTGTGTATTGTGTCAGATAGAGATCCTAGATTCACTTCTGAGTTTTGGAAAAGTTTGCAAGAAGCATTGGGTTCTAAGTTGAGATTGAGCTCAGCGTATCATCCGCAGACTGATGGTCAGACAGAGAGGACTATTCACTCCTTAGAGGATTTGTTGAGGGCTTGTGTTCTTGAGCAAGGAGGTTCGTGGGATACTCATCTTCCATTGATAGAGTTTACCTATAACAATGGCTACCATTCTAGTATTGGGATGGCACCTTTTGAAGCATTGTATGGTCGGAGATGTAGGACTCCTTTGTGTTGGCATGAATCTGGGGAGAGTGTGGTACTTGGGCCTGAGATTGTTCGCGAGACCACTGAGAAAGTGAAGTTGATTCGTGAGAAGATGAAAGCTTCGCAAAGTAGACAAAAGAGTTATCATGATAAGCGGAGGAAGGATTTGGAATTTCAAGCTGGTGATCATGTGTTCCTGAGGGTCACCCCTATGACCGGTGTTGGGCGTGCTTTGAAGTCTAAGAAGTTGACCCCTCGTTTTATTGGCCCGTATCAGATTTCGGAGAGAGTTGGGAATGTTGCCTATCGGGTGGCCTTGCCACCTAACCTTTCGAACTTGCATGACGTGTTTCATGTGTCGCAGCTTCGGAAGTATGTCCCCGATCCATCTCATGTGATTCACATGGACGATGTGCAGGTGAGAGATAATCTCACTATGGAGACGATGCCGGTGCGGATTGAAGACCGTGAAGTGAAGATCTTAAGGGGCAAGGAGATAAATTTGGTGAAAGTAGTTTGGTTGGGAGCTGCTGGTGAAAGCATGACGTGGGAATTGGAGAGTAAGATGCGGGAATCCTACCCAGAGCTGTTTGATTCAGGTAAAATTTCGAGGACGAAATATTCTAAGTGGGGGAGAGTTGTAACGCCCTAAAATAATTTAATTATTTATTTAATTGAATTATTTAAGGCTTACAATAATTTATTAAGTTAAATTAATAATCCGGTATTTTAATTTATTCAGGAGGCGTTATGAGTAATTAATGGAGTGGGAATAGGAGGCCCATGATCCATTAGCTAGGCCCAAGAGTCTAATTATCTAGTCTAGGGGTTATGAGATGATGCTCATTTGAAACAAATCAAAGAAAGAAAGAAAGAAGTGAGATAGAGAGAGAGAGAGAGAGAGAAAACGCGAAGAAAGAGGGAGAGGAGGAGAAGAAGAGCTCGCAATTTTCAAGGAGAAGGGAAGAGGAGCTTGCTTGCTTGCTTTTGCTTTGGGGTTTTGTGGAGAGTGTTTGTCTTCACCAAAATTCAAAGTAAGGGTGGGTTTTCTTCATTTATAATGGGATTGTATGATGGTTATTATGTGGGGTTTTAGGATTTAAGTTGTTGTGAATTAATTGATTTGGTGATTGAATGAGTGATGATGTTGTTGATTTCATTTTGATGAAATTTGGTATGCTTGGTGTTTTGTTGGAATAATTGATGAAATTAATGTTGCTTGTAAGGTGTTTGATGAAATGATTCAATGATTTTGAATGTAAATATATGGTGCTTGTATGGTGTTTGATGATATGCTTGAAAGAGTCATGAACAATGATGTTGAAATTTGGTGGTGGAGTGTTGGGTGTCTCGGTGTTATGCCTGTGTGCCGGCGCAGTGTGCTGCCAGTGTTGCCCGTGTGCTGGCGCAGTGTGCTGCCAGTGTTGCCTGTGTGCTGGCGCAGTGTGCTGCCAGTGTTGCCTGTGATCTGGCGCAGTGTGCTGCTAGTGTTGCCTGTGTGCTGGCGCAGTGTGCTGCCAGTGTTGCCCGTGTGCTGGCGCAGTGTGCTGCCAGTGTTGCCCGTGTGCTGGCGCAGTGTGCTCCCAGTGTTGCCTGTGTGCTGGCGCAGTGTGCTGCCAGTGTTGCCTGTGTGTGCTGGCGCAGTGTGCTGCCAGTGTTGCCCAGTGTTGCCTGTGTGCTGTGTGCAGTGTTGCCCAGTGTTGCCTGTGTGCTGTGTGCAGTGTTGCCCAGTGTTGCCTGTGTGCTGCGGGGCGCCAACTCCGGTGACTGTCCCGTGTCTTGGACTTATAAAGTAGTCTATATTTTTGGTGTTGGTGTGTCCGGCGAGTTTGGTGTTAGCCATAGAGCTATGATTGGTGATGTACTTGGTGAATTTAAATACGGTGACAGGTGATGGGTCTATGACCACTTATGGTGATGGTGAGTTTAATGACGGTGATGAATCTAATGATTATTGGTGATGTTGTATTATACATATAATACTATGATTGTGGATTGTTGTTGGTGCATTGTTCATGGAGTCGCATACTTCATATGCATTTATCGGTGATGTAGGCTTCGGCCTTATGATTAATTATAGGTGATGATGCCCGAATGGCAATTATTGGTGATGATGGTACCACATGCATATGCCCGTTGGTGTGGGTTGCACCTCATGCATATAATCATGCAATTGGTGATGTTCCTTGATGCTTATGAATTGATGTTGTATAATGATGTTGTATGTTCGTAGTGTTGTGAGGCGGTGTTTATGGTTGCCTTTACTCTAACATATTGCTTATCATACATGCTATTATATTTGTTAGAGACTCACCCCTTCTGCTTTATATGTTGCTTCTTATGTCGGCAATGTGCAGGTGATCCCGAGTGAAGGTTCTTCTACCTTCCTTAGTCTGGTCTGTGTCGTTTGCTCTGATACGTAGCACCTGGGGGGGGGGGGCGATCATTAGTTTTGTTGTTGTTTTATCTGTTGATTTCAAACTATTTATTTGGGATGTATGAATTATATTATGAGACTTGTCTTTATTCCGCCGCGATGGTGATTATAATAACTGTGGTGTAGTCGAACAGGTGTTTTGAGGGTTCTTCCCGATCGATGTGCTATGTATCACATTTCTCTATTTTGATGAATTTTAAATATGGTTATTTGTTGTATGGTGTAAATGTAGCACTCCCTTGTGGGTGTATCGAAAAGGTTTTTGAAAATTCTGATTTTTATATTACTTTGGACGTGTTAGAAAGGGGGTGTTACACATATCTACAATGTGCATGATTTCCCTGCAATGTACTCGAAAAGAGCACCAAGAGATCAGATAGCAATTTGTCTATCTCGGTAATATTGTTTGTGTGTGTATTACAGCGTGCGTTGTCTTTTCCCCAACTTGTTGTATTTGTAGCCGGGGTGGTTTCCTCCTCTGGCCTCCTTGCTGACGTTTGTCATCTCGGCTCTTCTCTTGCCCATGTCGTGTCAATCTTTACCCGATCTGTTGAGTCACCTAGTGGAGTCCACATGCCGCCAATTTTCTCACCCAAAAAGCCAGTAAGCCCCCAATTTTCTAAAAACATAGATTTGCTTTTTCTTTTTTTTGACACTACGTCTCATATTTTTCTTATACTGATGCACCAGTTTAAGAAATTTAATTAAAACAGTTAACGGTGTCGAAATTGGGAAAATGACAATTCCTTGAAAAACTTTAGATGAGTAGTTTGATAAAATAATTGTTCATTTAGTTTCCAGTGAGCCAATTCGTATTACCATATGATATGATCTATTCTAAATATTTTTATATAGGACAAATGGATGGATCTTTTCCTGGAAAGCGTTTTGTTGGGGAGCCAAAATGGATCTTTCAAAGTTGTATGTTTTCTTAAATTATTTGCTTTGTGTAAGTTTATTTAGTTGTTGTTCACTCAATAATCTAAATCTCTTTGTGCAGATGAATGCAAAAATGCACATTCTTTCACCATATGCAAATAATTCGGATTTCTGAGAAAAGTTTCCTATCTTCAAATGCAATATAATCATTTGTCCACTCAGTACACCTGCATTAATATTGGGATCAACATGTTATTGGAGACAAATTTTGTCTCCTCTAGTGGATCATCAGAAATATCATGAGCTTGAGAATTCCTTTTTTCCTTTACTCCTGAGCTCTTTGATCGTAATGGGATTGTTCTTTCTGTGTCATTGACATTATAACGTTTACATAGCTTATCCCACTCTTTCAATAGCTCTAAAAAGTCGTCCGCAGATTCATTTCTCACCTATACAATAGAAATAAATATTATAATATGGAATCAAAAAAAATTATTCTCAAAAAAATTTGCAGAAGAAAATAGCCAGCACTACATGGGTATCTGGATGGTTTAGTTTCAAGCTCCTTACTTGCAGACCTACCGATCAACAGCCCATCTCTGATCAAAAAAGCAACCAATCAAGAAGTTTAAGAACGAGAAACCTATCGTTGACTCCATTGTCTCTCGCATCAAACACTTAACGTGGAGCTGGATGATTTATAGAGCTGGTTGTAATGTTAATTTTAATTTTGCATTTTGGTGAAATGACCCACTTCATTGCCTAAACAATATTTAATTTTTTGTTGTTTGAGTTAGAGCACCCTAGTGCTCCATCAATAGAGTATTGCTTATCTAAAAAATAATAGGTCACATATGAATCAATATAAAAGTTTTCTCCATGTTTGGTCCCTATATTTCAACTTTAATCAATATAAAAGTTTTCTTCATGTTTGGTCCCGATATTTACATGTTTTTAGTCCCTCAACTGAGACTAAAAACACTCAGTTACAGGGACAAAAAATGAAAAAAAATTTATGGAGACTTAATTTAAGCGGTTGTGATTTTAAAGGACCAACCACTTATATAACAAGCGATGATGTTGAATGCAATTTATGGATACAAATAACTTCAGTACAAATAAAATAAGGATTTTATTTATAATACATGGGAGGTAAACTAAACTACATATGTTCATGTCTCAAGAAGGTAGCTCAATTGGCGAGGTAAGGGACATGAAGGAATTGCAAAGTTGCAAGAAGGAGGTCCAGGGTTCAAACCCCGAAAACTAGCATTTCCCCAACTCCACAAACATTTGCTTATCGAAAAAAAAAACTACATATGTTCAAGATTGTGTGCAGATATATAAGGCCAGCTATGTATGGTTCTTTATTAATTAAAAATTCCTTCTTAAAATAGCTAATTTAATTGGAATTAGTTACTAATGAAGAATACTCACATTGTCCCACATTATATGACGTTTTAGCCAAAAGATAATTGTCTCATATTACTTGATGTTTTACAATACTAATAAAGTTTAATTTTTCTTTTCCTATCATACCCTTTATCATTTATAAGAATCTTTCTTCTTTTGTCAAAAAAGAATCCTTCTTCTTTCAATATTCTATTAATATATATATATATATATATATCCTTTACAAAAGTCAT
Source organism: Astragalus glycyphyllos (assembly GCA_963573325.1). NCBI lineage: Eukaryota > Viridiplantae > Streptophyta > Magnoliopsida > Fabales > Fabaceae > Astragalus > Astragalus glycyphyllos. The sequence goes on from OY754307.1 coordinate 98,958,915, forward strand.
GTGAATTTCTTTATTTTTCTTTTCATAGCATACCCTTTATCATTTAATGTTTGTATTTCATTTGAGACAATGATTCTTACAAGTTATGTGATTTTATTTATTTTTTGTTCCACTTGTAATTGCGTTAAATGAGTCTCAATAATCGAAAAATAGTCTCAAAAATCTTTATTTCTAAACAATTCTCAGTAAAGGTCAACAAGATGCTTTTGTTTACAAGAGGTGCGACCCCAATGACCTTTGCCTCCATAACGATGGCAAATATCTTCATTATTTTTCTACTCGGCCCACCTTTTCCATTCTTTCCAATATTTTTCCACTTCTGTTAAAAAAATGTGTTCTTGTAATTTCCATTGTGATTATGTATAAGACCACGACAACAGATTTGGCCATATATGTTTGTGTGTCGCTACATTTACTCTTGGGAATGAAGTACTAGTGGGTCGAGTCTCATGATTTTTATTTAAAAAAATCATTATTTTTGTTATGATGTGTTGCTACATTCACTTCTAGGAATGGAGCAGTACTAGTGGGATGAGCCTCGTGATATTCCAATTAATGACTTTTAGTTGAAGGCACAACCACACTATAGTCAAATAGTAATATTTTGACACCGTATACTAAAGAGCGTATTATAGAGTCATGTTGCATTTTCCCATGAATTTTTAAGACAATAGATTATAATAATGATCAAGCAGTAGTTGTTTTCTTGTAAAATTAAGCAAGTTAGATAAAACATACGCATATATAAACAGTGTACTCCAAAACGTATAATTTCAATATTTATCATTACAATGGTAAAATGTTAATATTATCTTGATGAGAAGGGTGTGGTATGTATTTAAAATTCTTCAAAAAGATAAATAAATAAATAAACGTGAGTAACCTCTTAAAATGTTCTACAAGAGAATTATATTACAAAATAAAATGGAAGAGTCTAGACTGAGAATTAATTAATAACAAATTGGAGGGAAGAGGAACAGACTAATAGCATAATTAATCATCCATAAAATTTCAGCCCCACTATATCTAATTAACTATAGGGTATTATAACTAGACTAGATCATATGTATGCATAAGTGTCAGACTTATCGACTCTTAAGATGAAATCCCAGATTACATAATCATCAAAAACAATCAAAAAATTGAAATGATTCCAAAAGAATGCTATGTAACAAAATAAAATAAGACTTAAGTAGTATATGGAATCTATTATTGCATGCAAGTCAGTCGAGAATGAAGCATAAAATTTTCATAAAAGTCAAGTAAGGGATGGTGCATACATATTGGAACTAGTAAGAATATTGGTCAGAACAATGTTCATAATATTTTTGTATAGGTAATGCATAGTACAACAGACTGCAGAAACCATAACTTGTCCTTTGTGGGGTCTAATGAAATGCGATCGGCTTTCTTCATTACAGAATGGAAGCCATTGTATGTTGGAAGGGACTGGATTCACACAAGTGAGTGTCTACCTTCTACTTTACATCAGAAACTAATAATACGAATTTGTGACATGGCAGAGATCGTGGAAGCTGATCCCAATCTTTTCCCTGCCGAGGTGAGGATGTACGAGGCCGGCTCCTATTCTCCTCATATGTGCATTATCGCTATACCAAGGGGCTACGAGGAGGGAGGAGTGGAGTCGTGCGAATGGACCAGAGAAGGTTCAAACTTCAAATGTTGTCCGACCCACGGCCTAGCAGAAAATCTGATGAATGATATCCCACCTGGGTTACAAAGCCTATTAGACAGACTGCACCTCTTTCAAGTAGAGTCCATCGTTGAAGAAGCCATGTTTGGTGCATGAAACAGGGAAGGTGAACTCCAAGACAATCTGCAGGAGGGAGTATCGGACGACGCCGAGAAAGGAAAATTCGCCAATCCTCCTAACATTGAACCTATTGTTTGCTGGTATTTTTAGCAAACAATCACTAGTTTTATTAGAAGGTTTGTGAGATCAAACTAGAAAAATCTCAAAGCAATTGCCTTTGAATTGCAAAAGTTTTTTGTTTCAGAAAATGTAGAAAAGGGGACGGTTTGCAATGATTTAACAGAATTGAAAAGAAAAGAAGCAGTAAAAGGTGCAGGAATTATAAAGAACAGACAAATAAATTGCATTGAATCATAAAAATGGTACACGATCACATACAGGGATTCTTCCACTCGTTTTTCGCTCTGGCTTGGAAGTTAGAGTTTCAGGAATCGGTTGTGTATTGTGATTTTCGCGACCTCTGTTTCTTCTCAGAAACAGTTATTTATACAAGGGAAAAGGGGGGAAAATTCGAACTAGGTAACTGCCTAACAATTTGAAAATAAGTAACTGCTCCTACTTTCGGCCAAGTAACCGCTCCTACTTTCGACCGAAACTGCTCTGTCACGCTTCGACCAACTGCTAGCCTTCAACGCATAACTGCCCTGATTTCTGTCTGTCGAAAGCCTGTGTCGATTTTCCTCTCTCTTGCTTTTGCTTCCCTGGAAACTTGTCGAGTTTACCTTGCGCATGACCATTTTCTTTGTCGAAATAATATGGTCTTTGTGAAATAAATATAAATCAAGCCATGTTGACCATCTTTAATGAAGCCTGTCGAAATTACAGGCTAACAAATTGCCCCCCAAAAATGTCTTTTTCAACTGAACTTGAGGAGGAAGAAGAGAAAGACATTTTTTGAATTCACCATCGAAATAACTTTGCACTTGAGTAAAATAGCTGTATACCTGATGTCACCACTGTTAAGTGTTGTTTCCATATTCAAACCTTGAACTTGAACAGCCTGTAGTTTCGGCCTTTGACCATGTTTTGGCAACTTAAATGCCATGTTTTTACGCTTTCTTTATATTTATTCCAGCGTTATTTTAACTTCGTGCAACGTTGGCTTATACTTTTTCAAGTATTTACCATTTATACGCAGAATCCTTTCATCAACGCCAATCTCTTCGACCTCATATGCGCCGTTTGAATAAACTTGTAAAATTTTAAATGGTCCTTCCCAACTTGGGGACCATTTACCAAAGACTCTATCTTTTTTATCCATAGGTAATAGGACCTTCCACACTAGATCACCTGAATTAAAGGCTTTAGACTTAACCTTTTTGTTATAAGTTTTAGCTACCCTCTCTTTCTGTCGAATAAGCGTATCTAAAGCTAATAACCTTTCTTCGTCTAAATCAACCAATTCATCAAGCATCATATTCCAATAATAATCAGAGGGAATCTCCCACTGTCTTTGAATTCTTGTTGATTGTAGACAAATTTCAACAGGCAACACTGCATCGTGTCCAAATGTTAGCCTATAAGGAGTAGTGTTGATAGATTCTTTAGGTGAATTTCGACAAGCCCGTAACGCTTGATCAAGGGTATTATGCCAATTCTTGGGTTTCTGCCCAACATGCTTTTTAATCAAATTAATAATAACTTTATTGGCAGCTTCTACTTGTCCATTGGCTTGCGCATAATATGGTGTCGAAGTTAATAACTTAAAACCAATTTCGGAAGCAAACTCTACCATTTTTCTACCAGTAAAAACTGATCCCTGATCTGTAGTAATGGTTTCTGGAATTCCAAACCTATAAATGATATGATTTTGAATAAACCTTATCACTGCTTCCTGATCAACATTGGCTAAAGGTATAGCTTCAACCCATTTGGTGAAGTAATCAATTCCCACAAGGATATATCTATGGCCCTTCGACGAAGTTGGCTTTATCTCTCCAATCACATCTAGAGCCCAACCTCTAAATGGCCAAGGTTTGACTATGGCATGCAATTCATTTGCAGGTACATGTTATATCCCAGCATGCTTTTGACACTCTTGGCATCCCTTAGCAAATTCTATGCAATCTTTCAGCATAGTTGGCCAATACATTCCTTGTCGAAATAATAACCACTTCATTTTCTGGCCTACTTGGTGTGAACCACACGCTCCACTATGTGTATCGGAAACTGCTAAATATGCCTCATTTTCACTAAGACATTTTAATAGTACTCCTTCAGGAGTCTTTTTAAACAATTCGTTTCCAATTATCACATAGCTCAAAGCTCTGTATTTTACCTTTTTATTGGTATTTCTTGTGGGATTTTGCAAATATTCCGCAATAGGCCTTCGCCAATCATTATTGGTCATATTGTCAAGAGCAAGAATTTCTGCTAAGTCAAAGTCACCAAAAATTTGACGTTTTTCGACAACAGCTAGTTCCTCGTTTGCATTTGTATCTGTTGCCCCCCCAGTTGTTGGTGTTGACAATAGTGACAAAGAATAGTCATTAGAAATGATTTTATCCTTTATTTCAATTAACTCTTCCAGGCTTTGTTTTGAAACTTTATAGCCTGAAGCGATTTGTGCCAATTCATTTGCCACTTGATTATCAATTCGTGGTAAATGTTCTAAGTGAACAGACTCAAATCTTTTTAACAAAGCATTGGCAACAACAAAGTATCTGATAAGGTGCTCTTTAATGCATTTGTACTCTCTTGTCAATTGTTTGATAACCAACTCAGAGTCACCTTTTATTTCGACATGACTTGTCCCCAGCTCAAGTAAGATTTCAAGGCCTACTATTAAAGCCTCATACTCAGCCTCATTATTGGAACAAACATCCCGAATTTTAAACTTATACTTTGTTGGAATGTTAGTAGGAGATATTATCAAAATACCAATCCCAACTCCATGTTTATGGCTTGAGCCATCAAAATACAACCTCCAAGGATATACGTCTACAAAACTTAATGTTTCTTCAACAACAGAATGGTCTACTATAAAATCAGCAACCACTTGTCCTTTAATTGATTTTAGAGGTTGATAAGTTAAGTTGTATTCTGACAAAGCCAAAGCCCATTTACCAATTCGGCTATGCATTATTGGTTTCGACAACATATGCTTAATAACATCAAAATGCGAATAAACAGAAACATCAGCTGGTTTTATATATTGCTTTAACTTTGTACACGAGAAATACAAACAAAGGCACAACTTTTCTATAGGAGTGTACCTCGTTTCGGCATCATTGAGGACCCTACTGAGGTAATAAATGGCCCTTTCGATACCACTATCATCCTCTTGTGCTAACATGCTACCTATTGTTCTATCAGAAGCTGCTATATACAATTTGAGCACTTTGTGTTGAATAACAGGCAACAAAATTGGTGGTTTCATCAAATAAGACTTGATTTCGTCGAAGGCTGCTTGATGCATTGGTTCCCATTTGAACTCTTCTTCCTTCTTCAGTCTTAATAATGGCGAAAAAACTTGTGTTTTGCCACATAGATTTGATATAAATCTTCGTAGGAAATTGATTTTTCCCAGCAACGACTGAAGCTCCTTTTTGGTCGAAGGGGCCTTCGTTTCCATAATTGCCTTAGTCTTATTTTGATTGATTTCAATGCCTTTTTTGTGCACTATAAAACCCAAGAAATCACCTGCACGTACACAAAAGGCACATTTTAATGGATTTAATTTCAATCCATATTTCCTCATTCTTTCAAAAGAACGGCGAAGATGGTCTAGATGACCACTTTCTGAGGAAGATTTAACCACCACATCATCTATGTATACTTGCATAAAATCATCAATAAAATCATGAAACATAGAATTCATGGCCCTCTGATATGTAGCACCAGCATTCTTTAAACCAAAGGGCATTACTACCCATTCATAAACACCCAATGCCCCTGGACACCTAAAAGCAGTTTTTGACACATCCTCTTCAGCAATGAAAATTTGATTATACCCAGAATAACCATCGAGCATACTAAGATAATCAAATCCTGCTGCTGAATCTATTAGCATTTCTGCCACAGGCATTGCGTATTCGTCCTTGGGAGATGCATTATTTAAATCCCTAAAATCTATGCAAACTCTAAGAGTCCCATTTTTCTTTATTACAGGAACTATATTGGCTAACCATTCGACATACCTGGCAGTTCTGATGAATTTGTTTCTGAATAGCCTTTCGATTTCCTCTTTGATCTTAGCCAACACTTGAGGAGCAAATCTTCTTGGCACTTGCTTCACTGGTTTCTTCCCTGGTCGAATTGGTAATTGCATTTCCACTACTTCTCGACTTAAACCAGGCATTTCATCGTAATCCCAAGCAAAGCAATCTTTGAACTCCCTTAGCAATGTGATGACTTGGGTTTTTAGAGAAGCATCAATATTCGCACTAATATAAGTTGGCCTTTTTATTGAGCCATTTCCCAAATCAACTTCTTCTAACGGGTCTTGAGCTTGCATATGTTTTGTCAAATCTTTAGGATCCTTTTCAAAACCTAATGGATCATTATCATAGATACAATCAAGTTTTTCATCTATGATTATGCCATTTTCTTCATGTAACTCACTGGCTTCGACAGCCATTGTTTGTTGAATAATTTCGGCCTCCATAGCCGCTTTAAACTTGTTTTCGGCCATATAAGCCGTAATTTTGTCCCATGCATTGGGCACTGGCATAAGAACATTTTCAAGAACCAGTGTTCCACCCCGTTGGTCGAAAAACACCATCAGGATAGACACTATCATCTCCCATTATTTCTCTTTCCCAAACAAAACCATAATTCGGATCAAGATGAACTGAGGCAAAAACATTATCCGCAGGGACATATGCCTCATTTGAAGATGAACATGGCGCAATCTTCGCCATTTGTTTCTCAAAGTTTTCCTTGGTAACTTGGTTCACATCAGCACGGAAGTAGCTCTGATAGGCTTCAACATACTCTACCAAACCATCTTCCTTCCACATTACTAAACGTTGATGCAAAGTTGAAGGGACAACACCAACTCCATGGATCCACTCTCTACCAAGGAGTAAATTAAAATTCGCTTTAGAGGCTATCACTAAGAACAATGTAGTCCTCTTTATGGAACCAACGATTAAGTCCACCTCAATGGCCCCCAAAGAATGGCCAGTTTTGCCTTCATAGTTGCTTAAGACAATGTTATGTGGCCTGAGGTCAGTCTCGAACTTACCAATCTTCTTCAAAAGACCATGTGGCATCAAATTCACTGCAGCTCCACCATCCACTAACACTTTGTTAATCCCAACACCATTGACTTTGGCTTGGACATACAGGGGTTTCAAGTGGTTTTGCATACTCATATCTGGCTTCTCGAAAGTAGCCATTTGGTCTTCGACACATCCATTGTTCATCACATAATAACACATTGGCTTATGATGAGCCATATCCTCTGTAAAATCCTCTTCAACGTCATTTGGTACTGTGATAACATCGTACTCCAGAGGCAGTATTGATACCACATTGCAAACAACGTCGAAATCATCCTCAGAATCATTAAAATCAGACTCCATGTCTTCATCCATGCCGAGATCAGCATTTCTTTCTTTCACTGCTGACAATGGAGGAAATATTCTTTCAAGAGCAGGCCTTCTTGACTTTTCTGTTACCACAGCCTTGCCTTTGGCCTTATTCGCTGCACACACATGACTAACAACATCAGCATTCCTCTTTGTGGCAACTTCAGCTTTGTGAACCTCACTCTTCGCCACTATCATGCTGCGTGGAACTTGATTATTAGCCAAATGACTTGGAACCTGGTTAATGTCAAAGTCTGCCTTCTTCTTCTGTTGTCTTTGGTAACGACGCCACTGTGTTCTAGTCATAGGGTTCTTACCCTTATAGTTATTCTTATAATTAAACTTAATAGCATCAGTACCTGGCTTGACAGCTTTAACACGTTGATTATTGGACACCCACGCTTCGACAGGAGCACTAGCACTTGGGACAAAGGATTTACCTGTTGACAGCTTCAAATACCCTGTTGCTGAAGACTTCTCCTTAGCAATTTGTTGTTTACTTGTTGAAGGCTTTGCTGACACATTAGCCTCATAGCCAGGAAGATCTCCTTTTGCAAAGTCAAATTTTGGCCTGTTATCCAGCCATTTTCTTTTGCGTTGTTGTTGATCCTGATAACCTTCGACAGCTTTAGCTGCTTCTTTATCGAAGACAGCACTGCACCTTGGGCAAAGCATAACTTCGGAGTTATTCCACTTACACCGATTGAGGAAATCTATCAATTCTTCCTCAGCCTTGGGATACACAGCGTGTATCTTCCCATCATATTCTTTTAGGGTCACCTCCTGTTTCTTACCTTCAGCATACATAAAACCTTTTAATTTCTCGGTGGCAGTCTTGACACACTTAGGAGGGTCCGTCACTTGAGCATCCACCATCAGCTTCGACAGGCTCAGAGTACATAGCTTCAGCCTTAGGCAATGGATCAACATCAATCTGCATAGGAGCTTTCATTTTCTTATCAGCAAATTTGAGTCTTCCTTCGTCAATTGCTTTTTGCACAATATTCCTGAAGAGCACACAACGGTCAGTGTTATGTCCCAAAAAATTATGGAACTTACAATAACCCTTTTTCTTTCTTTGGTCAAGAGTTGGTATTTTGAGGCCTTTAGGCACTAATATTTGACCATCAGTTACTAAAAGATCAAAAATTTCATCACATTTAGTAACATCAAAAGTATAAGTCTTAGGCATAAATCTATCATTCTTAGGCTCTACAGGGTTATTCCCATTCGCAGGCCTTAATAATTTACAGGTATAAGGAGGACCAGGCTTAAGTTCAGCCACGTCTATCTCCTCTTCTTCGACATTACTATATGTAACGTCAAATTCTTCTTCGACATATGCCACTTTTTCTTTTTTATGATACCTATTCGACCTAGATTTTTCCTCTCTAAGCCTTTCAACTTGTCGAACTCTATCAGCCAAATGAGCCATATCTCGCAAATGAGATGTGTCTAATTTCTTTCTAATTGAGTAATCAAGGCCACCAGCAGCCATTTCGACAAGCTCATGTTCAGGGACTTGTGTGAAGCAACGAGATTTCAACAGCCTAAATCTGTTTAAGTAATCATCAATAGTTTCAGGCATTTTGCGCCGAACACTAGCCAATTCTTTAAGACTAATTTTCGACTGGCCCATGTAAAACTGTGCATGGAATGCCTTTTCTAATTGCCCCCATGTGAACATAGAACCAGGGGGTAAGGTCGTGAACCAAGTGAAAGCATTTTTAGTTAGAGAGTTTGGAAAATATTTCATCTTCAAATTCTCATTTTGTGCTAAGTCCCCAGCCTCAGTCAAGAAACGAGCAATGTGTTCGACTGTGGACTCATTTGTATCACCACCAAATTTAGTAAACTTGGGAACTTTCCAGCCCCTTGATAACTCAGTTTGTAATACGTATTCACATAATGGTGATACGAAGTTAGGCCTTTGTAAACCTATGTTAAGGCCATTTTGCGCCAAAATAGTTTCGACTAAAGTAGCTATATTGTTTTCTGCGCCAACATTGTGTTGTTGCACTTGTCGAACAACTTCATCAGCGTTCTGGTGTCTATTTACCAAAACTACTTCAGGGACGTGGTTTACTGCCCCTTGTAGTTCGCCTACAATTGTGGACGCTTCGACTGCAACTGCTCCTTGGGGGTTAACTGGCAACGCATTTCCCGCAATAATAGGAACTTGCCTATTATTAACCGTTGGAGCCCCAAAGAAATCTGCAATCCTACTCATCTGATTTGCCAACATTTGGTAACTGTTATTGGTATTTTGAATCAATGGATTGAAAACTGTACCAATTTGTTGGGTAAGCATATTAACCATATCGTGATTACTCTCGTCTACTTGCTGTCTTAAGGCCAACAAAGACGCATTGGTTAATGCTGGGGGATTTCGACCAAATACGCTCTCAGAAGAGACATGTGTAGGGGAAAAGGTCGAAATATGTGGCATTCCAGTAGGCATGCCATACATTCCCAAAGGAAATGGGGGTAGATGCACGTTATTCAAACGTAGGTCTAAACCGTTTCCCATTTCCATGTAAGGGCTATGAAGCCCTGCACTTAACGGCAAAGACATAGGCAGAGATGCCATTTCTGACTGCGTTGAACCAACATTAGTCATTGATAATGAAGGAACGGTTATCGACGATGATGGTCCTGCGCTAATGTTTGCAGAATCCATTGTTGTTCCTTGCCCTTGTGAAACCACAGGGTTGGAACTAGACGCATTATTCGTACTGGACCGAACCATTTTACCACTTCTTAAGTGCATACAACAGCGAATACAAATAAGAGAGTATGAAAATGAACAAAATCAAAGGCAATGTCCCACCGGGCGTGCCAATTTGTTTGCTGGTATTTTTAGCAAACAATCACTAGTTTTATTAGAAGGTTTGTGAGATCAAACTAGAAAAATCTCAAAGCAATTGCCTTTGAATTGCAAAAGTTTTTTGTTTCAGAAAATGTAGAAAAGGGGACGGTTTGCAATGATTTAACAGAATTGAAAAGAAAAGAAGCAGTAAAAGGTGCAGGAATTATAAAGAACAGACAAATAAATTGCATTGAATCATAAAAATGGTACACGATCACATACAGGGATTCTTCCACTCGTTTTTCGCTCTGGCTTGGAAGTTAGAGTTTCAGGAATCGGTTGTGTATTGTGATTTTCGCGACCTCTGTTTCTTCTCAGAAACAGTTATTTATACAAGGGAAAAGGGGGGAAAATTCGAACTAGGTAACTGCCTAACAATTTGAAAATAAGTAACTGCTCCTACTTTCGGCCAAGTAACCGCTCCTACTTTCGACCGAAACTGCTCTGTCACGCTTCGACCAACTGCTAGCCTTCAACGCATAACTGCCCTGATTTCTGTCTGTCGAAAGCCTGTGTCGATTTTCCTCTCTCTTGCTTTTGCTTCCCTGGAAACTTGTCGAGTTTACCTTGCGCATGACCATTTTCTTTGTCGAAATAATATGGTCTTTGTGAAATAAATATAAATCAAGCCATGTTGACCATCTTTAATGAAGCCTGTCGAAATTACAGGCTAACACCTATACTGCGAACTCAATCAGAGCCGAGGATGACTAAGATAAGTGCAGTATTGAATGCTTCGCAAAGAGATCAAGTGGTCGAGCTGATAAAGAGGTACCGTGACTGCTTTGCTTGGGACTACCATGAGTTGTCGGGCTTGAACAGAGCTCTGGTGGAGCGTAGGTTGCCCATCAAGGACGGATGCAAGCCCCAGAAGCAGCCTTGAGGAGGTTCAGCCCTTAGCTAAAGCCATAGATCAAGGCTGATGTAGAAAGGTTGTTAAAGGCACGGTTTATAAGAATCGCCATATACATTGAACGGTTATCCAATATAGTGGCAGGAACCTTAACTTAGCCACTCCTAAGGATGAGTATGGTATGCATGTGACCGATATACTAGTCAATGTCGCGGCTAACAATGCCATCCTGACTTTTATTGATGGTTACCTCTTGCTCCATCCTGGTTTGCTTATAAGCTGCTTGTGCAATTTCTGAGGGCAGTACAGTATTCCATCCTTGTTAGGATTAATAAACCCAATGAGGTTAGTACCAACCAATCAACCCAGCCTTACTAGTGTGGTTTCATTACACCTCCTAATTTATCGTTACTTGTGTTTCTTCCTAAACAAACCCAAGAAGTAGATTGGTGTCATAGAAGTTATAAAACATGAATTTATATACTATTATATTTTGGCATGAATTTTATTATCTATTGACAGATAGAGTGGTTTTAGGGAATTGAACATTGTCATTTGACACTGTTAGTGTCTATACGCGTATTCACGTGTAGGTTCTAATAATGTCTAACGATCAGGACGCTCAATTCCTTTTATCCCCTTCATCTGTCAACTAAAGCTAAAATTCATTCCAAAATACAACGTTATACAAATTAATGGTTTAACAAAATCTAAAAATTCCATCCCATGCCCCTAAATGCATGTGCAAAGAAAGTTGTAGAAATGCAAAAACTTTCCCCCTGTGCTAAACTAAATAGATATGGGTTTTCATATATTTGTAATTGTGTCAGGTGATATTTTAGTTTTGGGTATGTTTTTCTTGTTGCCGTTGTAGACATTGAGTTACAGATCTAGCTTAAGCAAATTATTGTAACCTCGCCTTAAAAATTATAAATATTTATTATTCTGTTTGCAAATCATTTGGGACCATGATTCTTATCAAGTCATATGATTTTCATGTAAGTTGGTTAAATACGTTTGTGGTGTTTTCACCTTTAAAATTTTGGTTCCCCCCTTGGTTTTGTTTTCATCGGTTTTAGCTCTTCATGACTTTTTATAGCGTTTTTTTAACCTTTATAGAATTTCTAAGGGCTATTAAAAGTCATGAGAGACTAAAACTGTAGAAAAAACCTTACAGGATCGAAAGAAGGTGACATTTTTTTTGTGCAACTAAAACCACAATGCCCAATTTTTATAGGGAGAACGAACATATTTAATCCCTTGTAACTATAAAAGCCTATATTTTTTTTTTGACAATAAAAGCCTATATTATTGTAAACATAGATTTAATGGGATAACGGATTAACAAAGTTTGTGGCTTTATTTTGTTAAATAAAAGTTGTTATTGCGTACAACTTATGTTTGTGTCTTCTTTTTTTGTAAGCCAAGGCTCTTTTCTCTGTGATTATGACTTCAATTTAGAGTCCGCCATTGAGTACATATTGTCTGTGCAGAGTGTTGTAGCAAAAGTGATATATGTGCCTTTTGTAAAGTGAAACTTACTCAATATCGTTGTTGTGCTTGTTAGGTGCAATTCAGAGAAAATGAGTGAAACTTGTATTCATTGATGATTGAATCAAGTACATATAGTAGTTCATTACAAATGAAATTAGTTAACAGACTCTAACTAACTTCTGGAAACCGTTTTTAGTGAAAACAGAAACTAACTGGCTATTTCCCATAATACCCCTAAGGCTAATTACCTAAATGCCCTTTCATTCCTTCTCTTAAACTGATTGCACAACAACAACTAGCAATCAGTTTATATCAGAAACATTACATACACCAATAAGACTTCTGAGATGCTCAAATACTGCCAGCTTCATTGGTTTGGTCATCAGATCTGCCAATTGCACTTCAGTTCCACAATGCACCATCTATATTATTCCTTCCTTGGTCAAGTTTCTCAGAAAATGATACCTGACATCTATATGTTTTGTCCTGCCATGTAGAATAGGATTTTTGGATAGCTTGATGGCAGAATTATTGTCACACAGCAGAGTACTAGGGCCTTCTTGATCGTGTCCAATCTCCCTTAGAATGTTTCTCATCCACACAGCTTGACAGGCACAGGTTGTAGCTGCTACAAACTCTGCCTCAGTACTTGAGAGTGTCACAATTGGTTGCTTCTTAGACAACCAGGCTACAACACCACCAGACAGAAGAAAAACGTACCCTGATGTACTTTTTCTATCACTTATACCACCAGCATAGTCACTGTCTGTGTAAGACAGCAACTCTTCACTTTCACCTTTCTTATACATAATTCCATAGTTCTTAGTACCTTGTAGGTATCTGAGAACTCTTTTTGCAGCATTCATGTGCGTCTGAGTTGGCTTGCTCATATACCTGCTTAACAGGCTTACAGAGTACAGAAGATTAGGTCTGGTAGCAGTGATATATATCAAGCTGCCAATTAAACTTTTATACCGAGTCTCATCAACTTTCTCTCCTTCTTCATCGATTGACAAATGTTGTCCTGGCACCATTAGATTTTTCTTTGAATTGCAGTCCTTCATGTTGAACTTCTCCAAGATTTCAGAAGCATATTTCTTCTGATATATGGACACTCCTCTGTCCTGTTGTGATACTTCAATTCCCAAGAAGAATCTCATCTTACCTAGGTCTGTCATGTCTGTCATACCCTAATTTTGTCCGCCTAGGTCAAAACCCTAATTCTCAACAAAAATAAATAAATTGAGAAGTGTGGCATTATTTTGAAAAGTGTGAAGAGCATTGTGCATGCATTCTAGTTTTTTTTAGGTTGGAAATGCATTTTTGGACAAAAAAATGTTTTTAGGGCAAAGGGTATTTTGGTCATTTTTCAAAAAAAAAAAGAGGATAATTTTTCATCAAAAATCATTGTGCAATTTTAGAGGAAATTATTTGAAGCAAGACACCCTTGGTCATATATTTTTTGCGCATACATGCACGCAATTGCATAAAAATTCAAATTCAAAAAATGCATCAAAAAGGAATATTCTACAAAAATTTCAAGATGAGGTTTTTATGATATTTTTGGTCATGGTGATCTCATAAAATGGCATATTCCTAAGGTTCCTAGTATGTGGCCTAAATTGGATGTATTTTTGTACAATTATCCTAAGAAGAATAATAAAAAATGAAGGGATAATGGAATGGTCATATAATAGTACAATAGTACAAGATGACAACTAGCAAAACTTGGTGACCACTCCCACTACCTCTTGGCCGAATTTCACCCTCTCTATTCTCTCATTTTGTGTTTTCTCAATGCCCTCAATCCATGTGAGCCTCAATCCTAGCCTTTGATTCAAAATTAAAATCAAATCCTAGAGCACAACTAGTGCATATTGACCTAAATACCCTCAAACCTAGATGCATTCTATAAATACCCTATTAACCTCACCTCTCACAACTTTTGGCCTCATTTTTTCACTCACACAACCCTAGCACACAACTCCCTCTCCTAATTCCCTCTCTTGGCCGAAATCATACCACCTTCTTCCTCCATCAATTCTTCATTTCTCCTTCACCAAATCACCATTTTCTCACCTCATTTCCATTCCTACTTCATATATCTTCCTTCTCTCCTAATTTAATTCAAGCTTGCATCATCAAAGGGCATTTTTAAGCAAGCATTTCGTGGGTTTCATTGAAGTTTGGTGAAGATTCAAGTTGATTTGTGGTCTTGTTCTTCATATTAGTCATTCCTTAGCTTGGATTTGAGGTAAACTTCTTAAAACCTAGCATCATCTTCAACTTTTTTGCATCAAAATGTAGATATCATGTTTCTAATTTTGCATCCTACCATATTCATGCATTTTAGTGTTGGTATATTGTTGATTTGTTGATTGTTGTTGGTGAGAGGTACCTCAAACATTTTGACAAGCACTTAGGGAGGCTTGGGTGTTTGAGATTGCTTCTCACCCTTGAATAAATTGTGATTTGTGTTGTTATCATTTTGCTTGTTGCATTTTGTGAAATAAAATTGTGTTAGGAAGCTATGAATGTTTTGCACCCTTAGCATAAAATAGGTTTAATCGAGTTTGATGCATTTCTTTATGCAATCTTGTTATTGAGGCTTGATTTTGAAGTTCCCATGTCCAAACATGTTGTTTGATTTTGCAAATATTCATTTTTCATGCCTTCTTATATTTCCACAAAAAAATCAAAAAAAATATGAATAGTTGTTGATTTTGGTGTTTGATTGCTTGGATCTTGTGAATAAATGTTCCTAAGTCTTGTTAGTGTCATTTGCTCGCTTGATTTAGTGTATTTGTTGAATGAATTTGTTGTTTGGTTATGTTTTGGTTCGCAAGTTTATAATAAGATAGGGTTTTTGTTATTTCTTTGTGAAAAGGGTTTACAATTGTGAGTAAAATGATCTCTCAAATTGTTTTGATGTTGCTTGTTAGTAACTTGTTTGCAAAATTACTCTATGTTGATGATTGGCAAGAGGACTCACACTTGTGCCTTAGGCACTTTCACTTTAAGTGATGAGGATTGCCTAAGATGATTCAATTTTCTTTGTGCAATTCTTGCTTGAAAATGCAAATGCTAGTTTTCTAACTTGATTAATCAATTTTGGTTACAAAAATGACTTGTTAATGCCCTCTTTTGGTCACTTTTGGTCTTGCAAATGTGATGTTCTTTCTAGGTCAATGTTATGCTTTAATGTTGATGATTTGGTAAAAGGACTAGACACTTATGCCTTTGTGCATTGTCTCAAATGTCAAGGATTACCAAAAGGGATTCAACCTTGTGTTTTTATCTTGTGTTGATGCCTAATTGAATTAAACTTTTGCATTATCTATTTGTGTGCCTATTCTTGTAACCTATTTGGTTAATGTTGATCTTACATATGCATGCCATTAGATGTTGATGACTAAGTGTCATTCTTGTGCTCAAATGTTGTAATTGGTAATGTTTATGCTTATGCTTACATTGTTGATTGCTTTGCTTGCAATTTGTTAAATGTTGCACTTTGGTTCTTGACTTGGAAATTGATTGAATGTTCTACTTTCTTTTCCTTTTGGATGCCACGCCATCCCAACAAACCTTTTGTGACCAATGTCACCCTCAAACTCCCTTCTCCTTTCTTCAAATCAATCATTTTCTAAAGCTTTTTTCCAAACTCAATCTTTTCTCAAATTGTTTTCATAAGACAATCAAATTCTTTCTAAGATCAACAATAAACCTTTTTGAAAACTCATAAGGAGGCAAGTCGGACGTACATCCGGTGTTGTCTAGCGTCCTAAGATCGGAGCTGTACAGCTCAAACATCTTGGGATACTTATGAGAATCAAAACAAGTAATTAACAACTTGAACCCTATTTCAAAAAATGAGTAAGGAATCGAGTCGGATGTACATCCGGTATTGGTTAGCGTCTTAGGGTTAGCGAGCTGTACAGTTCGTGCGAGCCTAAGATACTTGCTCAAATAAAAGTAATCGACCTCACAACAAATCCCTTTCTTCAAGTAATTCAAACCATTTTCAATAAGTAGGGGGCACGTCGTCTGTACAGGCGGGGTTGTCTTTGTTCTAGGTCTAGTGGACTGTACAGTTTAGGACCGAAAACCCCTACAATAAAAAAAACACCAACACAATGTTTCTCGACTAAAGAGAACTACGTAAGCTTTGAATTCTCCATCGCACCGGGAGATACGTAGGAGCGGGTCACATCCCGTCAAGCACACTTTTAAAAAATAATAAAAAGATTCTTCTTTTCCCCCGTTTTCAAAAACACTTTTCTCAAATAAAAAAGAAGTAGAACGAATTGTTTCAAATCAACTCTGTCAAAATCGCACATCAAGTTAAAGGTTCCCTTTCGGTAGAATGGAGGTGTGGGGTGCTAATACCTTCCCCACACCTAACCGACCCCCGAACCTACATCTCTAGTTCTCAAAGGACCACCCGCCTTAAAAAGGACCCTTTTTTCAATGTTTTGGTCCCTAAATAAAAAATGTTGATGGCGGCTTCACAAATTTTCACGTTGTACGATGAAAGGTCCAATCCGGATTCTTCGGGGTGCAACAGCTGGCGACTTCACTGGGGACTTTCTTTTTAAAACGAGGGTCAGGCCTAATTAACTTGATGTGCGGTTTAATTGTTTGATTTGAATGTGATTGTTCTATTTCTCTCTTTTATTCTCCTTCTTTTTCTTCTCTCTTTCTGATGTTTGAATGTTCTCTTGCATTCTCGTGTTGTTATGTTGCATTCATGTGCATTTGACTCTTCTTCTTCTATGTTCGCTTCTTGTTCCTTCTTCTCCTTTCATCTTCTTTTGTTTATATGTTTAATATGATCATGCATTTCTCCAATCACCATGTCCCCTTCTTCTTTGCTCCCTTTCTTCAAGGTAAGCTCATGCATCATTCCCCCAATTCTACTATGATCCCTTCTTCTTTGCTCCCTTTCTTCAAGGTAAGTTCATGCATTCCCCCGATTCTATTATGACCCCTCTTCTTGGCTCCCTTTCTTGAGGTAAGCAGTGCATATGATTGTTGTTGGAACCCTAGGTTAGTTTACTTGTTTGTATTGAAATGATATATGCTTGCAAAACCCTAGGGTAGACGACTCTTTGTATGGACTGTTTCTGGATTTTCTTTGCAGGTGGGGGGGTATGTTTGTCGTTGTGCTCCTACACACACGTTGCACTCTTTTTACCCTTATATTTCTTGGTGAGACAACCCTATACCCGGGCTAGAGCATATCTTAGGCTAGAATGAAGTCATTAGTGGCTGCTCACTGGACGTACGTCTTGTTGGGTGGTTGCGAAGACTTCACTTAGAGTGTGGCTTTGTTTGATGATACCATCACTTGGACGTACGGCCCTGTGATCGGTGGTCTCAGATGAGGTCGTTGGCTCTAGGAGCCTTATTTAGGGTCCTTCTTTTAGTGCTAACCTTGAAGTGTGTACCCGTAGAAATAGCCATAGATCCTGTCTCTAAGAAACCTTGGTAGGACACAAAGGAGCTTCATACCCCTGCATCCATGCTAAATAAAATATTTTTGCAAATAAACCGAAAAAAAAATTATCAAAAAAAATGTGTGAATTTCCGGCTTTTGAAAGCCTTTGCATTGTAAATAATTTTTTACTCTTTTCCTTTTGCATACATCTTCATCCAGTGAAGATCATGATTTTTCATGCATTAAAAATTGCGAGTATCATGCACTTTCTCGCATATAAAAAAAAACATTTTTTAGAAACATCTCTCGTGCATTGTTATTTTCCCTTGCATATAAATATGTGAACCTCTCATTTTGCATATAGTTTCATTTAATAAAAATCATGTCTCTCGTGCATTTTAAAAAAAAAAAAAATTGCGAGTATCATGCATTTCATTTCATTGCATAAGAAAAATGAAAACAAAAAAAAACAATTATCATCTGCATAGCATAAGCATTTCAGTCATCCATAATCATGTACAAAAACCTTCATCAAATAATGTGGGCGTCGATGCAATGTAGCATTTATGCATCATTTCGTTAACCTCATAAGCATTACTTCAGAAAAAGACGAAGAAGAACTACGTAGCTTTGATTCCTCATCACAATGGGGATACGTAGGAGCGGGTCATACCCGTCAAGCACCTTTTTCTAAAAACCTTTTTCCCAAATAAAGCACCTTTTTCTAAAAAAAATTTTTATTTTTTTTTTCAATAAATCACTTGCATCTTCAAATCATTTATAAAATCATTTTCTAAATCATTTTCCAAAAAAAAAAATGAAATGAAATAAGAGAAACTCCTTATGCAATCGTTCCATGGGTAGAAGTGCATCTTTGAGTGATGAAGGGTAATATCTCAAACTTGTTTGTGCACTACAAATTTGAGATGATACTCTACGATATCGGGGCACTTTGACCCAATCAGGCGCAGTTTGTTTTCAAATAAAGTGAATAAGAGGAGTCAACCAAATGTCGAAGCATTTCAGTATATTGCGTGAAGTATTGAGTCAGGATCCACTCAATGTTTCATGCAAATTACTCAGAGTAACGACAATTGGTTGCCTCACGTCATCATTTTCGCAAAAAGGGGCATTGGTATTTCAGATCTTGCCGTGCCTCTAAAGAATAAAAATCATTTTGAAAAAATATCATTCTTGCATCTTGCATCATCCAAAAATGCATTGGAGTTTCGTATTTCATCTGGCATCAAAAACAAACAAAAAATCTCCTTTAGAATAATTACACTTTTCAAGTGGTCATTTTTCATGCATTTGCTTATCATGATTTGTTCATTCATACATTGCATAAACCAAATAAAAAAGTTGTGATGAGAGACGAGACGCTTTTGCAAAATAATCTGTTGAAAAAGTTTACCCTTACTTATTTGCAAACTCAAGATGTTCCAAGGCACTCAGTTTTTCAAATCAACAGTTCATTTGCATTTTCTTCAAAAAAGGCATTGCATCTCATCCATTCCATGATAAAAGACTGAAACAGTTCATCAAATTTTTTTTTCCATCATGTTTTAACCAATGTTAACTCTCTACGAAGCATTCTTCTAGTGGGCGTGCATGCCATGTGCAGTTTCTCTTGTTTGAGTCTGTCAGTTTCCTTCCCTTATCATCATTCTCCATCCAAGTTCAATACAACCCCATCCCCGTGTCATACATGTAACACCCCCCTTTTACTATTACAACTAAATAGACAATTATCAGAGTCACCTCGAAGGGCGCTACATTTTTCACCATTTTAAAAAAAAACACCATTTATTCCAAAAAAGATCTCCAAAATAATTTATATAAAAGAAATCACCAAGCAGCGGAAATATTGACCAGTTTAAACATCTCCAGAATTAACAATTAAAGACATCTCCAAAATTAATTAGAACAATTTCCAATAACTAAAATAATAGTTCAAAACGATAACTAACGACTCCCCGGTGCTACATATCAGAGCTGACACAGACCCAAACGAGAGAGGAAGCAAAACCCAGCAATTCCTCCACGAGCACTAGCGATCACCTGCAGCGTTGCCGCATGAGAGCAACATTCCAAGCAGAAGGGGTGAGTCTAACAGAGGTAATAAGCAGATGATAAAAATATGCTAGCATCAGGTAACTACAGCAACACAATACAATTACACCATATCACAGCACCAGATACCAAAGGAAAAGTCCATTTGACAGCGAACCACCAAAATTATAACATTCATAGACAATGGGATGATATGCAACCCCTCCAGTGGGCATATGCATGCGGTACCGATCACCAAAATGAGCCACGACGGGTGGTGTGTGAAAAACGTGTGCAAGTATACACAGTCACAAACAAGTAGTATAAAAAGATCGAACCCACAGGGATTGGATTAACTCTTGTATGCTTAAGAAGATATAAATTAGTGCAGCTACACTACTCACAATTGTGGGTGGAGTTGAAAAGAAAACAGAAAGTAAATATGCAATAAAATAGATAGGAAATCAGTTGAGAATGATAGTTGGGATGTCTTCACCAAATAAGTCACTTTCAAGAGTTATGTGTTTTTATGTGGTGCAGATGCACTGAGTGCAGCTGCATCAGTATGTGCCTTTCAGCTACTTTCTTGAGAGTTTCGTTACAAGCTCTATATGATCCTGTTTTTTTGCGGTAAAGAGTAGGGTTGTCAGTGCCTCTCTCGCCCCCTTACAGATGATCCAAGTTGCTTAAATAAGTACACTCTTGTATCTTAAGTTCTCTACACTTTGATGTAAGGACTATGTTAACCTTAAGCTAAGAATTAACAAGGAATTAACAAGCTAACTTCATTAAAACAAGTTTAACAAAAAGCTTCATTAAACACTTATCCTTATTTAGTTCTTGATTTCTAGTTATAAACCATGTCTGTGAATATAACTCTACTTATTCTAAGCTATCAACCTTAAAATAAGATGGATGTAGTATAACACAAGAACCAAAATGCATACACCATATAAAACACAATAACTTTCCTCAAAAGATCATTGGAAAGCTAGAACATCCCAACTCAAAAGAGTTTAGCTCATATTAGACATTGCAAGATGGAAAGAGATTGAATAAAACATATTGAGGTGATGGAAATTATCAAGAAAGAACAACATAGTAAAGTTTACAATATTGAAGCTTTCTTGCATCAAGCAATGCAGGTGCACTGATCTCCTTACTATATCTATGAAGAAGAGAAGGGAGAAGTCGTCAATTCCTTCCTCACCTTCTTACAAACTAACAACTAATTAAACTATACAGAAAATGAAATAAAAGTACTATCTAAAGTGATCTCTAAGAAATGAAAATGAGATATATGAGATTTTAGAGATGGTTTTTCAAGTGAAGAATTGAGTCCTTTATATAGGCCTTAAGATTTCCTTCAAGTGAGGGTTTGCTTGGAGACAAAGTTAACTTAACCATGGTTACTTTTCAGAAGTTGATGATGCCATTTGAGTTTTTCACTCAAGTGCAAAGAATGGTCCAATTAGGTGTAGCCATGTGTCCTTTATAAGATGACTCTTCAAATGGTCATATATTGTAGGCACCTCCTTTGAAAGGTTCCCGTGTGACCCATGTGATTTGTGACCAATTATGATGTCATCTTGTGCTGTCTTTATCTTCTTTAAGTTTGAGGTGCTTCCGGTGTTGGCATTTTTCCTCCCTTTCAGGATGGTGCAGCTGCATGTAGTGCAGCTGCATGCGATGCAGGTGCATCCTTTTGCAAGTTGCCATGGTGCCTCCATGTGACTTGTGACTAAGCATGATGTCATAGAGATATTTATGCCATGGTATGAATTGAGGTGCTTCCATTGTGGAGTAATTCTGTCTTTGGTGCAGGATGGTGCAGATGCACTAAATTTGGTTGCACTGTGGTAATCTGGTGCAGCTGCATCTAGTGCAGATGCACTGCTTGTTTTCCGGTGCAGATGCATCAACTGCAGGTGCACTGAACAAACACGTCAAACATACCAATATATATACAAAATGCTAAGTCATGAGTATAAACCTTGAATGTTGTTTATTTTATTCATACTACTATATTTAACACATATTATACTTGATTATGGGCAATTATTTAAGTGTAGAAGCACGAATAACTCTATATAAAATAGAGTTATCAACGGGCATATCACCAATAAACACCAGAGGCAGAGCCTATATCACCAAAATATGCATATGACAATGCGACACCATGATTATGCACCAACTCACCATAACAAGTATTTAAAATAAATACTATATCACCAGAATCAAAACAAATGATTTCACCAAAAATAGCACCAAGTTGTAGCATCACAGCTACCACTAAACTCTCCTGAGCATACCAGCACCGCACCTGAAATATTAACACCAGACGGCTCCACAACGCGGACATAACGCACGCACACCACGCACAAGACTGGCGCACAGCGCCTAGGCACATCGCACCTACTTCAGCGAATTAATTAAAATAGCAAACGACATCGGATTTCAACAAATAAATACTTGTTGGAAAGCCCTATGGGTCTGGTTATCATCCCTAAGTTCAGTTTTTGAAGGAGAGTGTCCAATAGGTACAGTTTTCGAAAAGCACACAGGCTAGTTGCAAAAGAGGACAGTTTCTGTCCTTCAAATTCAAGAAATTCCAAAGTGACCAAAACTCAATCAAATTGCATGAAACTTGTGCATAAACTGGGGCAAATTTTGTCTAGTTTTCAAAGAAATTGGATTCGTTCGAAAAGGAGTTCTTTGGAAAACGTGGTAACCAAAACACTGACCCTGTGTCCAGATTGTTTCCAGAATCTTACTCTAACTTGTGGAATTCATATCTCGAGCTACACAACTCTAAATGCAACCAAACCAGTTCCAAATTAACAAGCATTAAGTCTATTTTCCAGAAAAATAAACCACATAATTTTTCGGTCAATACAACGTTCCCAGTCACCGAAATACCGAATCTATACCCAAACCGTTTCCAGAATTTTAACCTAACTTGTATCGCCTATAACTCGAGCTATACAACTCCGAATTTACCGAACCCAGTGCCAAAACGACCGGCGTTAAGTCTATTTTTAAAAACAATCAACCTCATAATTTTTGGATCAACCAAACAGCGTCAGTTTTAGAAAAACCGAACCTGTGTCCAGAATCGCTAAATTGCCAAACACCAAACCCTAACGACAACGATACCGCAACCACCACAACAAAAACGACAATTCGACAACGCGACAACAACAATCGACCACGCACAGCAACAACAAAAACACGAACAATAACAACACCATCATCGTGATACAACAATCACGCAACAACAAACAACGAAACAAATCACAATAACGTGCAATAATCATCAAAGCACCAATCTCAACGAAAACACGATATGCAACAACACGAACAATTCAACAAAACCCTAGACTACCCACACATAATTACCATCAACCCATTATCAAGGTTAAGCCCACCCTTACCTCGAATAACGTAAGCTCCGGAACACGACGAACGAGACACGAACAAAACCACAGCAACACGAACGATCCCCTTTTGAAATTCTTCGCGAAACCCTCCTCTTCTCTCCCTCTTTGCGCCGCGTGCTCTCTCTCTCACTCTCACTTTCGTTTTTCTTTTGCTTGCTGCGAATGAGGGTTTGGCTTAAACCCCCAGGGTTTAAGTTGAGGGCTCAGTAAACACTGGGCTCTCTACGTCACCACCTCCTTTACTCGTTTCTCCTCCTACGCATATAAAACATTAACCTTTTAATTTATCTATATCCCGCCTCCAAATTATTTTAATAATTCAATCAACTATTTTAATTAAATTATTTCTGGGGTGTTACAACCCTCCCCCACTTAGAATCTTTCGTCCTCGAAAACATACCTGATTCAAACAGCTCCGGATAGGACTCTCGCATCTTGCTCTCCAACTCCCATGTCATGCTTTCACCAGCAGCTCCTAACCAGACCACTTTCACCAGGTTTATCTCTTTGCCACGTAAAGTCTTCACTTCACGATCTTCAATTCGCACAGGCATTGTCTCCACAGTGAGATTATCCCGCACATGCACATCATCCATCGGAATCACATGGGACGGATCCGAAATATACTTCCGAAGTTGCGACACATGAAATACATCGTGCAAATTCGAAAGATTAGGCGGCAAGGCCACCCTATAAGCAACATTACCAATTCTCTCAGTGATCTGATACGGTCCAATGAAACGAGGAGTCAACTTCTTTGTCTTCAATGCACGCCCAACACCAGCCATAGGCGTGACTCTCAAAAACACATGATCACCAGCTTGGAATTCTAAATCCTTCCTTCTCTTATCATGATAGCTCTTCTGTCTACTCTGCGACGCTTTCATTTTCTCACGGATCAATTTCACCTTTTCAGTAGTCTCTCGAACAACCTCGGGTCCAAGAACAATACTCTCCCCAGATTCATGCCAACACAACGGAGTCCTACATCTCCGACCATACAATGCCTCGAACGGTGCCATCCCGATGCTAGAATGGTAACTATTGTTGTAAGTAAACTCGATCAACGGAAGGTGAGTATCCCACGCACCTCCCTGCTCAAGAACACAAGATCTCAACAAGTCTTCCAACGACTGAATGGTCCTATCTGTCTGTCCATCAGTTTGAGGATGATAAGCTGAACTCAACCTCAATTTAGAACCCAACGCTTCTTGCAAACTCTTCCAGAAATCAGAAGTGAACCTAGGATCTCTGTCGGACACAATGCACAAAGGAACACCATACAACATCACAATCACCTGAATATAAATCTCTGCCAATCTCGACACCGGATACGTGATATTGATAGGAATAAAATGAGCAGACTTCGTCAATCTATCCACAATCACCCAAATCGAATCGTGCCCCCTCACAGTATTAGGTAACCCTATCACGATATCCATAGAAATACTATCCCACTTCTATTCCGGAATCTCCAACGGTTGCATCAACCCAGCAGGCTTCTGATGCTCAACCTTCGATTTCTGACAAGTCAAGCAGGAATACACATGTAACACCCCCCTTTTACTATTACAACTAAATAGACAATTATCAGAGTCACCTCGAAGGGCGCTACATTTTTCACCATTTTTCACCTCCAAAATAATTTATATAAAAGAAATCACCAAGCAGCGGAAATATTAACCAGTTTAAACATCTCCAGAATTAACAATTAAAGACATCTCCAAAATTAATTAAAACAATTTCCAATAACTAAAATAATAGTTCAAAACGATAACTAACGACTCCCCGGTGCTACATATCAGAGCTGACACAGACCCAAACGAGAGAGGAAGCAAAACCTAGCAATTCCTCCACGAGCACTAGCGATCACCTGCAGCGTTGCCGCATGAGAGCAACATTCCAAGCAGAAGGGGTGAGTCTAACAGAGGTAATAAGCAGATGATAAAAATATGCTAGCATCAGGTAACTACAGCAACACAATACAACTACACCATATCACAGCACCAGATACCAAAGGAAAAATCCATTTGACAGTGAACCACCAAAATTATAACATTCATAGACAATGGGATGATATGCAACCCCTCCAGTGGGCATATGCATGCGGTACCGATCACCAAAATGAGCCACGACGGGCATATCACCAATAAACACCAGAGGCAGAGCCTATATCACCAAAACATGCATATGACAATGCGACACCATGATTATGCACCAACACACCATAACAAGTATTTAAAAATAAATACTATATCACCAGAATCAAAATAAATGATTTCACCAAAAATAGCACCAAGTTGTAGCATCACAGCTACCACTAAACTCTCCTGAGCATACCACCACCGCACCTGAAATATTAACACCAGACGGCTCCACAACGCGGACATAACGCACGCACACCACGCACAAGACTGGCGCACAGCGCCTAGGCACATCGCACCTACTTCAGCGAATTAATTAAAATAGCAAACGACATCGGATTTCAACAACTAAATACTTGTTGGAAAGCCCTATGGGTCTGGTTATCATCCCTAAGTTCAGTTTTTGAAGGAGAGTGTCCAATAGGTACAGTTTTCGAAAAGCACACAGGCTAGTTGCAAAAGAGGACAGTTTCTGTCCTTCAAATTCAAGCAATTCCAAAGTGACCAAAACTAAATCAAATTGCATGAAACTTGTGCATAAACTGGGGCAAATTTTGTCTAGTTTTCAGAGAAATTGGATTCGTTCGAAAAGGAGTTCTTTTGAAAACGTGGTAACCAAAACACTGACCCTGTGTCCAGATTGTTTCCAGAATCTTACTCTAACTTGTGGAATTCATATCTCGAGCTACACAACTCTAAACGCAACCAAACCAGTGCCAAATTAACAAGCATTAAGTCTATTTTCCAGAAAAATAAACCACATAATTTTTCGGTCAATACAACGTTCCCAGTCACCGAAATACCGAATCTATACCCAAATCGTTTCCAGAATTTTAACCTAACTTGTATCGCCTATAACTCGAGCTATACAACTCCGAATTTAACGAAACCAGTGCCAAAACAACCGGCGTTAAGTTTATTTTCAAAAAAAATCAACCTCATAATTTTTGGATCAACCAAACAGCGCCAGTTTTAGAAAAACCGAACCTGTGTCCAGAATCGCTAAATTGCCAAACACCAAACCCTAACGGCAACGACACCGCAACCACCACAACAAAAACGACAATTCGACAACGCGACAACAACAATCAACCACGCACAGCAACAACAAAAACACGAACAATAACAACACCATCATCGTGATACAACAATCACGCAACAACAAATAACGAAACAAATCACAATAACGTGCAATAATCATCAAAGCACCAATCTCAACGAAAACACGATATGCAACAATACGAACAATTCAACAAAACCCTAGACTACCCACACATAATTATCATCAACCCATTATCAAGGTTAAGCCCACCCTTACCTCGAATAACGTAAGCTCCGGAACACGACGAACGAGACACGAACAAAACCACAGCAACACGAACGATCTCCTTTTGAAATTCTTCGCGAAACCCTCCTCTTCTCTCCCTCTTTGCGCCGCGTGCTCTCTCTCTCACTCTCACTTTCGTTTTTCTTTTGCTTGCTGCGAATGAGGGTTTGGCTTAAACCCCCAGGGTTTAAGTTGAGGGCTCAGTAAACACTGGGCTCTCTACGTCACCACCTCCTTTACTCGTTTCTCCTCCTACGCATATAAAATATTAACCTTTTAATTTATCTATATCCCGCCTCCAAATTATTTTAATAATTCAATCAACTATTTTAATTAAATTATTTCCGGGGTGTTACAACCCTCCCCCACTTAGAATCTTTCGTCCTCGAAAACATACCTGATTCAAACAGCTCCGGATAGGACTCTCGCATCTTGCTCTCCAACTCCCATGTCATGCTTTCACCAGCAGCTCCTAACCAGACCACTTTCACCAGGTTTATCTCTTTGCCACGTAAAGTCTTCACTTCACGATCTTCAATTCGCACAGGCATTGTCTCCACAGTGAGATTATCCCGCACATGCACATCATCCATCGGAATCACATGGGACGGATCCGAAATATACTTCCGAAGTTGCGACACATGAAATACATCGTGCAAATTCGAAAGATTAGGCGGCAAGGCCACCCTATAAGCAACATTACCAATTCTCTCAGTGATCTGATACGGTCCAATGAAACGAGGAGTCAACTTCTTAGTCTTCAATGCACGCCCAACACCAGCCATAGGCGTGACTCTCGAAAACACATGATCACCAGCTTGGAATTCTAAATCCTTCCTTCTCTTATCATGATAGCTCTTCTGTCTACTCTGCGACGCTTTCATTTTCTCACGGATCAATTTCACCTTTTCAGTAGTCTCTCGAACAACCTCGGGTCCAAGAACAATACTCTCCCCAGATTCATGCCAACACAACGGAGTCCTACATCTCCGACCATACAATGCCTCGAACGGTGCCATCCCGATGCTAGAATGGTAACTATTGTTGTAAGTAAACTCGATCAACGGAAGGTGAGTATCCCACGCACCTCCCTGCTCAAGAACACAAGATCTCAACAAGTCTTCCAACGACTGAATGGTCCTCTCTGTCTGCCCATCAGTTTGAGGATGATAAGCTGAACTCAACCTCAATTTAGAACCCAACGCTTCTTGCAAACTCTTCCAGAAATCAGAAGTGAACCTAGGATCTCTGTCAGACACAATGCACAAAGGAACACCATGCAACTTCACAATCACCTGAATATAAATCTCTGCCAATCTCGACACCGGATACGTGATATTGATAGGAATAAAATGAGCAGACTTCGTCAATCTATCCACAATCACCCAAATCGAATCGTGCCCCCTCACAGTATTAGGTAACCCTATCACGAAATCCATAGAAATACTATCCCACTTCCATTCCGGAATCTCCAACGGTTGCATCAACCCAGCAGGCTTCTGATGCTCAACCTTCGATTTCTGACAAGTCAAGCAGGAATACACAAACTGCGCCACATCACGCTTCATACCAGGCCACCAAAACATCTTCTTCAGATCCTGATACATCTTTGTAGCTCCCGGATGGATACTCAACTTACTCCTATGACCTTCTTCTAAAATTGCTCTTTTCATCCCCTCATCATCAGGAATGCAGATTCTTCCACGGTACTTCAATACATTCTGCGCATCCAACTCAAAGTCTTTATTCTCAGATTGATCAATCCCAACCATCAGGTCAACTAATTTAACATCTAACTTCTGAGCTTCTCGAATGCTAGCCATGAATTCATTATCAATCTTCAACATCCCCAATCTGACACTCTGAGGCGTCACTTCATAAACCAAACTCATATCCGTGAACTGCTCAATTAATTCGAGTTCTCTAACCATCATTGCTGACATATGCAACATCTTTCGACTTAAAGCGTCAGCTACCACATTAGCCTTTCCCGGATGATAGTTCAAGCTAAAGTCATAGTCTTTCAGCAACTCCAACCATCTGCGCTGTCTCATATTCAACTCTTTCTGATCAAACAGATACTGCAAACCCTTATGATCACTGAACACGTCAAACCTCGAACCATACAGATAATGTCTCCAAATTTTCAACGCGAACACAACTGCAGCAAGTTCTAAATCATGGGTAGGGTAGTTCTTCTCATGAGTCCTCAACTGTCTCGACGCATAGGCAACTACCTTACCATTCTGCATAAGCACACCTCCCAACCCCATCTTGGAAGCATCACAATACACCACAAACGACTCTTCCGGATTAGGCAACGTCAGAACAGGAGACGTCGTCAACCTCTTCTTCAATTCTTTGAAGCTCTCTTCACAACAGTCATCCCAGATGAAAGCTTTACCCTTGCAAGTCAACTGAGTCAATGGAAGTGCCAACTTCGAAAATCCTTCTATAAACCTCCTATAGTAACCTGCCAGACCCAGAAAACTTCTAATCTCAGTAACTGACTTCGGAGACTCCCATTGTAACACGGCATCAACCTTAGACGGATCCACGGCAATTCCATTCCCCGAAATAACATGACCCAGAAAGCTAACCTCCTTCAACCAAAACTTACACTTAGACAGCTTCGCATATAATTTCCTGTCCCTCAGAATTTCCAATACCAATCTCAGATGTTCTGCATGCTCCTCTTCTGACTTAGAATAAATTAGGATGTCGTCAATGAATACCACCACAAACCGATCCAGATACTCACGAAAGATACGATTCATGTACTCCATGAACACTCCCGGCGCATTAGTCACACCGAAAGGCATCACGGAATACTCATAATGCCCATAACGGGTTCTGAAAGCTGTCTTTTGAATGTCTTCGTCTTTCACCTTGATCTGATGATAACCCGATCTCAAATCTATTTTACTGAACACCTGAGCACCCACCAATTGATCCATTAAGTCATCAATCCTCGGAAGCGGATACTTGTTCTTAATAGTCACCTTATTCAGCTGCCGATAGTCTACGCACAACCTCATACTACCATCTTTCTTTTTCACCAACAACACTGGAGCTCCCCACGGCGACACACTTGGCCTCACAAATTTCTTTTCAAGCAGATCCTCGAGTTACTTCTTCAGTTCTGACAATTCAGATGCAGACATTCTATACGGTGCCATAGACACAGGTTTAGTATCAGGTACCAGATCAATAGCAAACTCAACCTCTCTCTCTGGTGGTACATCCGGAATCTCGTCGGGAAAAACCTCAGAAAACTCTCGCACCACCTGCAACTCATCAACCTTCGCTTGGCTCTCAGCAGACAATGACGCCATTAATGAAAACAACTGGACGTCTTCCCTCATTACCCTATGCAACTGACCAGCAGACAACAAACCAGACTCTTCCTCTTCAGGAGAAAAGAAACTCACAGACCTTTCATGACAGTTGATATGAACATGGTTATCAACTAACCAGTCCATACCTAGAATAACATCGATTCCGCTCAGCGGCAAACAAATCAAGTCAACGAGAAAATCATTACCGAATATCGATAAAGGGCATTTAGCACAAACAACCGAGGTAGTCACCGAACCCTTAGCCGGAGTATCGATAACCATCTCCCTCAACATAGAAGATAAAACAAGATCTAATTTCTCAACACATGCAGTAGCAATAAAACAATGGGTAGCACCAGTATCAATAATAGCAATAAGAGGAGAATTATTAATATAGCATGTACCTCTGATCTCATTCACTGCATCTGACCCCGCCAGAGCGAACACCTTCCCAACGGACCTTTCTTTCTTCGGTTTAGGACACTGAGTGCTGATATGACCACCCTCACCACAGTTGTAGCATAACACATCCTTTCGATCACAGCTAGACGCCATATGACCCTCTTTACCACACTTGTAGCACTTCTTCACATCACCTGGACAGTCAGGACGCTTATGACCGGGTTTACCACACTTGTAACATACCACACTAGCAGCAGCATCTCCCCCACTAGGTCTCTTACCCACAGCAGTTCTCTGATTGCCCTTACGAGCTGGAACCTCATACGGCTTCCCACGACTCGAGAAATTCTTCTGCCTATCCCTCATGACTCTAGAATGAGCATTACTGTCTTCCTCGAAGATTCTGCAGCTGTCAATCAACTCCGAGAACACCCGAATTTTCTGATACCCTATCGCCTTCTTGATATCAGCCCGCAACCCATTTTCAAACTTGATGCATTTGGAGAATTCAGCACCAGCCTCACCATAATGTGGATAGAACTTCGCCAATTCAATGAACTTGGCAGCATACTCAGTCACCGACATATTACCCTGCTTCAGCTCCAGAAACTCAATCTCTTTCTTCCCACGGACATCTTCAGGATAATACTTTCTCAGAAATTCTCTACTGAACACAGCCCAAGTGACCTCTTCATTCACAGTCGCCAACCTCTGCCTCACCTCCAATCACCAGTCATCAGCCTCCTCTGCCAGCATACGAGTACCATACCTGACTTTCTGCGCCTCAGAGCAATCCATAACACGAAAGATTCTCTCCATCTCTTTCAGCCACGCCAAAGCACCATCAGGGTTATACTTGCCCTTAAAGGTAGGAGGATTCTCCCTCTGAAACGTAGCCAAACTGCGCGACCCAGCATCACCAGCAGCACCTGGGTTATTCTCCACAGCTTGAGCCACAGCCTGCAAAGCAGCAGCGAGTGCAGCATCGTTCCGTCCTGCCATCTCAACCTAACACTGCAACAGAAACTATAATCAGAAACGAGTAACAATTACTCAAGTGTTACTCGACTCGACGACTCGACAACTTGGCCGGACAGACCGAACTGCTCTGATACCACTAATGTAACACCCCCCTTTTACTATTACAACTAAATAGACAATTATCAGAGTCACCTCGAAGGGCGCTACATTTTTCACCATTTTTCACCTCCAAAATAATTTATATAAAAGAAATCACCAAGCAGCGGAAATATTAACCTGTTTAAACATCTCCAGAATTAACAATTAAAGACATCTCCAAAATTAATTAAAACAATTTCCAATAACTAAAATAATAGTTCAAAACGATAACTAACGACTCCCCGGTGCTACATATCAGAGCTGACACAGACCCAAACGAGAGAGGAAGCAAAACCTAGCAATTCCTCCACGAGCACTAGCGATCACCTGCAGCGTTGCCGCATGAGAGCAACATTCCAAGCAGAAGGGGTGAGTCTAACAGAGGTAATAAGCAGATGATAAAAATATGCTAGCATCAGGTAACTACAGCAACACAATACAACTACACCATATCACAGCACCAGATACCAAAGGAAAAATCCATTTGACAGTGAACCACCAAAATTATAACATTCATAGACAATGGGATGATATGCAACCCCTCCAGTGGGCATATGCATGCGGTACCGATCACCAAAATGAGCCACGACGGGCATATCACCAATAAACACCAGAGGCAGAGCCTATATCACCAAAACATGCATATGACAATTGTCATACCCTAATTTTGTCCGCCTAGTTTCAAAACCCTAATTTTCAGCAAAAATAAATAATTTTGTGAGTGATGCATTATTTGAGAAAGGGTTTAGGGTATTTACCCAAGCATTCTATGGTTTTCAAAATCATTTTTGAGAAATTAAGGAATTTTGGGGCATTTAAAAGGGGCATTGTTTGGTCAATTTCAATTTAATAAATTTTTGCTAGCTGAAAATCCAATTAATTAATTTTGGGGAATTTATTTAATGAAATTGTATTATTTTGAACAAAAAAATAAATAAAGAAAATCATTTTTCAAATTATGCGCATATAAATATGTGTAGTAAAAAAATCAAGTTCAAATTAATTCAAGAAAGCATTTCAAAAAAATAGTACAAGGAATATTCCCAAAAATTATATGATAAGATTTTTGTTGGCAATTTTGGTCATCTCTCATTTTCAAAAATGGCATATTCTTCAAGACACCTTGTATATGGCTCAAAATGGTTAGATTTATGTACAATTATCTTGAAAAGAATAATCAAAATTGAGAGGATAATAGAGTGGTCATATGATAGTACATAGTACAAGATGACAACTTGCAAAAACTTGGTGACTAAGGCTACACTCTCTCCCTTTGGCCGAATTCTCCCCCCCCCCCCCCCCCCCCCTCCCTCATTTCCCTCTCATTTTGCATTTTTTTGACCTCAATCCATGTGTGGTTCAATCCTCACCGTTGAATCAAAATTAAAATGCAATCCTAGAATGAGAAGAGGTACACAATGACTTAAATGCCCTTAAACCTAGTTGCTCTCTATATATACCTTAGAAACCTCGCCTCTCACACACTTTTTGCCTCACAATTCATTCACAAAACCCTAGCACACAAACCTCTCCTCTCCTCTCTTCCCTTGGCCGAATTTCCCCCTCATTCCCTCACCTCATTTCTTCACTTTTTCACTTCAAATCAACATTCTAGTCCTAAATCCTTCATCATCCTTGCATTCTCTTCAAAGATCCATCTTCAAATCTCAAAAATCAAGCTCAAGATTGAAGATTAGAGGGTTGATTCAAGTGGTTTAGTGTTCAGTCACCTTATTTCTCTTGCTATTCTAGCTTGGAGTTGAGGTATACTCTCACTCTTAACATCATCAAAATTTTAGCATAAAAAATGTAGATCATCAATCTACTTTTGCATATCAAACATTTCTTTGCATTTTAGTGCTCTATTTTTTTGATGAAATGTTGATATAATTGTTGTTGTTGAATGAGAGATGTGTTTCAAGCATTTTGACAAACACTTTGGGAGGTTTGGATGCTTGAAATGCATCTCTCTCTTGGAATAAATTGTGTGTTGGTGCTATTTTCATTTTGTGCTTGCATTTTCATGAATAAAATTGTGATTTGGGATTATGTTTCATTTCGCATATTGTAGAAAAATTAGGGTTTGTGTGATTTTAGTACATTCCTTTGCTTAATCATGTGAATCCTTGCCAAAAAGCTTGATCTATGTCATTTGCTTGCATGATTTTGTTGTTTTCAAAGAATAAAATGAGCTTTTAGCTCTATGTTGGTGTCGCAAATCATGATTAGAATTAGGGTTTGTTAATTTTCTTGTGAAATGGGTTTGCAATATTGGGTAAAATGATTTCTCAAGTTGTTTTGGTTTGGTTGTTATGTACTTTGCTTGCAAAATTACTCTATGTTGATGATTGGCAAGAGGACTCACACTTGTGCCTTTGAGCACTTAACTTTAAGTGTTGAGGATTGACTAAAATGATTCAACGCAATTGATTTGATGTTTTGATTGCAAAATATTGTTGCTAATTGATTGTATCTTGCTTGCAAATTGTTATATGTTGATGATTGGCAAGAGGACTCACACTTGTGCCTTGTGCACTTCACTTTAAGTGTTGAGGATTGCCTAAGATGATTCAACACAACCTTGTGCTTTGATTGTAAACTTTGGTTTGCTTGTTAGTAACTTGTTTGCAAAATTATTCTATGTTGATGATTGGCAAGAGGACTCTCACTTGTGCCTTAGGCACTTCATTTTAAGTGATGAGGATTGCCTAAGATGATTCAATTTTCTTTGTGCAATTCTTACTTGAAAATGCAAATGCTAGTTTTCTAACTTGATCAATCAATTTTGGTTACAAAATGACTTGTTAAGGCCCTCTTTTGGTCACTTTTGGTCTTGCAAATGTGATGTTCTTTCTAGGTCAATGTTATGCTTTAATGTTGATGATTTGGTAAAAGGACTAGACATTTATGCCTTTGTGCATTGTCTCAAATGTCAAGGATTACCAAAAGGGATTCAACCTTGTGTTTTTATCTTGTGTTGATGCCTATTTGAATTATACTTTTGCATTATCTATTTGTGTGCCTATTCTAGCAATCTATTTGGTTAATGTTGATCTTGCATGTTCATGGCCATTAAATGTTAGATGACTAAGTGTCATTCTTGTGCTCAAATGTTGTAATTGGTAATGTTTATGCTTATGCTTACATTGTTGATTGCTTTGCTTGCAATTTGTTAAATGTTGCACTTTGGTTCTTGACTTGGAAATTGATTGAATGTTCTACTTTCTTTTCCTTTTGGATGCCACGCCATCCCAACAAACCTTTTGTGACCAATGTCACCCTCAAACTCCCTTCTCCTTTCTTCAAATCAATCATTTTCTAAAGCTTTTTCCAAACTCAATCTTTTCTCAAATTGTTTTCATAAGACAATCAAATTCTTTCTAAGATCAACAATAAACCTTTTTGAAAACTCATAAGGAGGCAAGTCGGACGTACGACCGGTGTTGTCTAGCGTCCTAAGATCGGAGCTGTACAGCTCAAACATCTTGGGATACTTATGAGAATCAAAACAAGTAATTAACAACTTGAACCGTATTTCAAAAAAATGAGTAAGGAATCGAGTCGGATGTACATCCGGTATTGGTTAGCGTCTTAGGGTTAGCGAGCTGTACAGTTCGTGCGAGCCTAAGATACTTGCTCAAATAAAAGTAATCAACCTCACAACAAATCTTTTTCTTCCTTAATAAAAAAAAAACATTTTCAATAAGTAGGGGGCACGTCGTCTGTACAGGCGGGGTTGTCTTTGTTCTAGGTCTAGTGGACTGTACAGTCTAGGACCGAAAACCCTTACAATAAAAAACACCAACACAAAGTTTCTCGACCAAGAGAACTACGTAAGCTTTGAATTCTCCATCGCACCGGGAGATACGTAAAAGCGGGTCACATCCCGTCAAACACACTTTTAAAAAAAATAATAAAAAGATTCTTCTTTTCCCCCGTTTTCAAAAACACTTTTCTCAAATAAAAAAGAAGTAGAACGAATTGTTTCAAATCAACTCTGTCATAACCGCACATCAAGTTAAAGGTTCCCTTTCGGTAGAAAGGAGGTGTGGGGTGCTAATACCTTCCCCACACCTAACCGACCCCCGAACCTACATCTCTAGTTCTCAAAGGGCCACCCGCCTTAAAAAGGACCCTTTTTCAATGTTTTGGTCCCTAAATAAAAAATGTTGATGGCGGCTTCACAAATTTTCACGTTGTACGATGAAAGGTCCAATCCGGATTTTTCGGGGTGCAACAGCTGGCGACTCCACTGGGGAATCTCTTTTTTAAAAAAAACGAGGGTCAGGCCTAATTAACTTGATGTGCGGTTTAATTGTTTGATTTGAATGTGATTGTTCTATTTCTCTCTTTTATTCTCCTTCTTTTTCTTCTCTCTTTCTGATGTTTGAATGCTCTCTTGCATTCTCGTGTTGTTATGTTGCATTCCTGTGCATTTGACTCTTCTTCTTCTATGTTCGCTTCTTGTTCCTTGTTCTCCTTTCATCTTCTTTTGTTTATATGTTTAATATGATCATGCATTTCTCCAATCACCATGTCCCCTTCTTCTTTGCTCCCTTTCTTCAAGGTAAGCTCATGCATCATTCCCCCAATTCTACTATGATCCCTTCTTCTTTGCTCCCTTCTTCAAAGTAAGTTCATGCATTCCCCCGATTCTATTATGACCCCTCTTCTTGGCTCCCTTTCTTGAGGTAAGTAGTGCATATGATTGTTGTTGGAACCCTAGGTTAGTTTACTTGTTTGTATTGAAATGATATATGCTTGCAAAACCCTAGGGTAGACGACTCTTTGTATGGACTGTTCCTGGATTTTCTTTGCAGGTGGGGGGGTATGTTTGTCGTTGTGCTCCTACACACACGTTGCACTCTTTTTACCTTTATTTTTTTTGGTGAGACAGCCCTATACCCGGGCTAGAGCATATCTTAGGCTAGAACGAAGTCATTAGTGGCTGCTCACTGGACGTACGTCTTGTTGGGTGGTTGCGAAGACTTCACCTAGAGTTTGGCTTTGTTTGATGATACCATCACTTGGACGTACGGCCCTGTGATCGGTGGTCTCAGATGAGGTCGTTGGCTCTAGGAACCTTATTTAGGGTCCTTCTTTTAGTGCTATCCTTGAAGTGTGTACCCGTAGAAATAGCCATAGACCCTGTCTCTAAGAAACCTTGTAGGACACAAAGGAGCTGCATACCCCTGCATCTGAATAAAGATTTTTGCAAATAAACCGAAAATTTTCAAAAAAAAATGTATATGAATTTCTAGCTTTTGAAAAACTGTTATGTTGAAATTTTTTTTTTTCATCATGCATCCATTCATACACTTTGCATGCATTCTCACCAATGCCGGGGAAATTGTAGATACCAAAAAAGGGGAGAAAGAAAAATGGATCAGAATGTGAAAAGAACCCTCAAGTGGAATTTCAAACAACAGGACGTCCAGAGCTTGGTTAGGTTCGGTAATCAGCTTCCCCCACGGCGAAAAGAGGCTTATCAGGGTACATATGGTAATCTCCTCGATTTGCTAGAGGTGAATGTTCAAACTGAGGCCCTCACTGCTTTGACCCAGTTCTTTGATCCCGAATACCGTTGCTTCACTTTCCAAGATTATCAGCTGGTCCCCACTTTAGAAGAATTTGAGAAGATCTTAGGCTTTCCTGCTGCGAACTGCAAGCCGTATTCTTATGTGGAGAGGTATTCATTAGCAGAGGCTTTGGCTGGCATTCTTCAGATTAAAGAGGAATTTTTGGTTAAAAATGTGGAAGTCAAGGGTCAAAGGCAAGGTCTGTCAAGAAAATTCTTAGAAGCAGAAGCTGAAGCCCTACTTGCCAAGAAGGAGTGGAAGGTTTTCTCTGATGTGCTTGCCCTCCTTATCTATGGAGTTGTCTTGTTCCCTTGTGTTGAGAATTTTGTTGATGCTGCAGCTATTGACGTGTTCCTTGCATTCAAAAAGCGGGAACAAAACCCCACCTCTGTTATTTTAGCTGATTTGTACTATTCTCTTGTTGATCGCCACTCTAAGGGAGAAGGGATGGTTAGGTGTTGTTTGCCAGTTCTGTATCGGTGGTTCGCCTCACATGTTTTTAAAGGACACATTGAAAACAAAGGGAAAGATGAGTGGAAGTGGTTTATTGCTAGCCTTAGAGGAGGTGATATCTCGTGGTGCACTCTGGCCCGGGATACACCAGAATTCTTCTCTCAGCTCAACGGCTTTCCGAATGTTCCACTCATTGGCACTAGGGGATGTATCACCTACAACCCTGCTCTCGCGTTGAGGCAGTTGGGTTACCCAATGACAAGCCCACCATTGATGGAGTCTTTGGCTGACTTTGTGTTACATGATAGAGGTTCCGGGGATTTGAGTTTGTTGAGAAGGATTGTTCGTGCTTGGAACAGACCGGTAAAGAAAGGGCGTGATGAGTTGGGTCGCAGAGATACAAGTGTGGTGGAAGAGTACCTTCAGTGGGTCCAGCTCCGGGCTCGAGCAGTTAAGCTCCCATTTAGAGGCTTTCCTCAGGTTGAAGTTGAGGTTCCTCCACCTGCTCCTATTCTTAATGAGGAGGTTGAGGGGCTCAAGGCTGCTTTATCTCAGTCCCAGCAAGAGAAGTTAGAATTGCAAGCCCAGTTGGAAAAGCTGCTCCACGAGAAAAAGAGCTTAGAGCAAGAAAATGAATTCAAAGAGAAATGTCTTGCTGACTTCAAAGAAAGAATCGTTGCCAGTGACCAAAAGCTCATTGACATGCAGGGTGGTCTTAAAAGTGCTACAAGCGAAATCAGGGTGCGAAATCTGGATAGAAACAGAGCGCTGAATGATGCCCGTGCATGGAAGGTTCAGTTGAATGTCTCCAAGGAATTAGAGAGGACCTTGCGGGGTCAATTGAAGGAAGCAAAAGCACAGTTGAAGACTCTTACTGCTGACTATGAGAGCAAGCTCAGAACTGAGGTACAAGCAAGAAAGCTGGGGCGAGAGAGGCTTGAAGACTGTCAGGCGCTGCTTCAGGGGGAGCTCAGGAAATCTAGGGCATTGGAGGACCATGTGAAGCACCAGGGTGATTTGCTAGAGAGGTGCAGGGCTGAGATGTCCTACTTGATGGAAGAGCATCGAAGATTGGATGATCATTGCCGGCGCCTGCAAGAGAAGTATGCACTCTTATCCAAGCTGTGCTATGATACTGTTACAGGCCTTCCAAGGCGCCTCAGAGCTGCAGAGATTGCTGTGGATGTGTGCACTACTCCGGTAGAGGTCAGAAGATTCATCGAGTATGTCAGGGGTTTGATCTTGGAGATGAGGGGGCAGGCAGATCGTCCTTCCACTTCAAGAAAGAGGAAGAGGAACCAATGCAGGGATTTAGTTGTTGTTTGAAATTCTGGTTATTATAGT
This sequence comes from Astragalus glycyphyllos, assembly GCA_963573325.1. Taxonomy (NCBI): domain Eukaryota; kingdom Viridiplantae; phylum Streptophyta; class Magnoliopsida; order Fabales; family Fabaceae; genus Astragalus; species Astragalus glycyphyllos. The sequence goes on from OY754307.1 coordinate 98,998,074, forward strand.
TTCCTTTTAATTGTTGCTTTGAGAACTCTTTATGATGTACTCCTGCTTTTACGTTATGAATAAATAAAAGGATTATGTGTTTCAGTTCAAATAAAATTGTACGATTCATTTCACATTCTCGATCCTTGTTGTTTACCCAAAAAAAAAAAAAATTTGATATCCCCGGCACCACGTGAAAAAAAAACGCATTTTGCATTGCATGCATACACATATACTTATGCATCCATTCATTTCATGCATCCATGCATCTATTCATTCAGGCTCTTACACAATAAATATTTAAACAAACAGAAAAGGCAAGCTGGTTCGCCGTCACCGTTACTACACTCGTCTGCAGGCAAGACTCATGGCAGAGAATCAAGAAAGTCCAGACATTGAGGTTGAGAGTTACCACTCGGGTCCGGATGATCTGGTTATAGAGATACTCAACCCCGAGCAGCTAGCTCAAGAAAACCGAGTTTTGAAGGATAAGGTAGGGGCTATGGAGGCCCAGATGGTTGAAATGATGGGTATGCTGAGGAATCTGAAAGGTGGGGCCAGTGCTGAGGCCACCGCCGTTGTAAACCCTGATGGAGTTGTCACCTTCATTCCCCCTCCGAGGTCTACTAATGCTGCAACTACTATTCCTCCTCCGGGAACAGGGATCCCTCATTTTGTCCACTCTCCAGGGGCAAACGGTCAGAGCTATCCAGCTGCTCAGAGGTACCCGTGGGGAATGCCAGTCGGTTATACGTCTCAAAATGTTGAATCCAATCCAGCTGGGGTAACAGGGCCAAGTCAGGTTGCTGTGGTCGTACCTGGTGGAGTTGTTGGTGGACCACAAGTCCACGCTTCTAATCATGATGCTGCGCTACAGAGAAATCCACTCAGTCCTACTCCTGGGATCACTACCAATCCTCAGAATGTTGCGTATCAAGTAGGAAATCCCGCTCAGTTTGGAGGATATTATTATGGCATGAGTAGTCATCCTCAGGGGCATGTGTTTGAAAGCTCTCAGTCCAGAGACCAGTATCGTGTGCTTGAAGAACGGTTAAGGGCTGTGGAAGGTGCAAGTGTTAGAGTCAAGGATGCCCGTGATTTGTGTCTCGTTCCAGATATAGTCCTTCCTCCAAAGTTTAAGGCACCTGATTTTGACAAGTACCGGGGTGCTGGTTGTCCATCAAGTCATATAACCATGTATTGCCGAAAAATGGCTGCGCATGCTAGTGATGATAAGCTGTTGATCCACTGCTTTCAGAATAGCTTAGCTGGGGCATCCTTAGACTGGTACATGCAATTACAGTCTTCCGACATCCATAGTTGGAAGGACCTCTCAGAAGCCTTTTTGAAACAGTACCAGTACAATATGGATATGGCTCCAGATCGATCTCAGTTACAGCACATGGGCAAAGGAGATAAAGAATCTTTTAAAGAATACGCCCAACGGTGGAGAAGTACAGCTGCACAAGTAAAGCCATCATTGACAAAGAAAGAAATGGTATACATGTTCATGGAAACTCTTCCGGCAATCTACTACGACAGACTGATAGGGAGTGTCTCGTCAAATTTCTCAGACATGGTAGTTAATGGGGAAAGGCTTGAAAACGGTTTGCGTAGCGGGAAGATTGCCAACCACTTTGGTAGTTCAGGTAGTTCAGGCAGTTCAGGTGGACAAAGAAAGCCCTCTTCTCATTTCCCTAAAAAGAAGGAGGGAGAGACCAATGTAATTTCCGGAGGAAATCCATCTTTCAGTACTCCACCGCAGACAGTACCATTCTCGGCACCAGTGCAACCTCAACGAGCCAATGATGGTTATAAAGCCCAGAACTACCAGTATAAGAAGCGCGTCAGTTTTGATCCAATCTCGATGACTTACACGGAGCTGTTCAATCATCTGGTCTCCAAAAACCTAATCAACACTCGCTCGATGAAGCCTCTCCAGCCTCCTTTCCCTAGGAGCTATAATGCCAATGCTACTTGTAGTTTTCATGAGGGTGGAATCGGTCACACAGTGGAGGACTGCAAAGCTTTTAAGCACGTAGTTCAGGACTTAATCGACGCTAATTGGATTTCTTTCAAACAGAACAGTCCAAGTATAACTACAAATCCACTGCCAGGACATGGGAATCCGTCGACCAATGCAATAGAAGATTCTACTGGACAGGTGATAAGGGAGGTTGAAAAAATTAAAACTCCTTTGGATGCCATTCACGCTGAATTGTGTCGATTTGAGGTCATTGAGAAAGGTTGTTGTCAGGAGAATGGGTGTGCTGATTCCCTGTGTAAAGGGGCCTGTGAAGTTTTTAAGCAGATCTTGCAAGACTTGATGGACCGCCGTGTAGTTCAGGTAGTTACTTTTGAAACAGAAGAAAGCATGATGACCCTTCAGTCTAATAATGGCAGAGAAGTCAGAAGGCCAATTGAGATTTTATATGATTACAATCGGAGGCAAGTTCAAGCCAAAGCTCAGCCCATAGTCATTGAGGTCCCTGCTCCCTTTCCATATGAGAAAGATAGTGCTGTGCCCTGGAAATATAGCACTTTGCCTCCAGTGGAGAGTTCTCCAAGTGCATCTGCTGTCACCAATATATCAGGAGTGGTCAGAATGACGAGAAGCCGCCGTATGTATGCTCCGGAAACTCTTCGGGTTGAAACGTCTAAAGATGCTGAGGACAGGGTTAGAAAAGGAAAAGAGAAAGTATCAGAGGATACCCAGGGCAAGAAAGTAACAGAACAGGAAGCCAGTGAGTTCTTAAGGATTATCAAACAAAGTGATTATCAAATTGTTGATCAGTTGAAACAAACTCCAGCCAAGATCTCTATGCTGTCGTTACTGCTTAGTTCAGAAGCTCATCGGACTGCCCTGATGAAAGTACTCAATGAAGCCCATGTCGCTGAAGATATCTCTGTGTGTCAGTTTGATGGGATTGTAGGAAACATCGTGGCAGCTAACCATTTGACTTTTGCTGACGATGAGTTACCCCCAGGAGGAAGAAAGCATAACCAGGCTCTGCATATCTCCGTCAAATGCGGAGACTATGTGTTGGCTCGGGTTTTGATTGATAATGGGTCCTCACTAAATGTCATGCCAAAGTCCACAATGGACAAAATGGATGTGGACTGCTCTTATATGAAGCCTAGTTCGACGTTGGTGAGAGCGTTTGACGGGTCGAAGAAGGAAGTGCTAGGGGAAGTGGAGTTCCCAATTCAGATTGGGCCGGAGACCTTTTATGTGAATTTCCAAATCATGGACATCACTTCATCATATAGCTGCCTGTTGGGGAGACCGTGGATTCACATGGCGGGAGCTATTCCCTCTTCCCTACACCAGAGGGTCAAGTTTGTGGTAGATGACAAGATTGTTGTTGTGTTTGGTGAAGAAGAAATGTTAGTCAACAAGCCATCTCCATTCCGTTATGTGGAAGCCGCTGAGGAATCTCTGGAGACCTCCTTTCAGTCCCTTGAAATTGCTAATGCTGTATTCGGAGGGAGCAAGCTTCTGTCACCAGGGTCAAAATTGTCAAGGAATGAGGAAATGGTCGCCAAGATCATGTTAGAACAAGGATACAAGGTGGGATGTGGTTTAGGCAAGACTGGTCAGGGGATTCTTGTGCCTATTCAACTGAAGGAAAATCGAGACCGTTGTGGGTTGGGGTACCAGCCGAATCAAGCCGAGAGAAAGGGGATGGCAGAGGAAAGAAAGAGCAGGTGGTTGGCCAAACTGAGAGGTCATGATCCTTGGTCAAAAAAGATCCCTATCTGTGATATTCGCCAGAGCTTTAAGAGTGCAGGGTTGCTGGACCCTAATCAAATTGCTGCCATTGGGGATGGTCCTGGAGCTGAAAAAGGTGATACCAGCCTAGTCCGCCGTTGCTTTGCCGGTGAAAAGTTGAAGAATTGGGAAGCTGCTGACTTTCCCGTGGCTTTTAATTCAAAGTAATAATTTGTAATGCACCCCTGTGGCTCTGCCCAAGGCCATAGGATAAGTTGTTAGGGGCACGCATGTTTTTATCTTCATTGCTATCATCATCATCAATAAAAACGTTGTTTTTGAAATTCATCAATAAAATCATTTCTCTTAATTTCATATGTCTTCTCCGCTTTATTTTATTTTGCTTGTTTGTTTCGCCTTTCATTCTGCTTTTTGCCTCTGCAAATGCAGATCAACAATAATTATCTCTGAAAATAACAATGCCGATGATCCATATTTTGACTTTGATCATCCAATTAATCAAACTGAGGGAGATGTTGAGAACAACTGGGAAGCTCCTCCAGAACTAATGAGATTAATGGAACAGGAAGAAAGGGTCATTCAGCCTCACGGAGAATCAACTGAGGTAATCAACTTGGGTACAGATGAGAACAAGAAAGAAGTTAAGGTCGGTACCGCAATGAACGACAGTGATCGTATGAAGTTAAATCAGCTCCTGCGCGATTACGTTGACATTTTTGCATGGTCGTATCAAGATATGCCTGGGTTGGATACCGATATTGTTGTGCACAAGTTGCCAGTAAAGCCAGAATGCCCGCCTGTAAAGCAAAGACTGAGAAGAATGAAGCCAGAGATGTCGTTGAAAATCCGGGATGAGGTAAAGAAGCAGTTTGATGCCGGGTTTCTAGCAATTGCCAAGTATCCTCAATGGGTTGCCAATATCGTCCCGATTCCGAAGAAGGACGGGAAAGTCAGGATGTGTGTCGATTACAGGGATCTGAACAGAGCCAGCCCCAAAGATGACTTCCCCCTACCCCACATTGATATTCTGGTGGACAGTACAGCCCAACACTCTTTATTCTCCTTCATGGACGGATACTCAGGATACAATCAGATAAAGATGGCTCCAGAAGATATGGAGAAAACAACCTTCATAACTCTCTGGGGAACCTTTTGCTATAAGGTGATGCCTTTCGGACTCAAAAACGCCGGTGCAACGTATCAGAGGGCCATGGTGACATTGTTCCACGACATGATGCACAAGGAAATCGAAGTGTATGTGGATGATATGATTGCTAAATCAAAGACTGATGAAGAGCATATTGTGAATCTGCAAAAACTCTTTGAACGTCTAAGGAAGTTCAAACTCAGATTAAACCCAGCTAAATGCACCTTCGGTGTAAGATCCGGAAAGCTACTGGGGTTCATCGTCAGTCAGAAAGGGATAGAAGTTGATCCAGATAAAGTCAAAGCAATCCTCGAAATGCCAGTACCCAAGACTGAAAGGGAGGTCCGTGGTTTTCTTGGGAGACTGAATTACATCTCAAGGTTCATATCCCAACTGACAGCCACTTGCGAGCCTCTCTTTAAGCTGTTGTGCAAGAACCAAGAATCCAAATGGAACGATGATTGTCAGAGAGCCTTCGAGAGAATTAAAGAGTATCTTCAGAATCCACCAATTCTGATGCCACCGGTGTCCGGAAGACCTCTGATCTTGTACCTAACCGTGTTAGACAATTCGATGGGGTGTGTGCTGGGGCAGCATGATGGGTCAGGCAAGAAAGAACATTCTATTTATTACCTGAGCAAGAAATTTACTGACTGCGAGACAAGATACACAATGCTGGAGAAGACTTGTTGTGCTTTGGCTTGGGCTGCTCATCGTTTAAGGCAGTACATGCTGAGCCATACAACTTGGTTGGTGTCTAAAATGGATCCGATCAAGTACATTTTTGAGAAACCAGCTCTCGCAGGACGGATTGCCCGTTGGCAGATGTTATTGTCAGAATATGATATCCTGTACGTCACGCAGAAGGCAGTCAAGGGCAGCGCACTTGCTGAGTACTTAGCTTGTCAGCCTATCCTAGAATACTAGTCGATGCAGTATGATTTTCCCGATGAAGACATCATGGTACTATTCGACGAGGGGAAGTCCCAAGAAGATGAAAGATGGAGGATGATATTTGATGGTGCATCCAACATGTGGGGGCATGGGGCCGGAGCTGTGTTAATCTCTCCAGACAATCGCTTCATTCCGGTCACTGCGAGACTGAGCTTTTATGTTACAAATAACATTGCGGAATACGAAGCGTGCATCCTGGGTATTCAGGCAGCCCTTGAATGGAAGGTCAAAAGGCTTGATGTGTATGGTGATTCAGCCTTGGTTATTCATCAGGTGCGAGGTGATTGGGAGACCAGAGATCCCAAATTGATTCCCTATTATGATTATGTTCAAGAATTGATGGAGTCCTTTGAGGAAGTCACTTTCCAGCATATCCCTCGAAGCGAAAACCAGGTGGCCGATGCTTTGGCAACCTTGTCGTCAATGTTCAACATCAGTTGTGACAAGAGTTTAGCTCACCTCAGAATCCAGCATAGGGATCTACCAGCACATCATTACTGCACTGCAATAGATGAAGAGCCTGATGACAAGCCGTGGTACCATGATATTGGCACTGGTTTCGTTAAATTCGGAGTTGTATAGCTCGAGTTATAGGCGATACAAGTTAGGTTAAAATTCTGGAAACGATTTGGGTATAGATTCGGTATTTCGGTGACTGGGAACGTTGTATTGACCGAAAAATTATGTGGTTTATTTTTCTGGAAATTAGACTTAATGCTTGTTAATTTGGCACTGGTTTGGTTGCGTTTAGAGTTGTGTAGCTCGAGATATGAATTCCACAAGTTAGAGTAAGATTCTGGAAACAATCTGGACACAGGGTCAGTGTTTTGGTTACCACGTTTTCAAAAGAACTCCTTTTCGAACGAATCCAATTTCTTTGAAAACTAGACAAAATTTGCCCCAGTTTATGCACAAGTTTCATGCAATTTGATTGAGTTTTGGTCACTTTGGAATTGCTTGAATTTGAAGGACAGAAACTGTCCTCTTTTGCAACTAGCCTGTGTGCTTTTCGAAAACTGTACCTATTGGACACTCTCCTTCAAAAACTGAACTTAGGGATGATAACCAGACCCATAGGGCTTTCCAACAAGTATTTATTTGTTGAAATCCGATGTCGTTTGCTATTTTAATTAATTCGCTGAAGTAGCTGCGATGTGCCTAGGCGCTGTGCGCCAGTCTTGTGCGTGGTGTGCGTGCGTTATGTCCGCGTTGTGGAGCCGTCTGGTGTTAATATTTCAGGTGCGGTGCTGGTATGCTCAGGAGAGTTTAGTGGTAGCTGTGATGCTACAACTTGGTGCTATTTTTGGTGAAATCATTTGTTTTGATTCTGGTGATATAGTATTTATTTTAAATACTTGTTATGGTGAGTTGGTGCATAATCATGGTGTCGCATTGTCATATGCATGTTTTGGTGATATAGGCTCTGCCTCTGGTGTTTATTGGTGATATGCCCGTCGTGGCTCATTTTGGTGATCGGTACCGCATGCATATGCCCACTGGAGGGGTTGCATATCATCCCATTGTCTATGAATGTTATAATTTTGGTGGTTCACTGTCAAATGGATTTTTCCTTTGGTATCTGGTGCTGTGATATGGTGTAATTGTATTGTGTTGCTGTAGTTACCTGATGCTAGCATATTTTTATCATCTGCTTATTATCTCTGTTAGACTCACCCCTTCTGCTTGGAATGTTGCTCTCATGCGGCAACGCTGCAGGTGATCGCTAGTGCTCGTGGAGGAATTGCTAGGTTTTGCTTCCTCTCTCGTTTGGGTCTGTGTCGGCTCTGATATGTAGCACCGGGGAGTCGTTAGTTATCGTTTTGAACTATTATTTTAGTTATTGGAAATTGTTTTAATTAATTTTGGAGATGTCTTTAATTGTTAATTCTGGAGATGTTTAAACTGGTTAATATTTCCGCTGCTTGGTGATTTCTTTTATATAAATTATTTTGGAGATTTTTTAAAATGGTGAAAAATGTAGCGCCCTTCGAGGTGACTCTGATAATTGTCTATTTATTTGTAATAGTAAAAGGGGGGTGTTACATTAGTGGTATCAGAGCAGTTCGGTCTGTCCGGCCAAGTTGTCGAGTCGTCGAGTCGGGTAACACTTGAGTAATTGTTACTCGTTTCTGATTATAGTTTCTGTTGCAGTGTTTGGTTGAGATGGCAGGACGGAACGATGCTGCACTCGCTGCTGCTTTGCAGGCTGTGGCTCAAGCTGTGGAGAATAACCCAGGTGCTGCTGGTGATGCTGGGTCGCGCAGTTTGGCTACGTTTCAGAGGGAGAATCCTCCTACCTTTAAGGGCAAGTATAACCCTGATGGTGCTTTGGCGTGGCTGAAAGAGATGGAGAGAATCTTTCGTGTTATGGATTGCTCTGAGGCGCAGAAAGTCAGGTATGGTACTCATATGCTGGCAGAGGAGGCTGATGACTGGTGGTTGGAGGTGAGGCAGAGGTTGGCGACTGTGAATGAAGAGGTCACTTGGGCTGTGTTCAGCAGAGAATTTCTGAGAAAGTATTATCCTGAAGATGTCCGTGGGAAGAAAGAGATTGAGTTTCTGGAGCTGAAGCAGGGTAATATGTCGGTGACTGAGTATGCTGCCAAGTTCATTGAATTGGCGAAGTTCTATCCACATTATGGTGAGGCTGGTGCTGAATTCTCCAAATGCATCAAGTTTGAAAATGGGTTGCGGGCTGATATCAAGAAGGCGATAGGGTATCAGAAAATTCGGGTGTTCTTGGAGTTGATTGACAGCTGCAGAATCTTCGAGGAAGACAGTAATGCTCATTCTAGAGTCATGAGGGATAGGCAGAAGAATTTCTCGAGTCGTGGGAAGCCGTATGAGGTTCCAGCTGGTAAGGGCAATCAGAGAACTGCTGTGGGTAAGAGACCTAGTGGGGGAGATGCTGCTGCTAGTGTGGTATGTTACAAGTGTGGTAAACCCGGTCATAAGCGTCCTGACTGTCCAGGTGATGTGAAGAAGTGCTACAAGTGTGGTAAAGAGGGTCACATGGCGTCTAGCTGTGATCGAAAGGATGTGTTATGCTACAACTGTGGTGAGGGTGGTCATATCAGCACTCAGTGTCCTAAACCGAAGAAAGAAAGGTCCGTTGGGAAGGTGTTCGCTCTGGCGGGGTCAGATGCAGTGAATGAGATCAGAGGTACATGCTATATTAATAATTCTCCTCTTATTGCTATTATTGATACTGGTGCTACCCATTGTTTTATTGCTACTGCATGTGTTGAGAAATTAGATCTTGTTTTATCTTCTATGTTGAGGGAGATGGTTATCGATACTCCGGCTAAGGGTTCGGTGACTACCTCGGTTGTTTGTGCTAAATGCCCTTTATCGATATTCGGTAATGATTTTCTCGTTGACTTGATTTGTTTGCCGCTGAGCGGAATGGATGTTATTCTAGGTATGGACTGGTTAGTTGATAACCATGTTCATATCAACTGTCATGAAAGGTCTGTGAGTTTCTTTTCTCCTGAAGAGGAAGAGTCTGGTTTGTTGTCTGCTGGTCAGTTGCATAGGGTAATGAGGGAAGACGTCCAGTTGTTTTCATTAATGGCGTCATTGTCTGCTGAGAGCCAAGCGAAGGTTGATGAGTTGCAGGTGGTGCGAGAGTTTTCTGAGGTTTTTCCCGACGAGATTTCGGATGTACCACCAGAGAGAGAGGTTGAGTTTGCTATTGATCTGGTACCTGATACTAAACCTGTGTCTATGGCACCGTATAGAATGTCTGCATCTGAATTGTCAGAACTGAAGAAGCAACTCGAGGATCTGCTTGAAAAGAAATTTGTGAGGCCAAGTGTGTCGCCGTGGGGAGCTCCAGTGTTGTTGGTGAAAAAGAAAGATGGTAGTATGAGGTTGTGCGTAGACTATCGGCAGCTGAATAAGGTGACTATTAAGAACAAGTATCCGCTTCCGAGGATTGATGACTTAATGGATCAGTTGGTGGGTGCTCAGGTGTTCAGTAAAATAGATTTGAGATCGGGTTATCATCAGATCAAGGTGAAAGACGAAGACATTCAGAAGACAGCTTTCAGAACCCGTTATGGGCATTATGAGTATTCCGTGATGCCTTTCGGTGTGACTAATGCGCCGGGAGTGTTCATGGAGTACATGAATCGTATCTTTCGTGAGTATCTGGATCGGTTTGTGGTGGTATTCATTGATGACATCCTAATTTATTCTAAGTCAGAAGAGGAGCATGCAGAACATCTGAGATTGGTATTGGAAATTCTGAGGGACAGGAAATTATATGCGAAGCTGTCTAAGTGTGAGTTTTGGTTGAAAGAGGTTAGCTTTCTGGGTCATGTTATTTAGGGGAATGGAATTGCCGTGGATCCGTCTAAGGTTGATGCCGTGTTACAATGGGAGTCTCCGAAGTCAGATACTGAGATTAGAAGTTTTCTGGGTCTGGCAGGTTACTATAGGAGGTTTATAGAAGCATTTTCGAAGTTGGCACTTCCGTTGACTCAGTTGACTTGCAAGGGTAAAGCTTTCATCTGGGATGACTGTTGTGAAGAGAGCTTCAAAGAATTGAAGGAGAGGTTGACGACGTCTCCTGTTCTGACGTTGCCTAATCTGGAAGAGTCGTTTGTGGTGTATTGTGATGCTTCCAAGATGGGGTTGGGAGGTGTGCTTATGCAGAATGGTAAGGTAGTTGCCTATGCGTCGAGACAGTTGAGGACTCATGAGAAGAACTACCCTACCCATGATTTAGAACTTGCTGCAGTTGTGTTCGCGTTGAAAATTTGGAGACATTATCTGTATCGTTCGAGGTTTGAGGTGTTCAGTGATCATAAGGGTTTGCAGTATTTGTTTGATCAGAAAGAGTTGAATATGAGACAGCGTAGATGGTTGGAGTTGCTGAAAGACTATGACTTTAGCTTGAACTATCATCCGGGAAAGGCTAATGTGGTAGCTGACGCTTTAAGTCGAAAGACGTTGCATATGTCAGCAATGATGGTTAGAGAACTCGAATTAATTGAGCAGTTCAGGGATATGAGTTTGGTTTGTGAAGTGACGCCTCAGAGTGTCAGATTGGGGATGTTGAAGATTGATAATGAATTCATGGCTAGCATTCGAGAAGCTCAGAAGTTAGATGATAAATTAGTTGACCTGATGGTTGGGATTGATCAATCCGAGAATAAAGACTTTGAGTTGGATGCGCAGAATGTATTGAAGTACCGTGGAAGAATCTGCATTCCTGATGATGAGGAGATGAAAAGAGCAATTTTAGAAGAAGGTCATAGGAGTAAGTTGAGTACCCATCCGGGAGCTACAAAGATGTATCAGGATCTGAAGAAGATGTTTTGGTGGCCTGGTATGAAGCGTGATGTGGCGCAGTTTGTGTATTCCTGCTTGACTTGTCAGAAATCGAAGGTTGAGCATCAGAAGCCTGCTGGGTTGATGCAACCGTTGGAGATTCCGGAATGGAAGTGGGATAGTATTTCTATGGATTTCGTGATAGGGTTACCTAATACTGTGAGGGGGCACGATTCAATTTGGGTGATTGTGGATAGATTGACGAAGTCTGCTCATTTTATTCCTATCAATATCACGTATCCGGTGTCGAGATTGGCAGAGATTTATATTCAGGTGATTGTGAAGTTGCATGGTGTTCCTTTGTGCATTGTGTCTGACAGAGATCCTAGGTTCACTTCTGATTTCTGGAAGAGTTTGCAAGAAGCGTTGGGTTCTAAATTGAGGTTGAGTTCAGCTTATCATCCTCAAACTGATGGACAGACAGATAGGACCATTCAGTCGTTGGAAGACTTGTTGAGATCTCGTGTTCTTGAGCAGGGAGGTGCGTGGGATACTCACCTTCCGTTGATCGAGTTTACTTACAACAATAGTTACCATTCTAGCATCGGGATGGCACCGTTCGAGGCATTGTATGGTCGGAGATGTAGGACTCCGTTGTGTTGTCATGAATCTGGGGAGAGTATTGTTCTTGGACCCGAGGTTGTTCGAGAGACTACTGAAAAGGTGAAATTGATCCGTGAGAAAATGAAAGCGTCGCAGAGTAGACAGAAGAGCTATCATGATAAGAGAAGGAAGGATTTAGAATTCCAAGCTGGTGATCATGTGTTTTTGAGAGTCACGCCTATGGCTGGTGTTGGGCGTGCATTGAAGACAAAGAAGTTGACTCCTCGTTTCATTGGACCGTATCAGATCACTGAGAGAATTGGTAATGTTGCTTATAGGGTGGCCTTGCTGCCTAATCTTTCGAATTTGCACGATGTATTTCATGTGTCGCAACTTCGGAAGTATATTTCGGATCCGTCCCATGTGATTCCGATGGATGATGTGCATGTGCGGGATAATCTCACTGTGGAGACAATGCCTGTGCGAATTGAAGATCGTGAAGTGAAGACTTTACGTGGCAAAGAGATAAACCTGGTGAAAGTGGTCTGGTTAGGAGCTGCTGGTGAAAGCATGACATGGGAGTTGGAGAGCAAGATGCGAGAGTCGTATCCGGAGCTGTTTGAATCAGGTATGTTTTCGAGGACGAAAGATTCTAAGTGGGGGAGGGTTGTAACACCCCGGAAATAATTTAATTAAAATAGTTGATTGAATTATTAAAATAATTTGGAGGCGGGATATAGATAAATTAAAAGGTTAATATTTTATATGCGTAGGAGGTGAAACGAGTAAAGGAGGTGGTGACGTAGAGAGCCCAGTGTTTACTGAGCCCTCAACTTAAACCCTGGGGGTTTAAGCCAAACCCTCATTCGCAGCAAGGAAAAGAAAAACGAAAGTGAGAGTGAGAGAGAGCACGCGGCGCAAAGAGGGAGAGAAGAGGAGGGTTTTGCGAAGAATTTCAAAAGGAGATCGTTCGTGTTGCTGTGGTTTTGTTCGTGTCTCGTTCGTCGTGTTCCGGAGCTTACGTTATTCGAGGTAAGGGTGGGCTTAACCTTGATAATGGGTTGATGATAATTATGTGTGGGTAGTCTAGGGTTTTGTTGAATTGTTCGTGTTGTTGCATATCGTGTTTTCGTTGAGATTGGTGCTTTGATGATTATTGCACGTTATTGTGATTTGTTTCGTTATTTGTTGTTGCGTGATTGTTGTATCACGATGATGGTGTTGTTATTGTTCGTGTTTTTGTTGTTGCTCTGCGTGGTTGATTGTTGTTGTCGCGTTGTCGAATTGTCGTTTTTGTTGTGGTGGTTGCGGTGTCGTTGCCGTTAGGGTTTGGTGTTTGGCAATTTAGCGATTCTGGACACAGGTTCCGTTTTTCTAAAACTGGCGCTGTTTGGTTGATCGAAAAATTATGAGGTTGATTGTTTTAGAAAATAGACTTAACGCCGGTCGTTTTGGCACTGGTTTCGTTAAATTCGGAGTTGTATAGCTCGAGTTATAGGCGATACAAGTTAGGTTAAAATTCTGGAAACGATTTGGGTATAGATTCGGTATTTCGGTGACTGGGAACGTTGTATTGACCGAAAAATTATGTGGTTTATTTTTCTGGAAAATAGACTTAATGCTTGTTAATTTGGCACTGGTTTGGTTGCGTTTAGAGTTGTGTAGCTCGAGATATGAATTCCACAAGTTAGAGTAAGATTCTGGAAACAATCTGGACACAGGGTCAGTGTTTTGGTTACCACGTTTTCAAAAGAACTCCTTTTCGAACGAATCCAATTTCTTTGAAAACTAGACAAAATTTGCCCCAGTTTATGCACAAGTTTCATGCAATTTGATTGAGTTTTGGTCACTTTGGAATTGCTTGAATTTGAAGGACAGAAACTGTCCTCTTTTGCAACTAGCCTGTGTGCTTTTCGAAAACTATACCTATTGGACACTCTCCTTCAAAAACTGAACTTAGGGATGATAACCAGACCCATAGGGCTTTCCAACAAGTATTTATTTGTTGAAATCCGATGTCGTTTTCTATTTTAATTAATTCGCTGAAGTAGGTGCGATGTGCCTAGGCGCTGTGCGCCAGTCTTGTGCGTGGTGTGCGTGCGTTATGTCCGCGTTGTGGAGCCGTCTGGTGTTAATACTTCAGGTGCGGTGCTGGTATGCTCAGGAGAGTTTAGTGGTAGCTGTGATGCTACAACTTGGTGCTATTTTTGGTGAAATCATTTGTTTTGATTCTGGTGATATAGTATTTATTTTAAATACTTGTTATGGTGAGTTGGTGCATAATCATGGTGTCGCATTGTCATATGCATGTTTTGGTGATATAGGCTCTGCCTCTGGTGTTTATTGGTGATATGCCCTTCGTGGCTCATTTTGGTGATCGGTACCGCATGCATATGCCCACTGGAGGGGTTGCATATCATCCCATTGTCTATGAATGTTATAATTTTGGTGGTTCACTGTCAAATGGATTTTTCCTTTGGTATCTGGTGCTGTGATATGGTGTAATTGTATTGTGTTGCTGTAGTTACCTGATGCTAGCATATTTTTATCATCTGCTTATTATCTCTGTTAGACTCACCCCTTCTGCTTGGAATGTTGCTCTCATGCGGCAACGCTGCAGGTGATCGCTAGTGCTCGTGGAGGAATTGCTAGGTTTTGCTTCCTCTCTCGTTTATGTCTGTGTCAGCTCTGATATGTAGCACCGGGAAGTCGTTAGTTATCGTTTTGAACTATTATTTTAGTTATTGGAAATTGTTTTAATTAATTTTGGAGATGTCTTTAATTGTTAATTCTGGAGATGTTTAAACTGGTTAATATTTCCGCTGCTTGGTGATTTCTTTTATATAAATTATTTTGGAGATTTTTTAAAATGGTGAAAAATGTAGCGCCCTTCGAGGTGACTCTGATAATTGTCTATTTATTTGTAATAGTAAAAGGGGGGTGTTACAGCGAACACCTTCCCAACGGACCTTTCTTTCTTCGGTTTAGGACACTGAGTGCTGATATGACCACCCTCACCACAGTTGTAGCATAACACATCCTTTCGATCACAGCTAGACGCCATATGACCCTCTTTACCACACTTGTAGCACTTCTTCACATCACCTGGACAGTCAGGACGCTTATGACCGGGTTTACCACACTTGTAACATACCACACTAGCAGCAGCATCTCCCCCACTAGGTCTCTTACCCACAGCAGTTCTCTGATTGCCCTTACCAGCTGGAACCTCATACGGCTTCCCACGACTCGAGAAATTCTTCTGCCTATCCCTCATGACTCTAGAATGAGCATTACTGTCTTCCTCGAAGATTCTGCAGCTGTCAATCAACTCCGAGAACACCCGAATTTTCTGATACCCTATCGCCTTCTTGATATCAGCCCGCAACCCATTTTCAAACTTGATGCATTTGGAGAATTCAGCACCAGCCTCACCATAATGTGGATAGAACTTCGCCAATTCAATGAACTTGGCAGCATACTCAGTCACCGACATATTACCCTGCTTCAGCTCCAGAAACTCAATCTCTTTCTTCCCACGGACATCTTCAGGATAATACTTTCTCAGAAATTCTCTGCTGAACACAGCCCAAGTGACCTCTTCATTCACAGTCGCCAACCTCTGCCTCACCTCCAACCACCAGTCATCAGCCTCCTCTGCCAGCATGAGTACCATACCTGACTTTCTGCGCCTCAGAGCAATCCATAACACGAAAGATTCTCTCCATCTCTTTCAGCCACGCCAAAGCACCATCAGGGTTATACTTGCCCTTAAAGGTAGGAGGATTCTCCCTCTGAAACGTAGCCAAACTGCGCGACCCAGCAGCACCAGCAGCACCTGGGTTATTCTCCACAGCTTGAGCCACAGCCTGCAAAGCAGCAGCGAGTGCAGCATCGTTCCGTCCCGCCATCTCAACCTAACACTGCAACAGAAACTATAATCAGGAACGAGTAACAATTACTCAAGTGTTACTCGACTCGACGACTCGACAACTTGGCCGGACAGACCGAACTGCTCTGATACCACTAATGTAACACCCCCCTTTTACTATTACAACTAAATAGACAATTATCAGAGTCACCTCGAAGGGCACTACATTTTTCACCATTTTAAAAAAAAACACCATTTTTTCCAAAAAAGATCTCCAAAATAATTTATATAAAAGAAGTCACCAAGCAGCGGAAATATTAACCAGTTTAAACATCTCCAGAATTAACAATTAAAGACATCTCCAAAATTAATTAGAACAATTTCCAATAACTAAAATAATAGTTCAAAACGATAACTAACGACTCCCCGGTGCTACATATCAGAGCTGACACAGACCCAAATGAGAGAGGAAGCAAAACCCAGCAATTCCTCCACGAGCACTAGCGATCACCTGCAGCGTTGCCGCATGAGAGCAACATTCCAAGCAGAAGGGGTGAGTCTAACAGAGGTAATAAGCAGATGATAAAAATATGCTAGCATCAGGTAACTACAGCAACACAATACAATTACACCATATCACAGCACCAGATACCAAAGGAAAAGTCCATTTGACAGTGAACCACCAAAATTATAACATTCATAGACAATGGGATGATATGCAACCCCTCCAGTGGGCATATGCATGCGGTACCGATCACCAAAATGAGCCACGACGGGCATATCACCAATAAACACAAGAGGCAGAGCCTATATCACCAAAATATGCATATGACAATGCGACACCATGATTATGCACCAACTCACCATAACAAGTATTTAAAATGAATACTATATCACCAGAATCAAAACAAATGATTTCACCAAAAATAGCACCAAGTTGTAGCATCACAGCTACCACTAAACTCTCCTGAGCATACCAGCACCGCACCTGAAATATTAACACCAGACGGCTCCACAACGCGGACATAACGCACGCACACCACGCACAAGACTGGCGCACAGCGCCTAGGCACATCGCACCTACTTCAGCGAATTAATTAAACTAGCAAACGACATCGGATTTCAACAAATAAATACTTGTTGGAAAGCCCTATGGGTCTGGTTATCATCCCTAAGTTCAGTTTTTGAAGGAGAGTGTCCAATAGGTACAGTTTTCGAAAAGCACACAGGCTAGTTGCAAAAGAGGACAGTTTCTGTCCTTCAAATTCAAGCAATTCCAAAGTGACCAAAACTCAATCAAATTGCATGAAACTTGTGCATAAACTGGGGAAAATTTTGTCTAGTTTTCAAAGAAATTGGATTCGTTCGAAAAGGAGTTCTTTTGAAAACGTGGTAGCCAAAACACTGACCCTGTGTCCAGATTGTTTCCAGAATCTTACTCTAACTTGTGGAATTCATATCTCGAGCTACACAACTCTAAACGCAAGCAAACCAGTGCCAAATTAACAAGCATTAAGTCTATTTTCCAGAAAAATAAACCACATAATTTTTCGGTCAATACAACGTTCCCAGTCACCGAAATACCGAATCTATACCCAAACCGTTTCCAGAATTTTAACCTAACTTGTATCGCCTATAACTCGAGCTATACAACTCCGAATTTACCGAACCCAGTGCCAAAACGACCGGCGTTAAGTCTATTTTCAAAAACAATCAACCTCATAATTTTTGGATCAACCAAACAGCGCCAGTTTTAGAAAAACCGAACCTGTGTCCAGAATCGCTAAATTGCCAAACACCAAACCCTAACGGCAACGATACCGCAACCACCACAACAAAAACGACAATTCGACAACGCGACAACAACAATCGACCACGCACAGCAACAACAAAAACACGAAAAATAACAACACCATCATCGTGATACAACAATCACGCAACAACAAACAACGAAACAAATCACAATAACGTGCAATAATCATCAAAGCACCAATCTCAATGAAAACACGATATGCAACAACACGAACAATTCAACAAAACCCTAGACTACCCACACATAATTACCATCAACCCATTATCAAGGTTAAGCCCACCCTTACCTCGAATAACGTAAGCTCCGGAACACGACGAACGAGACACGAACAAAACCACAGCAACACGAACGATCCCCTTTTGAAATTCTTCGCGAAACCCTCCTCTTCTTTCCCTCTTTGCGCCGCGTGCTCTCTCTCTCACTCTCACTTTCGTTTTTCTTTTGCTTGCTGCGAATGAGGGTTTGGCTTAAACCCCCAGGGTTTAAGTTGAGGGCTCAGTAAACACTGGGCTCTCTACGTCACCACCTCCTTTACTCGTTTCACCTCCTACGCATATAAAATATTAACCTTTTAATTTATCTATATCCCGCCTCCAAATTATTTTTATAATTCAATCAACTATTTTAATTAAATTATTTCCGGGGTGTTACACCGACCTATGCAGCTATCTAATCAGCCATGGATGGATCACTCCTCGCAAGATGAGATCAGTCCAACCTCCATTCCCAAGCGGGTACAATCCGGAAGCCACTCGCGAGCTCCATGCTGGGGCAATTGGGCATCCTGCTGAAAATTGCTATCTTTTGAAAAGTTTGGTTCAGGGCTTCATTGATTCCAAGCAGTTAACTTTTGAGAAGGGGGGAAGGATCAAGTTCTCAGGGTCTGTGGACTATTAAGCAAAGATAGCAGTTGTTGAAGAGGGTTGAAGTGGTGAAAGCGGCATCATCAAAACATTTGTGTCTTTGTCATGCATTTCATAGCATTTATGAGTGATTGTTGATTTTCATGTAGTTTTTCAGTTCAAAACAATTTTCTGTAATGCAATCCTTTGGCTCTGCCCAAGGCTTTAGGATATTTCAATAAGGGCACACATGTTTCCTTTTAGTATCATCATCAATAAAATGTTATTTTGAATTCCTCAATAAAATTTCTTTCTTTCATTTTGTCATGTGTCTGTTATTTACTTTTCAATTCCTCCCAACGCGGATCAAAAATAATAATAAATGAAAATAATCTTTGAAAACAACAACGCCAATGGTTCATATTGTGACTCTGATTACCCGATTAATCAAACTGAGAGAGAGGCTGAAGACAACTGGGATGTTTCTTCGGAGTTAATAAGTGAAGAATTGGCTAAGGCTGTAGAAATTCATGATGCCACAACTAGGTTGGGCAATGAAGTCAAAGCACAAGTTCAAGCAAAGTGGAGTAATGCTGAGGAAACCAAACAAATGTTACAAGCGAACCTCTTTTGCGACCAAACCCTTTTCCCTTCCTCAGATCAACCAACTTTCCCATTTCCCATTACAAGTACCCCATCACAAAAAAAATTCATAACCAAATGCCTGCCTTCGCCACCTTCCTCACTACCAGTGGCCCTTCTACAAAATCAACCCATCTCATTTGCTCCTCCCTCTGAACCTCCTATCACCCCAGTTAATACCAGAACCCAATCAAGCATCCTCCAACCGCTGCAGGGGTTTCATTGCCATTATCTCTCCAATCACCCCAGACAAGGATCACTTCAAATATCCAAAAATAGTGTATCACTTTTATCAGCTCACTCAACTCAAAAGCAAAAAAGGAAAAAATCAGAAAAAATGAAACAAAAAAGAACAGATTCAAAAAATGAAAATCCCAAAAATGAAAAAACAAGGGAAAAAGAGACGAAAGAAATATAAGTTGTGAGCTGATACATTTGGCCATAAAGCGTAAGAGATCCTTGTCTCAATGAACCTTCCTACACCTTGTTGTGTATGACCACCCTTTCTTCCATAAACCTTCAAACACTTCATCATTCCCATACATCTCTCCTTTCATAAAACAGCAAACACTACCTCGACCTCGTCATCCCGCCCTCCACAAACCCTCAGTCATTCCTCAGACTCCACCATCAGATTTGCAATCAAGCTGTTGTGCAAGAATAAGAGAACAAAGTGGTCCGTCCTCATGAGGAATCAAGAGACATGATCAATTTGAGCAAAGGAGAGGATTGACGCCATGATAAAGAGCAATGAATCAACAAGTTTGTGTAAATCACCCTTCTGACATAAGACACTTGCCTTTATAACAAAGTCTGTAATTACCAAAGTTCGGTCTGTTGCGCAGCTTTCCAAGCTAAGGTAGTCACAAATGACAGTATGAAGACTCCAAGTCAAGCATCATGATCCCTCCCTACGCCACCCTAAAAATGGGGCAGTTAGAGACAATCAACAAAGGATATCAAGGACGATGATGACCTTCATGGAAATCTGGCTTCGTTTTACACTCTAACAGGGGCAAAACCCATATGATGGAAGTAATACTTTCATTGAGCCTTATCAATCTAAAGTACATTTGTCTTATGTCAGAAGAAGAATAAGAGAAAGCTCAAACCGAAGAAAGCTCATCTTCAACAATTTCAAAGAAGACTCAATGCTCAAAAAGATCATGAACCTCCAAAGGGATTCCCATGGAGATGAACCCAATATCATGAAGACGAAGAACTTATTCTCCGGAGGGGCCTTTAATTCTCGCAAAATGGGATGCAAGAAAAGAAAACCCCAGTTTCCAGTAAATTCAGATGCAGTCAGAAAGGAGTATGCCTAAAGAAATAAATGAAAAAAGAGAAAGATGAGCCAAGTAAGAATCAGCTCGCTAGGTTGAAAACCCGCAAAGGGCGGCCAAGGCAAAACCAGAGCGACCTGGTGGATTCAAAACCTGCAAAGGGCGATCCAGGCAAAAATTAGGGTCAGAAAACTTGGACTTGAAATGAAAAAGGCAATCAGCACTCCCAAAAGTTTGGATAAAGGGGTGATCAAGGTCATGAGTATGGACGATTGGCATCGTTACTTCAAAAGAAAAAACACAAGATCTGCTTCCACTTTTTCTTGTATTTTTCCAGTTTAAAATTTTTTCAATGTACTTTCAATTGGCGTGACCTTCTGCACGTCCAGTTTCCATAACAATAAGAATTCAACTTTTTCTTCCATGTGTTTGCTTTTCATGTCTTTTATCTTCACTTATTCTGTCTCTTTGTTTTAAAATAAATGTTTTTATGATTGATGATACTGAATTGTGAAACCTGTGCATGAGTCAAAAAGCATTACAATCATTGCGAAATTTTTGAAAATCACAGAAAAGAGGGGATCCCTCAAATAAATGAATTGGAAAAAAACAAACGCGGGCACAATCACTTCAAATGGCAAGCAAACTTATGCGTGGCTCTGGCATTGCTATTACCCTAGATGGTCCTCATGTCTCAGGCCCAAAGGAAAAGATTTGCACCAAAGATTAAAACAAGGTTTAGTGATCACCAAGTGAGGCTTCTTTCATGCCAAAAGTCAAGACATTCATAGAGAACCAAAGATTTGCACTGAGAACACCACTCAGATCCAAAAGTTGGGGCATTCTCTTCACCACCCACCCACCCTGGTCTTGGGAAAGTTTGTTCATTGTCCATCCCATTCATATACCACCCTCAGTTCATAACCAGTACCATAACTTCATCCCCTTTCACAAACCCACTCAAAGAACCCATTTGAAATTGTCATTCTAAAGTGGGGCATTTCCATAACTGTTCACTCCCGCTCAAATGAGCAGAGTTCTCCCTAAAGTCATTCACATCCATAAATTCCTGTCGGGGCAGTCTCTCAACTCACTGTCCTAAACCAATCTCAAGTTAACTAACTCACTCGTCCACATCTGCACTCTTATGCATACTTACTAGTCAATGCTTCAGAGAGAGAGAATACAAATTGATCATGTGGTGTTTAAAGTTCAGTCATCATGGAAATGGAAAGGAAAATAAGTGAGCTTGTTAATAAAAACCTTGAGAACACCAGAGTTTGAATCAAATCTAGTTTTTCCAAAGAATGGTCCATAGCCATCTCAATTCCTTGCATTCAAAGTCTCGCGTCTCATCATCATAAAAATGTTTACAAAAATGTTTAAATACTCCAATCATTCATCCTCCTCATGCATGTAGGCATTTCATGTTATCCAAAGCATTACATTCGCATCATCCACATTCATCACAATAAAAGCAAAAGAACACAGACATTCCATAGCATTTATCATCATCACATCAAACATCAAATCAGTTTTCAAAACAAAAAGAGGCATTCTTAATAAATAGTCATAGTCGTCACGATAGGACGCTTGAATTGATCACTCAAGAATCCTAAAGTCCCTATGTTAAAAGAAAATTAAAAACATTCATTGCATCACGTGCATTCGCATAACCTGCCCTTGCATAACATACATTTGCATTACATTTGCATATCCACCTCTTGTGCATTCATCGAAAAAAGAATAAGGAGCATTTCATGAATATCCATGTCTTTGCTAAATTTTTCTGCATCCAAATAAGTTGCTATCTGCTAGTAACAGCTCAAGTCGCCGATGGTCGATCCTACGAAACTCGTGTTCGTTCGATCACCACTAAGGTAAGAAAAAACTTGCATTCATGCACCATTCCTTGCATCAATTAACGTATGCAGGTACCCTGGATCGGTGCGGCAGCATTGACCAACTGAAGAAAACCAATTGGATTTTCAAATCCCCTTTGGACCCACGTGTCCTCCAGAAAGATTGACTTCACTTCGTATTCGAGCTGCGAGTAAGTCCCCCTGACCTCAATAGGTCCAGTCGAAAAGGATAGCTGTGTTGGCCTAAAACATGGCGCAGTCCTAGGAAAATATCGAGATCTAGACTTGATATAGTACCCTCCCCCGGTCGCTCGAAAGACCACCCCTTTGAGCCCACGTGCTCCCCAGGCCCAAGTGCAAACTCGGATCGTTCGCGATTCGTTAAAAGGCTTTAGGCAGCCTCCTTCGCCGGCTTAATGAGGGCCGGCACCCTTTTTTTTTTTGCTTTCTTTACTACTTTCGCTGGCTTATTGAGGGTTGGCACCAATTGATTCCAAAAAGAAAAGCAAGAAAAAAAAAGAGAAGGAAAAAAAAGGGCAAAAAAAAAATCTTTTCATTGCATTTGTATCATATTTCAAAAAGGAACAAAAAAGAGAAAAAAAGAAAAAGGAAAATTCTGGTTTCTCTAAGTAGACAAAATTGGTATAATTTTTGAATTCTTTATTTCTATTTTGGCTCGGAATATGTTTTGGCCAATTCATATTCCTTGTTAAAATCCAAATAAAGAGGGGCAGCTGTCATACCCTAATTTTGTCCGCCTAGGTCAAAACCCTAATTCTCAACAAAAATAAATAAATTGAGAAGTGTGGCATTATTTTGAAAAGTGTGAAGAGCATTGTGCATGCATTCTAGTTTTTTTTAGGTTGGAAATGCATTTTTGGACAAAAAAATGTTTTTAGGGCAAAGGGTATTTTGGTCATTTTTCAAAAAAAAAAAAGAGGATAATTTTTCATCAAAAATCATTGTGCAATTTTAGAGGAAATTATTTGAAGCAAGACACCCTTGGTCATATATTTTTTGCGCATACATGCACGCAATTGCATAAAAATTCAAATTTAAAAAAGGCATCAAAAAGGAATATTCTACAAAAATTTCAAGATGAGGTTTTTATGATATTTTTGGTCATGGTGATCTCATAAAATGGCATATTCCTAAGGTTCCTAGTATGTGGCCTAAATTGGGTGTATTTTTGTACAATTATCCTAAGAAGAATAATAAAAAATGAAGGGATAATGGAATGGTCATATAATAGTACAATAGTATAAGATGACAACTAGCAAAACTTGGTGACCACTCCCACTACCTCTTGGCCGAATTTCACCCTCTCTATTCTCTCATTTTGTGTTTTCTCAATGCCCTCAATCCATGTGAGCCTCAATCCTAGCCTTTGATTCAAAATTAAAATCAAATCCTAGAGCACAACTAGTGCATATTGACCTAAATACCCTCAAACCTAGATGCATTCTATAAATACCCTATTAACCTCACCTCTCACAACTTTTGGCCTCATTTTTTCACTCACACAATCCTAGCACACAACTCCCTCTCCTAATTCCCTCTCTTGGCCGAAATCATACCACCTTCTTCCTCCATCAATTCTTCATTTCTCCTTCACCAAATCACCATTTTCTCACCTCATTTCCATTCCTACTTCATATATCTTCCTTCTCTCCTAATTTAATTCAAGCTTGCATCATCAAAGGGCATTTTTAAGCAAGCATTTCGTGGGTTTCATTGAAGTTTGGTGAAGATTCAAGTTGATTTGTGGTCTTGTTCTTCATATTAGTCATTCCTTAGCTTGGATTTGAGGTAAACTTCTTAAAACCTAGCATCGTCTTCAACTTTTTTGCATCAAAAAGTAGATATCATGTTTCTAATTTTGCATCCTACCATATTCATGCATTTTAGTGTTGGTATATTGTTGATTTGTTGATTGTTGTTGGTGAGAGGTATCTCAAACATTTTGACAAGCACTTAGGGAGGCTTGGGTGTTTGAGATTGCTTCTCACCCTTGAATAAATTGTGATTTGTGTTGTTATCATTTTGCTTGTTGCATTTTGTGAAATAAAATTGAGTTAGGAAGCTATGAATGTTTTGCACCCTTAGCATAAAATAGGTTTAATCGAGTTTGATGCATTTCTTTATGCAATCTTGTTATTGAGGCTTGATTTTGAAGTTCCCATGTCCAAACATGTTGTTTGATTTTGCAAATATTCATTTTTCATGCCTTCTTATTTCCACAAAAAAATCAAAAAAAATATGAATAGTTGTTGATTTTGGTGTTTGATTGCTTGGATCTTGTGAATAAATGTTCCTAAGTCTTGTTAGTGTCATTTGCTCGCTTGATTTTGTGTATTTGTTGAATGAATTTGTTGTTTGGTTATGTTTTGGTTCGCAAGTTTCTAATAAGATAGGGTTTTTGTTTTTTCTTTGTGAAAAGGGTTTACAATTGTGAGTAAAATGATCTCTCAAATTGTTTTGATGTTGCTTGTTAGTAACTTGTTTGCAAAATTACTCTATGTTGATGATTGGCAAGAGGACTCACACTTGTGCCTTAGGCACTTTCACTTTAAGTGATGAGGATTGCCTAAGATGATTCAATTTTCTTTGTGCAATTCTTGCTTGAAAATGCAAATGCTAGTTTTCTAACTTGATTAATCAATTTTGGTTACAAAAATGACTTGTTAATGCCCTCTTTTGGTCACTTTTGGTCTTGCAAATGTGATGTTCTTTCTAGGTCAATGTTATGCTTTAATGTTGATGATTTGGTAAAAGGACTAGACACTTATGCCTTTGTGCATTGTCTCAAATGTCAAGGATTACCAAAAGGGATTCAACCTTGTGTTTTTATCTTGTGTTGATGCCTAATTGAATTAAACTTTTGCATTATCTATTTGTGTGCCTATTCTTGTAACCTATTTGGTTAATGTTGATCTTACATATGCATGCCATTAGATGTTGATGACTAAGTGTCATTCTTGTGCTCAAATGTTGTAATTGGTAATGTTTATGCTTATGCTTACATTGTTGATTGCTTTGCTTGCAATTTGTTAAATGTTGCACTTTGGTTCTTGACTTGGAAATTGATTGAATGTTCTACTTTCTTTTCCTTTTGGATGCCACGCCATCCAAACAAACCTTTTGTGACCAATGTCACCCTCAAACTCCCTTCTCCTTTCTTCAAATCAATCATTTTCTAAAGCTTTTTTCCAAACTCAATCTTTTCTCAAATTGTTTTCATAAGACAATCAAATTCTTTCTAAGATCAACAATAAACCTTTTTGAAAACTCATAAGGAGGCAAGTCGGACGTACATCCGGTGTTGTCTAGCGTCCTAAGATCGGAGCTGTACAGCTCAAACATCTTGGGATACTTGTGAGAATCAAAACAAGTAATTAACAACTTGAACCCTATTTCAAAAAATGAGTAAGGAATCGAGTCGGATGTACATCCGGTATTGGTTAGCGTCTTAGGGTTAGCGAGCTGTACAGTTCGTGCGAGCCTAAGATACTTGCTCAAATAAAAGCAACCAACCTCACAACAAATCTTTTTCTTCCTTAATCAAAAAAACATTTTCAGTAAGTAGGGGGCACGTCGTCTGTACAGGCGGGGTTGTCTTTGTTCTAGGTCTAGTGGACTGTACAGTCTAGGACCGAAAACCCCTACAATAAAAAACACCAACACAAAGTTTCTCAACTCAGGAGAACTACGTAAGCTTTGAATTCTCCATCGCACCGGGAGATACGTAGGAGCGGGTCACATCCCGTCAAGCACACTTTTAAAAAATAATAAAAAGATTCTTCTTTTCCCCCGTTTTCAAAAACACTTTTCTCAAATAAAAAAAGAAGTAGAACGAATTGTTTCAAATCAACTCTGTCAAAACCGCACATCAAGTTAAAGGTTCCCTTTCGGTAGAAAGGAGGTGTGGGGTGCTAATACCTTCCCCACACCTAACCGACCCCCGAACCTACATCTCTAGTTCTCAAAGGACCACCCACCTTAAAAAGGACCCTTTTTTCAATGTTTTGGTCCCTAAATAAAAAATGTTGATGGCGGCTTCACAAATTTTCACGTTGTACGATGAAAGGTCCAATCCGGATTCTTCGGGGTGCAACAATGTCAAACTCCCTATTCATGGAGTCTCTAAAATTTTGCATCATACTTTCATCATTCCCTGTGTATATGAGGTCATCAACATACACACTAACTATCAATATCTTGCCTTCTTCGTTATGTTTTAGGAACAAAGTTTTCTCATGTTGACTTTTTTGAAAACCTTCAATTAGGAAATAAGTCTCAATTCTACTGAACCAAGCCCTTGGGGCTTGTTTCAGACCATATAAAGCTTTGTGAAGCTTGTTGCAGTGTATCCTTTGGGTTGTTCCACATACACTTCTTCATCTAACTTTCCATATAGAAAAGCAGATTTCACATCTAACTGGTATAGCAACCATCCTTTGTGAGCAGCCATTGCAATGATCATTCTGATGGTGTCTAATCTGCTCACAAAAGCAAAAACATCCTTGTAGTCAATTCCATACCTCTGAGTGTATCCTCTAGCTACCAGCCTTGCTTTGAATTTTTCTACTTTGCCATTCTCATTTAACTTTGTCTTGTATATCCATTTTACACCAATTGTTTTTGCTCCCTTGGGTAATTCAGTCAATTCCCAGGTACCATTCTTCACAATGGAGTTAATTTCACTGTCCATAGCTGTTCTCCATTTCTGATCTTTTGATGCTTCTTCAAATGTTTCTGGATCAGATGAATCAAGCACTAAATGAGCAGTTTCATCATCATCTAACACTTCCCCAACTACAAAATCATTTAGCCAGGCAGGAGGATTCTTTGTTCTGGTTATTCTTCCTTCCCTGTCATCTGTATTAGTGTTGCTGTTGTCAAGACTTTCAGATGAGTTTCCCGCATCAGTGTTGAGAGTATCACTAGTGGAGCCATTGTCATTGACCACTGGTTCAGTACTCTTTGTCTCAGTTGAGTCTTCCTCAGTTCTTACTTCTTGCTCACTCTGATATAACTCATCTTCCCATTCAAGATCAAGCAGCAACTCCTTCTCATGACTTTCTTCCCAGTTCCAATGAGCCATTTCATCAAACTTTACATCCCTGCTCACAAGAATTTTGAGTAATAGGATTATACAACCTATATCCTTTAGATTCATCACTCATGCCTAACAAAACACATTTTTGACTCTTGTTATCAAGTTTTGTTCTTTTAATGTCCGATATGTGAACATAACCTACACATCCAAAGACTCTAAAATGATCAATAGCAGGTTTAGTCCCAGACCAGGCTTCTTCTGGTGTTTTGTTTTCCAGAGCTACTGTAGGTGCTCTATTTAGAACATATATTGACCAGTTAACTGCTTTAGGCCAGAAACACTTAGGCATCTTTTTATCAGTCAAGACAGTTCTAACCATATTCATGACAGTTCTGTTTTTTCGTTCTACTACTCTATTTTGTTGTCGTGTGTATGCAGTGGTCAATTGTCTTCTAATTCCTGATTTCTTACAAAACTCATTAAACTCATTTGAGGTGAATTCCCCTCCTCTATCTGTTCTAAGACATTTGATGGTCAAATTTGTTTCTTTTTCTACATGCTTCTTGAATACTAAGAAATAACTAAATGCGTCAGACTTTTCAGCTAAAAAATACACCCATGCTTTTCTAGAAAAATCATCTATAAAGCATAGGAAGTACCTTTTGAGACTGTTTGATGCAGGAGAAATAGGCCCACACAGATCAGCATGAATCAATTGCAGTCTCTAGCTTGCTCTCCACTGGCTTGTCTTTGGGATAGGGTCCCTCTGTTGCTTTCCACTGAGACACTCCTCACATATCTTCTCTGAAAATGATAACTGTGGCAGTCCTCTCACCATATCTTTGCTCTGCAGGGAATTTAGACTTTTGTTGCTGATGTGCCCGTACCTGCAGTGCCACAACTTTGTCAGATCATCATCAGTAACTTGATAGCACTTATCTTTCTTTTCTGAAGCCTTAGCAGATAGGATGAATGTCCTATTATTCTCCATGCTACAGGTCAGAATGAGCCCCTTTTCTGGATGGTACACTTTGCATTTGCAAGTTGTTCCTTCAAATTGTATTGTAAGACCCTTCTCTAGAAATTGTCCTATGCTTAGGAGATTGTTGTTTAATTCAGGCGCATAATACACCTCTGTCACAACATGAGTAATCCCATTCAGTGTGAATCTCACATCACCTTTCCCAAGCACCTTCAATTTTGTACCATTTCCAAGTCTGACAAACTTCTTGTATTCTTCATCAAGCCTGCAGAATAGACTTTTGTCTCCACACGTGTGATTTGAGCAACCAGAGTCTACATACCAGTCTTTCTTTCTTTGTTCTTCACCACCTTCATGAATGGCCATTAATAGCATCTCCTCTACCTCTTCACATTCCACATAATTGACCTCCTTATCCCACTCAGGACACTCATTCTTATAATGTCCTACTTTCTTGCATTTGAAACACTTAATGGTAGACTTATCAGGCTGTCTTCCTCTACCCCTTCCTGTACCTCTAACTAATCCTCTACCTCTGCCATATCCCTCCTTTTCTCTTCCATACTTGCTTTCAAGGCCTGTTCATCAGCATTATTCCTTTTGAATTTTTGTTCATGTACTATCAGTGAACTATGCAGTTCCTCCACAGACATTTCTAGGGATTCAAATTCCTTACGTAAAACATTGCAAACTGACCTTTGAACTCGTGCATTTCCTTCATATATTTTCTTCATTTCTTCCCAGATCGTCTTTGATGTTTCTTTCACCGAAATTGTTTCAAGAATTGTACGAACTATAGCCTGGAACAGATAGTTCTTGGTCTTGAGATCCTTCAGCTTCATCTCATCAAGCAATTTCTGTTCTGCCTCCGTTAGAGTTTCTTTTGTCCCTAATTCATCAAATCCCTTCTCGATCAGCGTCCAGTACTCCTTGGACCTGAGAAAATTCTCCATGAGCATGCTTTAGTGATCGTAATGACCATCAAAGCATGGAATCGATGGTTGCGCATAGTTTCCCTCATTAGCCTTGTTGTTCGTCATCACTGAATCTTCTTTCGAACAAACCCAATCTTGAATTCTCTGCAACGAAATTCTATTTCAAGCCCCAATGTGGAGCTCTGATACCAAAATGTTAGGTGCAATTCAGAGAAAATGAGTGAAACTTGTATTCATTGATGATTGAATCAAGTACATATAGTAGTTCATTACAAATGAAATTAGTTAACAGACTATAACTAACTTCTGGAAACCATTTTTAGTGAAAACAGAAAGTAACTGGCTATTTCCCATAATACCCCTAAGAGGCTAATTACAGAAAAGCCCTTTCAGTGCTATGCAGAAATTTTTAGAATCCTCAAAAATAGCATGCAAAAATGCATCATATGGTTTGGGTAAAAAAAATGCATCTTATGGTTGTAAGGAGACACTAGTAGAAATTCTACAATTTCCTGTGAATTTGATTACATTAACTATCACAACTACGATGACACTCAGAGCTTTAAGCAACCTATCGACAAAAGGCTTGAATTACAGTTTTCCGAATTCGAGAAGATTCGAATTCCCTGTAATGCCTCCTAAAAAAGGGGAAAATAAATAATAGGATATTATTACAAGAATTAAACCTTTTTGATTTCATAATTTTCATCACTGCAAGCTTCCAGCAAAAATGGAAGATAATTTGCGCAATACCTAAAAAGTAAAACAAAAATAGAAATTAATGGGGTTGTTGCAAAAGTCGGGAGATAAGTTCTTTTGCTGCAAATCAATCTACAAATTAAGGATAAATTGTTAACTAGCTATTATTATTATTATTACATAAAAAATAAATAAACTCACCAGGTCTGGTACCCATAATTTGAGGGCCAAAGGTTGTGAATTGTAAATGTTGCAATTTTGGAACATTAGGACCTCGATGGTAATGCCATATAGTAATAACCTCCTGTCGATAAAAATCAGCCATTTGAACGTAGTCTGTTTTTACTGTCTAAGTAAATAATAATATCTTTGAGCAGTCGTGGGTTTGTTTTTCTAAATTACAAAATAATAACCTATATTACAAATGAAAATTCCTATTGATAATCCCTTGAAGTTGAAGAAAGTAATTCATTAGTCCACTTAATTAAGAGAGTCTTTACTTGTTAATGGTTAAATGGATGAAAATAACAAGCAATATCAATCATGGTTTCATAAACATATATAATCACTTATAAGGGTTGCACTTACACTTGGAGAATACAAAATCATTAACCTTTCTATGATTCACACATCAATTTCGTTAAGCTGTTCAACCAATAATGATCTAAGGCCATTGATAGCATATTTGAATATATTGTTGTTCACAATAAGCGAATGAGTTAAATTGAGAGTGACAGTTACTAATAACTTATCTTTGAATGTGAATTTGATTTTTTTTAAATGCTAGATTAAAGTGCACTCTCAAAAATTAATTAAATTGCATGAAAATAATAAGTAATGAATTGGGGAAGGATTTTTAAACCGAATCGAGGGATGTAAGTATAAATAAATAGAAAAATGATAAACAAAATTTATGAAAAAATGTCAAAGTAATAAAATAAATAAGAAATGAGACAAGGATGGAGGCATTCACAATGAAACAAGTAGAGAGTAATAAAATAAAAGAAATCAGTTGATGGAATATGAAAAACATGTAAACAAATAGCATAACAACAACAATAATAATAATAATAATAATAATAATAATGCTTTCGAAAAAAAGAATAGTAATAATAATAATAATTAATAAAAACAAGAACAAGGAATGGGAATTCACAAAATAAACAAGGGAAAAGATCTGAATGGAAAGAGAATAAATAAAATAGAAAAATAAATAAATAGATTAGAATGAGTGATAAATGGCTACTAACTATAACATTTGCACACACTTAGATGTGAAAGAAGAGAGGCATAACCGAGAACAGAGAAAGAAGGGGGAGGTTAAGAAGATGAAGCACAGTGTTTCACGGTGGAAGGGGGTTTGGCCCATGATGGAGAGAGAAAAATTGTGGGTGAGGGAGAGGGATAAGTAGAGATGAAAGAGAGAGATGCCAAGAGGATGGGAAGATAGAGAAGGGTGGTGGTTCTCTCAATTTTTGTAATGTTTTTTTTGTCTCTCTTGATTCCATTTGTGTACTATTGATGTATTTATAAGAAAAATTTTGATGGTTTGGATGAGGTGTTGAAGTAGCGGAACATTGCTGTTCCGGCCAGAATTGCCTGGCTTCAGCATCCACTCGGCTCTTGAAGGGCTTCGCCTAGAGAGGGACCGATCGGCCCCAAAAGTCAATCTCTTCTCCCAGAAAAGGAATGAGGCGCAATCAGAGGGGAAATATCCCTGATTTCCCTCTCCTGTCTATAACGGTCAACTCGGCCATTATTATGTAATAATTAGCATTTATGTACCATGTATTATAAATACCGCCCTCAGAGGCTAATGAAAGGATCCAGAATTCATTCTCTCAATTCAAACTCTCTCTACACACACAGACACACGTTCGACCCTTTCTCAATCAGAGAAACCGACCGCAACATTAGAAAAAAAGCACCTTCGACGAACAATGGTGACCACCAGAAATGGATCAGTAGACCCTGACAACTTCCACGGACAGCAGCATCCACCTGATCCTCGCCTCGAGGAGTTGATCAACGCAGTGCAGTTCCTCCAAACCCAAAACCAGGACCAGCAGCGTAGAAACGAAGAACAACAGGCAAGGTCCAATGCTCTAGAGGCGCGAGGAGCACAACTACAACGGCAGTTAGCAGATACGCAGCGATTCACCCAAGTCCTAGAGGCCACCAGAACTCCACTGCGCACATTTCAGCCATTCACGACGGAGATACAGGCAGTAGAGATTCCCCCCAGATTCAGGGAACCGGCGATTGGGACATATAACAGCTCCGGGGACCCCCAAAGCCACGTAAATGAGTTTCAAACAAAAATATTCATCAGCGGCGGGAATGACGCGATCAGTTGCAAGATGTTCGCCGATACCCTAGCAAAGGTGGCGCCGAAATGGTTCAAGGGACTCCCAGCCAGGTTGGTAACAGGATCTGAAGACCTCGCCAGCAGGTTCGTACAACAATTCTCGGCCAACAAGAACAAAGAAGTTGGCCTGGGAGACTTGTTCGATATTCGGCAAGGGCAGAACGAGCCACTCAAGAGCTATCTCGATCGGTTCAACAAGACAACTGTCCTTATGGAAGAACCGGACGAGAAGTTTTTCGTGACGGATTTCATCAAAGGGTTGCGAAGTGGAACCTTTAGCGAGGCCCTCATTGTCTGGAAACCTAGAACAATGGACGAAGTCCGAGCAAGGGCTGAAAATCACACAGAAGCAGAAGAGTCCAACGGAGGGAATAAAGCAGGAAGGCTATCATCCACCATTGAACGAGCCGAGCCTTAACAGCCCCGGCAACAAAGCAGAGACAAAAGAGATAGAGGGAACAAGATCAGCGGCAAATGAAAGATACACCCCACTAAACGCTATGCCCTCGGATACTCTGAACAAATCCCTACAAAATGGGTCCATCCAAAGGCCGGCCCCATTAGTAGGGACGATGGGGCGGAATTTAGATTCTTACTGCAGGTACCACAGGACGGACAGTCATACAACAGATGACTGTTGGACCTTTAAGCAACAGATAGAGTGACTAATCCAGAAAGGACCATTGAAAAAGTACACCAAAGAAGGAGAAACGAGTGATGGCAAGCGGAGGAAGGGAAGTACGAGCCGAAGGCAAGAAATAACTAGAGAGAAGGAACAAGAAGGAACTCAAGGAACAACTGAGCACGAAACAGCTGACAAAGGAGGGATCAACTCCATAGTCGGAGGGTTCTCTGGTAGAGGAGCAGTGAGGACAGCGTGGCGCAGGAATACCCGGGGATTACCTTCGAACTCCAAGACTTCAACGGCATCCGACCACACTCAAACGACCCATCGTGATCTCGGTTACAACCAGTGGGTTGAGAATAACCAGGGTCCTGATAGACGGAGGCAGCTCGGCCAATGTCATCTATGGAGAATGCTTCGACGAGCTGAAGCTTCCGCCGAGCGTGTTAAAGGATTACCCAGGTACCTTAGTGGGATTCTCACGAGAACAGGTGGCAGTCCGAGGATACCTAACCCTCCGCACAAAATTCGGAGAAAAAGAAGATGCAAAGACAGTAGCATTGCAATATATGGTTGTCCAAGCGCAGTCCTCCAACAACATGATCATAAGAAGGCCGGCTCTGAACGCACTCCTGGCGGCAGTCTCCTATCCACACTTATGCGTGAAATACCCCCTCCCAAACGGCAAGGTTGGATCGGTGAAAGGAGACCAAGCGATGGCAAGGAGGTGTTATGCAGAAAGTGTGAAGGTCAAGACGGTCCAGAATGGAAGGAAGGACCAGGGAGAGTCAGTTAGAGGAAAAGGAAAACAGAAAAAGAAACAAGTCACAAGATATACCCCAAAGGCTCCGGGCTAGCAACAGGATTCAGCCAGCCAGCATCAACGCCGGGCCCCCAAAAAGAGAAAGAAGAAGAAGAAACAATAAAAATAAAATGTACTCTTGCATAATGGCCGTATAGGCCCTCCAATTGTACGAAAAAACAATAAAAAGGATCGGATTACCACATCCCTGTCTTTTAAATTTCTAGAATTGACCTAAATAACTACCAGCGTAAAGTCCCGACAGGTAAGTACCGAGCAACGCCTCGACGTTACCCCTGGGCAAAAAAACGAAGTCCCTACAGGAAATAGGCGGGCTGACGAGTCCTTGCCCCACCCTTGGGCAAACCTTATGGGAAAAAACGAGCCTGGCAAGCTCGCCGCACCATAGGGAATCTCTCTAGAAAACTGGCACAACTAAATGCCACAGTACAACCAAACGGTCGTGCTGATCTATTAAGGCGGTTACAAAGTCCCGACAGGTAAAGACTGGTGAAAGCCGACTTGCACCCTTGGGCAATAACTTTGAGCGATTACGTTCCCACAGAGACTTAAAGTCCCGATAGGTGAAGACTGGCGAGAGCCGACATACACCCTTGGGCAACGGGTCATTCTACGAACTAACTATGAAAAGCGACGTGAAGTGCCAATTCTTCAAGCTCGTGTGGCGATGACCTCAAAGAAAAACACTAAACAATAACATACGCAGATCAACAACAAAATGAACAAAGGAAACATATTTACAAACCAGCAAAATAGAGCCTTTCGGCAGTTCAAGCAAAATAAAGCCTTTCGGCAGTTCATCAAAAGAACAAAATGGCACGCAGGCCAAAGGTCCACAATTGGCACGCAGGCCGACCAACACTACGAAAGAAAAACTAGAGGGTAGCTTCAGAGTCAAGGGAATCCATCACCATATTCTGGCGGACAGCCTCAGCATTCAACACACCCAAATCCTGCTCCAGAACCGAACTGGTCAGATCTTCGCCAACAACCGGAGGGTCTTGAGGTCCTATAGTCATGCCAAAGGAGACATCCTCCATCAACGTGTTCCTCCACTTCCTTTTGAAGCTCCTCTCCCTCATCAGGTGCATCGACCAATTTGCCGTCCACAACAATTTTGTCCAAGTCCATGCCGGAAGTGTCTATCCCCGGATGCAATGCCTTGATCTGACCAACAGCGGTATGGAAACCACTGTCAAAACTGGTAACATTCTCCAACTTGCACTCCTCAAAGGCAGCCCTCAAAGTTTCATACCGCTCGGATTCAGGGACCACAGCAGCTTCCGCTTCCTTCAACGTAACTTCGGCAACCTCGAACTGCTCTTGGGTTGAACGAAGAACACTCTCCAAGCTCTTCACCCTCGCCGAAGACTCCTTAGCCTCTTTTGACAGCCTTGACAGCTTCCCCTCCAACACACTCTTGTTCTCTTCATGCTTCTTCACGTCAGCTTGCAAATCTTCTACCTTGGTTTTAGCCCTCTCAAGGTTCTCCTGCAACCGACCGGCTTCCTCCACCGACGACCTAAACGAACCCTCCACAAGGTGGGCCATGATAGAAGTCCACATCCCATAGGTTTTGATCGCTACCATTGCGGGACCAAAACCCATGGTGGTGGCCTTCTCTTGGTCACTAGGAGGAATCACCCCATTGAACACACAGTTTAGGGGATACCTAGAATCCCACGCAGTCTTGGCCGGACCTTCAGCAGCCGCAGTGGTAACAACCTTCAATTGCTTACGCCAAGAAGGATCGACAGGGGGATCAGCCGCACCAGCATTCACCAAAGCCTCGAAAACAACACTCTCCGACTTCCTCTTCTTGCTGGGAGCTTTAACAGAAGAAGTCTCCTTAGATGTAGAGACGTCCGGAATCTAAATAGTAGAGGGAGATGTGGCATTGGGGAAGTAGTGACTGAAGAAGGGGCGTCAGAATAACCCAACCTCTATTTTTGCTCTGCACGGAGGCGCTTCCGCTTGGCAGCACTGATAGGAGCCATTCCACAAGAATCTGCAAAAGAAACAACAATCGATCAGTAAAAAAAACAAAACAAGGACGATAAAACTGTTTCCAAAGAAATCACAAAGGTAAATCGCCCATTACTTAAATATGAAGTTAACGCTATTTCCAAATCCACAGTGCCCAGGATGAGAGTAGACTTGACCGGCGCACCTTCCCAAAGGCGATCTATATCCGACCGGTCAGATGAAAAAGGATCCCGTTCATCTATCAGGCGTCCCTTGCGAAGGCCGACGTGTCCAAGACAAGGGAAACCGCTCCTCCCAGTACTCGTCAACTAACAGAGAAGGACAAGAAGGACCTGCCTCCAACTTGAAGAATCTATCTTTGAAATGCTTGAGAATAACCACATAGAGAAACCCACGTTCGTGGCCTCTTGGACTGGACCCTAAAGAAACTCAAGAACTTTTCGGCGGTCGGTTCAATGGATGTACACTCACACAAAATTTCAAATGCCCATGCAGAGTCCCAAGCATTAGGGTGAAGCTGAATAGGGGCGACATTGACAAGACGAAGCAAGGCGCAGTAATACTCGGAAAAAGGAACCCTAACCCCCAAATCCTTAAACAAAGTTTTATACATTTACGTAGCAGGGGAGAACCAATCGGCGAACGAAGATGGCAAACACGCTCAGCAAGGGTAACCGGTCGGGCAACAGCCGCTCCCACAGCAACCGGGTGACACAGGAGGCATTGAACCTCCGCCATTTCTTCATCAGTACCCAGATCGGAGGAGGAATCCCTCACCTCATCCTTCACCCAACTGTAGGGAGCCGTTGGGTCAAAAACCTCCTCTTGCTTTGAACCAGAATCGTCAGACATCCCTAAAGAGGAAGGGTCACTATCAGAAGTGCAAAGTTGGTCCAGTTCAGAAATCAAACGCCTTACCCACAATACAAGCAACACACCTACCATTACAACCCTTCTTCCCACAAAATTTATCAAGAGAGGTAACTTCCCCTTCACTATCACTACTAATCACTACTATTGATATTTTTAAAGACAGGAACAATTTAAGGGCAAAAACACTCAAAAACGAAGAACATGCGAAGAAAATCAACAACAAACAAGCACAAGAAGCGTACCATGATTCGAAGAAAACGACGAAGGAGAACTTGAAACTTGGCACCACATGACAATGGCGTAGCAAAAACCCACGCGAGAAGAGCAACATTCCACACGGTGAAGACAACGTGAGAGGACAATGGCGCACAAAAAAAAATTCAATTGGAGAGAAGACAATGTCAAGAATGCTAAAAGTGGTAACCGTGGGTAAGAAGAGGTATTTATAAGTAGCTCAGAAGGCACGATGAAGGGCAGCGATGGTCAAGAGGAGCCTCATCCAACGGTGTGATGGGGGGATGAAACGAATGGAGCAGATCGACGCACCTTTTCCTATCCCACCGTTAGATGGAGGCACACATTGAATCACCAATGGCGATGTCATGAAATGACCTCCCTTGGGAACAGGTGCAATGACTACACGTCATAGCTCACATCACGTCAGTCAAGTCAAACTTCAT
This sequence comes from Astragalus glycyphyllos, assembly GCA_963573325.1. Classification (NCBI taxonomy): domain Eukaryota; kingdom Viridiplantae; phylum Streptophyta; class Magnoliopsida; order Fabales; family Fabaceae; genus Astragalus; species Astragalus glycyphyllos. The sequence goes on from OY754307.1 coordinate 99,035,110, forward strand.
TCAAACGCAAACCGAGCAACGCGCTCCTCGAACAGGGCGGTTACGAACGTAAAGACAAAAGAAAGAAGTACGCAAATAACAAAAGGTACGAAGCCATTTCATTTATGAATAAACACAAGTACAATTTGCACCACAGACAGCTTACTCAAAAATAAAGTTACATGTACAAAGCATGTTCTAACACTATAAACCGGTCGGCATAACACCGAGCCGTGGCCGGAGTGTTCTTTGTGTCTTTTCGCAGAAAGCCCATCCAAAAGTCCTCCCAAGCTGAATGCAGCTGTAGATCCTCCACCCGAAGAAGACTCTCCCAAGTCAAGTGTGCCCGTAGGTCCTCCACCTGAAGAAAACTCCGGCTCAAGGACACCCCAAGGCAAACCGACGGGGCGGGACTCCTGGGTGAAGCCATGTAACTCCAACCCCACTCCGTGTGGCGGCCCTGGAACGACCCTGAGTCAGAAGCTTGAAAGACTCCACCATCGCTTTGGCTGGCGCAAGAGACTCCTCTTCTTGGGCCTCCGGCGAAAAACCACGGTGGAGCGGAGATGGACGACATAGTGCCCTCCCCCCAACGAGGGAGATGCAACGGGTTCCCTGAGCGCTCCCAAAGGAAGAAAATGAAGTAACCAAACGAGGAAAACCCATAACTCTCTAAGATCAAAGACTCCCACCTCGAGTCCCTTGACGCTCCCGTCGCACACCACAACGCCAGCGGAGGCGATCAGGGAACCCGAAGAAAGAGATTTGATCCCACGCACCAGCGCATGGTTGGGTCTGTCCGACCAAGTTGTCGAGTCATCGCTTCGATTAGCAATCAAGTATTGTTATTCGTTCTAAACTATAATTTGTGTTGTAGGGATAAGCTGAAATGGCCGGATGGAATGATGCTGCTATTGCTGCTGCTGTGGGCGCTATGGCTCAGGCATTGGAGAATCAACAGAACGCTGGTGAGAATGCTGGATCTCGCAGTTTGGCGACTTTCCAAAGGGAGAATCCGCCCACTTTCAAGGGTAAGTATGATCCTGATGGAGCATTGGCTTGGTTGAAGGAGATTGAGAGAATCTTCCGTGTGATGGATTGCACTCCAGCGCAGAAGGTTCGTTATGGTACTCATATGCTGTCAGAAGAGGCTGACAACTGGTGGTTAGATACACGTCAGAGATTGGAAGCTGCAGGTGAATAGATCACTTGGGTTGTGTTCCGTAGGGAGTTTTTGAGGAAGTATTACCCTGAGGATGTTCGGGGTAAGAAAGAAATTGAGTTTCTTGAGCTGAAGCAAGGGAACCTGTCAGTTACTGAATATGCTGCTAAGTTTGTGGAGTTGGCCAAATTTTATCCGCACTACAATGAAGCAACTGCTGAATTTTCAAAGTGCATCAAGTTTGAGAATGGGCTGTGACCTGAGATCAAAAGGGCAATTGGGTATCAGAAGATCCGTGTTTTCTCCGATTTGATTGACAGTTGTAGGATCTATGAGGAGGACAACGATGCTCACTATAAGATCATTAATGAGAAGAGGAGCAAGCAACAGACTCGTGGTAAGCCGTATGATGCTCCAGTTGGTAAAGGTAAGCAGAAAAGTTTTGATGGTAAGAGAACTAGTGGGGGAGACGCACCTGCTGGTATTGTATGTTACAAATGTGGCAAACCAGGTCATAAGAGTAACGTGTGCAAGGTTGAGGTGAAGAGGTGCTTTCGTTGTGGTAAGACTGGGCACGAATCATCCGAGTGCAAGCACAAGGAGCAGGTCTGTTTCAACTGTGGCGAAGAAGGGCATATTAGTAATCAATGTCAGAAGCCAAAGAAAGAAAGAGTTAGTGGAAGAGTGTTCGCTCTGGCAGGGACACAGACTACTGAGAACGACGGATTTATTGGAGGTACATGTTTCATTAATGGTGTTCCTCTAATAGCTATTATTGATACTGGTGCTACTCATTGTTTTATTGCTGCGGAATGTGTTAAAAGATTGGGTCTTGTGTTGTCTTCTATGAATAGGGAGATGGTTGTCGATACTCTAGCTAAGGGGTCGGTGACTACTTCTCTTGTGTGTTCTAAGTGCCCTTGTCGATTTTCGACAGAGAATTTATTGTTGATCTGATTTGTCTGCCGTTAAGCGGATTGGATGTGATCCTAGGCATGGACTGGTTAGAATATAACTATGTTCATATTAATTGTTTTAGCAAGTCTGTGAGTTTCTCCACTCCCGAAGAGGAGGAGGCTGGTTTGTTGTCTGCTGGACAGTTGCGGAAGTTGATGCGGGAAGAAGTTCAGCTATTCTCGCTGATGGCGTCGCTATCTGTTAAGAATCAAGCCATAATTGATGAGTTTCAGGTGGTGCGCGAATTTCCTGAAGTTTTCCCTGATGAGATTCCAAGTGTACTGATGAGTCCCCATCACATGATAGTTTTCAATGATAAGGAGGGAGTTTAATTGGAGATTTTGATGAATAAAAATAAGAAGTTTGATGAAAATTTAAGAAGTTGTGAACTTAGGAAGTTGGCTTGTTATGCAATAGTTATGTTGGTTTTCTTCGTGTTTTTGTGTGCAGGAACTAGATCGAATTGAAGATCGAGTGGTGCAAGCAAGAAGAACAAGTGGTACAAGCCAAGGACTTGTCGTGCTGAGTGGCGCGCAGGAGGCGCGCAGGTGGCGCTTCACGCGTAAGAAAACAGAATTGGCGTGCTGTGGGGCGCGCAGGAGGCGCGCAAGTGGCGCGCAAGCGCCAGTCACGCGCAAGAAGGCAGAAGCAGAGGCGCGCAGCTTGCGCTTAAGTGGCGCTTAAGCGCCAGCTGAGCGTGAAAAATGTTAAAAACACGTAAGGCCAGGGGGAGAAAGGGGGTCGACGAATTTTGGAACGCTAGAACGCGAAGAGCACTCATTCCTTCTCACCGGTATTGAAGATTCAAGGCTTGGGGACAAGAATTGAAGCTTCATATGTGTTCATCATCATCTTTATCTTGTAATTCTTCCTTTCTCTCTTCCCTTATCATGTGTAGCTAAACCCTAATGTTAGGGATGAATTAACTTTGACGTAACGCTATTGTTGCTGGTTTAAAATTATGTTTATGTCGTACTCTCTTATATTTTGTGAATTGAATTTCTATGCTTAACGCTTTCTATGGTTGGAAAACTTGTAGAACGATATTTTATTCAATGATCGAATGGAAGTTTTATTATTGAATGTTTGAAATTCAATTCCTACCATTCGTAGTTTAGGAATACTCTTAGAATTGTTGTATGTTGCGAATCCTCGTTGTTAATGCTTGTTGTTAATTGAAATCGCCTAAGGAATTAGGGCTTTAGTTATCGGCAAAGGACTAGTTACCTAAGGAATTAGGAATTAGTTAGAATTGAGGGTTTGATAGCAAAATAAGAGAGAGGTGATCTTTCGAAATTAAATCAGTGACAATAGTGTGAAATCAACAGGCATTCATCCCTAGCGTTCTTCCCATCGTATCTTCTCCTAAGCATTTTAGTTTTCTCTTATTAAAAACACAAAAAGAAATATTTAATTGCTTACTTTAGTATTAGTCGCTCACTCATACCAATCGGAAATTTATTTCAACTTGGTTCGTTTAGTTGTTGTTAACGTAATTGGTAAATTAATTCGATCCTCGAGGACGATACCCGGTCTTACCGGTTTTATTACTTGCAACGATTCGGTACACTTGCCGAAATATTAACATGTACCACCAGAGAGGGAAGTTGAATTTGCTATTGATCTTGTACCTGGTACCAAACCTGTTTCTATGGCACCTTACAGGATGTCAGCATCTGAATTATCCGAATTAAAGAAGCAACTTGAGGATCTACTTGAAAAGAAGTTCGTGAGGCCGAGTGTATCACCGTGGGGAGCTCCAGTGTTGCTAGTGAAGAAGAAGGATGGAAGTATGAGGCTTTGTGTTGATTATAGACAGTTGAACAAAGTGACGATTAAGAACAAGTATCCACTCCCAAGAATAGACGATTTGATGGATCAATTGGTGGGTGCTCAAGTATTCAGTAAGATTGATTTGAGATCGGGCTACCATCAGATTAAAATGAAAGATGAGGATATTCAGAAGACGGCTTTTAGAACTCGGTACGGGCATTATGAGTATTCGGTGATGCCTTTCGGTGTTACTAATGCGCCGGGAGTATTCATGGAGTACATGAACCGGGTGTTTCATGCTTATTTGGATCGGTTTGTGGTAGTATTCATCGATGATATTTTGATTTACTCTAAGACAGAAGAAGAGCATGCAGAGCACTTGAGATTGGTATTGGAGGTCTTAAGGGACAAGAAGTTATATGCAAAGTTGTCTAAGTGCGAATTTTGGCTGAAGGAGGTGAGTTTTCTTGGTCACGTTATTTCTGGTAGCGGCATTGCGGTGGATCCATCTAAAGTCGATGCTGTATTGCAATGGGAGACTCCAAAGTCGGCTACCGAGATTAGAAGCTTTTTGGGATTAGCTGGCTACTATAGAAGGTTCATTGAAGGCTTTTCTAAGTTGGCACTTCCTTTAACTCAGCTGACCTGCAAAGGTAAAGCCTTTATATGGGACGCTCGTTGTGAAGAGAGTTTCACCGAATGAAGAAGAGATTGACGACGTCTCCTATCTTGACGTTGCCTAATCCGGGAGAGTCCATTGTGGTGTACTGTGATGCTTCCAAGATGGGTTTAGGAGGTGTGCTTATGCAGAATGGTAAGGTAGTTGCTTATGCATCGAGGCAGTTGAGGACTCATGAGAAGAACTATCCTACGCACAATTTAGAACTTGCTGCAGTTGTTTTTGCGCTGAAAATTTGGAGGCATTATCTTTATGGTTCTAGATTTGAAGTATTTAGCGACCATAAGGGTTTGTAGTACTTGTTTGATCAAAAGGAACTGAATATGAGACAGCGGAAGTGGTTGGAGTTGCTAAAAGACTATGATTTAAGTTTGAATTATCATCCAGGAAAGGCTAATGTCGTGGCTGATTCTTTGAGCCGAAAGACCTTGCACATGTCGGCAATGATGGTCAGGGAGTTTGAATTGATTGAGCAGTTCAGAGATATGAGTTTGATTTGCGAAGTGACACCTCAGAGTGTTATGTTGGGGATAATGAAGATTAATAATGACTTTTTAGATAGCATCAGAGAAGCTCAGAAACTGGATGTTAAACTGGTAGATTCGACGGTAGGAATCGGGCAGTCTGAGAATAATGATTTTGAGTTGGATGCGCAAGGTGTGTTGAGATACCGTAATAGAATCTACATTCCTGACGATGCGGAAATGAAGAAAGCAATTCTCGAAGAGAGTCATAGGAGTAAGTTGAGTATTCATCCAGGAGCTACGAAAATGTATCAAGACTTGAGAAGATGGTTCTGGTGGCCTGGGATGAAGCGCGATGTAGCGCAATTCGTGTACGCATGTTTAACTTGTCAGAAGTCAAAAGTTGAACATCAGAAGCCTGTGGGGTTGATGCAACCTTTAGAGATTCCGGAATGGAAATGGGATAGCATTTCAATGGACTTTGTGACGGGGCTGCCTAATACTGTGAGAGGGCATGATGCGATTTGGGTGATTGTTGACAGGCTGACGAAGTCGGCTCATTTTATACCTATTAATATCACGTATCCGGTACCGAAGTTGGCTGAGATTTACCTCCAAAAGATTGTAAAGTTGCATGGTGTTCCTATGTGTATCGTTTCGGATAGAGATCCTAGGTTCACTTCTGATTTCTGGAAGAGTTTGCAAGAGGCGTTGGGTTCTAAGTTGAGATTGAGCTCAGCGTATCACCCTCAGACGGATGGTCAGACAGAGAGGACTATTCAATCGCTGGAGGATTTGTTGAGAGCGTGTATTCTTGAGCAAGGAGGTTCGTGGGATACCCATCTCTCGTTGATAGAGTTTACCTATAATAACAGTTATCATTCTAGTATTGGGATGGCACCTTTCGAAGCGTTGTATGGTCGAAGGTGTAGAACCCCTTTGTGTTGGTATGAATCTGGAGAGAGTATAGTGCTTGGACCTGAAATTGTTCGAGAAACGACTGAGAAGGTGAAGTTGATTCGTGAAAAGATGAAAGCTTCACAAAGTAGACAGAAGAGTTACCATGATAAGCGAAGGAAGGATTTGGAATTTCAAGCTGGTGATCATGTGTTTTTGAGAGTCACCCCTGTGATCGGTGTTGGACGTGCTTTGAAATCTAAGAAGCTTACTCCTCGATTCATTGGTCCGTATCAGATCACGGAAAGAGTTGGGAATGTAGCTTATAGAGTGGCCTTACCGCCTAATCTTTCGAATTTGCATGATGTGTTCCATGTGTCACAACTTCGGAAGTATATTCCAGATCCATCTCATGTAATTCATATGGATGATGTGCAAGTACGGGATAACCTCACTGTGGAGACGATGCCTGTACGAATCGCGGACCGTGAGACGAAGACTCTAAGGGGCAAAGAGATCGCCTTGGTGAAAGTAGTCTGGTTAGGAGCTGCCGGAGAGAGCATGACATGGGAGTTGGAAAGCAAGATGCGGGAGTCCTATCCCGAGTTGTTCGAATCAGGTAAATTTCCGAGGATGAAAATATTCTAAGTGGGGGACAGTTGTAACGCCCTAAAATTTAATCAAATTACTTCGAAGTTGGATTGCCGTAGGATAATTGTAAGAATTGAAATTATGGGCGTAGTAGCTATGTTGAAAATGAGTTAGATGATAATCACGTGTAGTGGGCCAGTTAAAAATAGCATTGGGCTTAGCACCGCGAGTGCGCAGCGCTCACGCAACCCTAGCAGCGTGTCCAGTGCGCAGCTTGCGCAGGAAGGCGCTTGAGCGCCACTCCTCCTTATAAATATAGCGCAAATATGCGCTAGGGCTGGTCTTTTTGCGCATCCGCCCTCTTTTCCCTTCTTCTCCTTCTTCCTCTCACTTCTAAGTTACACAAAAGCCTCAATTTTCAAGAGCTCTAGCCTAGGATTGGATTGGGAGGGTTGATTTTCATTGCAATTCTCTACGTTCGTGATCGTCTCGCGTCGTTACTATCGCAGGGGAGTCGCCGTATTCGGAGAATCGAGGAACGAGGCTAGGAGGGAGTTTGCGCCACCATAGTTGAGGTAAGGGTGGGTTCGAATTCTATAATAGCGTATATGAGGGATCGTATGCGGGGTTTGGGGTTTATTATAGATTGCCTCTGTGTATTTTGCGTAGTTATATATATATATATATATATATATATATATATATATATGGTATGAGAAATGTTTGATGAATTGACCGTGTGTGCGTGAATTCCTATGTCGTTAGTTCTAATTAAGTCGAATTGTAGTTTTGTTGGATTAAGGTTTTCACTATTATAATCAAAAAAAAATGATAGGAATATAGATAACTCGTTAGTAAGAATTATAAATAATTTTCGTAATTGAATTGATGGTTACGTTAATGCTGTTACTGTTTTGATGTAATGCTGTTGCTGTTTTGCTGTTAATGTTGTTGCTGTTTTGCTGATAATGCTGTTGCTGTTTTGCTGTTAATGCCGTTGCTGTTTTGCTGATAATGTTGTTGCTGTTTTGCTGTTAATGCTGTTGATGTTTTGCTGTTAAAGCTGTTGCGGTTTTGCTGTTATTGTTGTCATTGCTGTTACGTTTTGCTGCTGTGTTGTTGCTATTCTTGCTGTTTTGCGCTGTTGATGTTGCTGCTTTGTCAATATTGTTGCCACAGTTGCTGTTGTGGTTAATTGTTGCGTTGAATACCTTGTCGAAAATGTGGTAAATTGCAGGTGAAGTTGTAAAAGTTGATTTGCCTCTATTTATTGGCAAAGATAGTAAATTGTAGGCCTATGGCCGCCATGACGTTTTGGTGTTGTTGTCGTGCGATTGCGTGATTGTGATTAGCGTTACTTGTACATTCACATTGTGTCGCATTCCGCATTGCACTTCGATGATTCTATTGATGACTCTATTGAGGATTTTATTGACGATATGTGTAATTCTATAGTACCTGACCTATCATATTGTTCTTCATACATGCTCTTATATAGTTCGATATCTCACCCCTTCTGTTTGAATGTTACCCCTATGTGGTAACGTGCAGGTAGTCGCGAATGAAGGCGGTGATCCTTCCTTAGTTGGTTTGGAATTATCTCAGTTTTTCGATTCCAAACCATGAAATTTTTGACCTTTAAGGCTAAGAAAGACCGCAAAAATGCTCTTCAAAATGAATAAGAAGAAAGGTGCCATGTATTAATAAATAAATAAATAAATAAATAAATAAATAAAAATTAAATAAAAAAGAAAAGAACACAAAGTGGCTTTGGATGCCATGTGTGTTTTTCAAGTTTAGTGTCATGCTTTCTTTTTACATGTTTCCATCTTCTTTCTATTTCCTCCCAATGAAAGAGTACTATTTTTAAGAACCACAGAAGAGCAGAGCACGCTTCTTCCTTCCTCTACGCTCACTGATATATAAAAAAACACGGGATAACAACACTAAAAGAATATTGCTCTGATATATAAAAGAACACGAGATAAATGCACAGATTGTTGTTAAATGACGCTTTTACATTTTTCGATTGTAATATTTATCTATTTTTTTATTTAAGACTCATTTTTTTCTACTTTAAATTCATTTAGTTTTTCACGGGGTGCTGAGACTATTTAAATTATGTCTAAAATCATTCACGAAAATAACACGCAACACCCGTGCGTATGCACGGGTATCCTACTAGTTCTTTATATGATTCAACTCATACATAATTTAACTAGCCCAAACGTATGAAAAAATTACTATATTTCAAATTAATTTTATCATTAACTTCCACCTCAAAGACAAAATAAATATACTTAAAGGGAAAAATTATAATTATTTCGACAACAAAAATAGTTTTTTGGAAGTTAATAGAAATAAAATATTTCATAAAAAAATAAAATATTATTTATGAAGATAAAATATAAAAAACAATTATAGCTAGTGATTAAATTGATTAGTTTTAGAGTAAATAGCCATTCGGGTCCCTCAAAGTGTCACCTGTTGTCAATTTGGTCCCTCAATGTTGATTTCGTTGGTCACTTTAGTCCTTGCTATTAATTAAGTTGCAATGTTGGTTACGTATCGATGGTGAGTCCACGTTGGGAGGGACTATTTTGAAGGTAAAACTTAAATTTTTTTTCCATGTTTCTCTTTCAATTTCCCTGTTTTTTCTGCCACTACTCATCGACACCGTCCATAAACCTCACCCACTTTTTCTTCTTTCTTTCCTAAGTCATCATCCTTCCCAAATACATAGCAACCATTTACAGAAACTCATTCTGAATCACAAAAATCTCAAACCTATTGCTATTCCTGAAGTCAATAATGTCACAAGGAAGGGGGGTTAGAATTGTGACCCTTTTTAAATTCACCTGCAAAAATAGAACTTTCTTCACAAGTATGGTTTAGAGTTAGGACAGTAAATGATTTGAATTAAGAAGTCAAAAACAATCTTCATTAACTTAATAGATGAGCAGAGAAGGTTGATTTATCTATCTTCTCAACTATATAAAGGAGTTGAGAAGGGTCAGACAGTTTCACCTTCAATGCTTAACATTTCTCAAAGTATATCTGTTTGATTGTTAAGATGTAGCTAGACTGGTGATATTGTTGTGATTTATTTGGAAACAGCTTTTCAAGAGTTTTAATAGGATGTTATAAGTATAGAGAAGATGAGAGAAGGGTTAAAAACTTTTTTTAATTTCAGAATATTTATAGGCAGAGAAGGGTCAGAGTTGACACTTCTCAGTTTTCCCAAATCTTCTCCTGATGGAGAGTTTTCTCATGAAGGGCAAACTAATGGTTTGAAAGCAATAAATAACACAGTGATTTTTAGTGGTTCACCCAAATTCCTGGGCTACATCCACTCCTCACTTCCTGTGAGTGGTTCCACTATTTTTCCAAAATAAATTACACCTTTTACACCTCCCTAGGGTAAAGGAACTCTTGGTAGTTTTCTTCACACAGCTCTACCTACTGTAAACTCCCCTGAGGGACTCCTTCAGATCTATTAGACTGCTTCTAACACAGAAGCACTCACTTCTCAAGTCCTACAGCAACACATGCCACTTGAGAAGGTTCCCTGCAGGTTTTCTGTTTAAGTAGTTGGGTTTGTGGGATTTCTAGAGCTTGGTTGATTCAAATGGAGTATACAATAAATACAACAACACAAAACTTAATACATACTCAGATCAAGTGAATCCCTTTTTGTTTGTAGCAGCTGCGTATGGATGAGAGAAAACTTTGACACTTGAGAAGGTTGGAAGTTAAGAACTCAATGCACTCTCATGAGGATCAATGGCGACCAGGAGCGTTAATTTATAGTTGAAATTTTATGTAATATCCTCTGGTCCTAAGATTAGAGTCGTTGGTGAAGTAATAATGCCGTCTATAGCCGTTGAGGAAAGATGTCTGCACAACACAGCTGTGTTTCTGCAGAAGACTCTTCTCATGTTGATGTTCCTTAAAATGGTGCTTGTAGTATGACCCTTCTCAACATGACTCTTCTCATCATGACCCTTCTCATGGTCATGACTCTTCTCAACTTGACTCTTCTTATCTGATGCTTCTCATCTCCTTTCTCATAGTTCTGTCATGACTCTTCTCAACTTAGTAACATGATCTTCGCTTTTTCGCAAAAATTGGAGCCTTGTACTTCAATTGAAGCAGAATTTTGGGCGATCTTTCACGGTGCTAGTCTTGCGTGGGGGAGAGGTTACACGAAATTGGAGATTGAAACTGATTCTTGTGAAGCTATTGAGCTTCTTCGAAGAAGAACCAACAGTGGCCATCAATGCCATCGTCTTGTGCGCAACATATTGGATATTGGGGATGGTGAATTTGAGATTAATTGGTGTGTGGTTGGGCGTGAATTGAATATGGTTGCTGACAGAGTAGCCAGAGAATCTTATCAGTTGCAGGACAATTTTGTAATTTATGATTTCTTGCCGGACATTTTGGTGCATTTACTTTCAGCTGATGCTTGTGGGCTAGCTGGCCCATCTGTAAGCTTCTGATCCTGTTTGGGCCTATTGGCCCTTTTTCTCACCAAAAAAAAATGTTTGAAATATTTTTTATAAAGAAACTTCAGTGCTCCATGACACTGACATCATTTTTTGTTTCTTTCATATCAAAATTATAACAAATAGGCCCTTTAAGTGACCCGACGTTGACACCGTTGGCCCTTTTAGTAAAATGTAATATCGTTCATTACATCAAAATACACCAAAATATGTTTGTTTGCATCAAAATACATAAGCTAGAGTAGTCACAATATATAAAGTAGCATTACATCAAAATATATAAGCTAGAGAAATCATTAAAAGGGCCTATTTGTTACAAAAAAAACTTAAAGGTCCAACTTGTTACAAATAAATAACTTAAAGGTCCTCTAGTGTAATTTTGCCTATATATATATATTGTAGGTTCGAAACTCATGTTTGCAAAAATTGTTATTTTTTAGTAACGCACTATGCAACACAATTTCATGTTAGCACCACGCCGCCACATGGCAACCATCCATTGGTAGCTAACATGTCATGCCAATACCACCTGGCAATGATGACAGGGGGATAAATATGTTGTGTGTCTATGCCACGTGACACAACCATCCAATGATATGTTGATAAGTGGCAGTGAAGTCATTGTTGATGTCATGCTGACGACATCTCTATTTGCCACATCAGCTTTTTTTAACGGAATACTAACCCTGATCCTGAGAATTCATTATAAGTACATGGTGATGTACATCACTTTGACCCATCAAGTGCTTCCGCCGTTTCCCAAAAATTGTAATTTTCTCTGTATATATCTTTCTCTTTTCGTGTTATGTTGAATTTGCAGAGTGCAGCAAAAATTCCCATTCAGTATTTATTTTTCATTCGTTTAAATATACCTGAATGATTGAATTGATTTTCAGGATGTGTTAGTAATTGGTACATAAACTCTTGCATCTTTATTATATTTATTTCATCTTTTTTATTTAATCTCACCTATTTAATCAGTTTTGTTTTGTTGATGCAAGATCTATGAAGGAGGCGACAATACTCAGTTTATGAACTCTCATTACTGGCTTGATCAAAATTAAATCATCACTGTTGTCATGAATTTCAACATCTTCGCTTATGTGCTTTGCTCTACTGTTAACTTTGATATGAATCTCCAGCAACTGTGATTTCCTTGATTAAGTAAAGGTAATACAATACACATTAAATGCAGTTTATTTTGTAATTTTCAATGGCTTGATATTATTTTTGTCCTCCTTTATTTTAATTTGTTCTCTTGTTTTATTTGAGGAAGTGTCTGTTCGAAATCACTCACTTTTTTTGGTCGAAAAAATCAGATACTTATGATCTGCATCAGTGATGATTCGAAATTTCCAATGGTTTTACATGAATAACTTCTCACATGTAGAAAAAAAGTGCAAAAATTTAATTCTTCGTTCTAGCTTACTGTATATGGGTTTCATATATTGGTATTTATGTCAAGTGATATTTTAGATTTTGGAATATTTTTCTTGTTTCCATTGAAGCGATAAAGTTACAAATCGAGTTTGAGTAAATTATTGTAACCTCCCCTTAAAGTTATAGATATTTATTCTTTCATTTGCATTTTTTGGGACCATGATTCTTAACAAGTCGTATGATTTTCTTTACTATTTGTTTCACTTGTAATTTGGTTAAATATTTGTTGTGGTCCTTATGAAGTTTGGCCTTTTTGGGTCCCTATCAGATTCATTTGAAGACTTAGGATGCAAAAGTGGCAGATGTCCTCTAGTACCTTATGGTTCCTTGAAAATTTCCTTTCCAAATGGACTCTGCAATTAGGTTTGAAGATTTTTGGGGAACCATATGAGGAACAACTCCAACAAGGGAAACTGTTCAAAAAGATGTAAGTTTTTAATTCTTTGTGTGTATTCTTTTTTGTGTTTCTGTTAATTGCTTTTGAAGTCACCATGCCTTTAAATGACACTTCCTTTCATTTTAGGTAGAGGAGTTGCTGAGACACTTCCATTCTCCAGAGTCACATCAATGACTTTCTTCACCCTTCTAATAGTGTTATTTTTAAGGCGGAACTCTTGCATTGTCCACCTAGTCTTCTAATAGTGTTATTTTTAAGGCTTAGTATGGAAAAGTATTAGATGTTCTTAGGTACCTTATGATTCCTTGAAAATATGTTCTCAAAAAGGAATATGCAGTTGGGTTTGAGAATTCTCAGTGTTTTATTTGTGTGAGAAAGAATCTATTTATACTCTTATAGTTCTACATTTTTTCTAAAGACTTCCTCGGAGTAAACTTTAAGCTACGGAGATATACTCTCATGTTTGGGATCCTTAACATATGGGATTCATGTTTGGGTAGTTGGGTATCAAGTTTTAGCTTTAAGTCTTTTCATAGAAAAATAAAATAATTTCATTTGGGATAAAATGGGAACACGTGGACACCGTTTCAGCCACTATAACAGACCCATAATCATTTTTTAACGGAGTTGAACTGAAACACAAAAAAGCGGTAATGGTGTTAACATTTTGAAACTTAAAGGATTGGATTGGGAAAAACATATGAAGGATTAAATCGAAATTTGAAATTAATTTAAGTGACCACGGGAGCAATTTCGCATATTTAAAAGATTTTTGCCCTTACTCCCTAAGAAGTAGGAATGAGTGATGGTTGTCAATCTGTTCTACAATACACGGTGTTTTAAAGATATTTATACATATCATGAAGAAGAATAAATTTTGTTAGTTTTGATGGAAGCATTTATCTTTTTCCTAAAATATTTTAATTATTAATTGTTTCTTTCTACATATTGCCCTTATTATCTAACTGCAACTCTAAAATCAAGAGGAGAGTTTTGATGTGGGTGACATGCAGACTGCAAAGGGTTCAACAGAGTTGTTGTTGTGAATCTATAGCAAGAGTTGAACCATTTATATTGTTGTTGTCATTAATCTTATTTCTAAACAAGTATTTTGTTTCAAAGACTTTGCTATTTTTGGTATCGTTGCTGAAAATTGGTTCTGACACTAAATTTTCTTCATGAATCATTCCAACAAAAGATGGAACTTCCGATGTCATTTTTTGGAATTGTACACTATGCAATTTGCCATGTGTTCTAGGCTGTCAAAAAAATTATGATAATTCTTCATGTAATAGATATATCTTCAACTAACATTTTGTTACGGTCGGTTTCTCTTGTTGAGAAAGTATTGGAACGCTAGATATGTGTGTGGTTTGGGAGAAATGAGAATTGTATCGAGAGAATTGAATCTGGATCCTTATCATTGGCCTCAAAGGACTATATTTGTAGAACAACGTACATAAATGCTATTCATTACAGTCTAATGGTCGTGTTGACAGTTAGAGACAGTTAGACAGGGGAGGCAAATCAGGGATATTTCCCTCTGATTACGCTTCATTCCTTTCTGGGGAGAGGGAGGCGAGACTTTTGATAGCCGATCGTTCGCTCTCTAGGAGAAGCCCTTCAAGAATCAAGCGGATGTTAGAGCATGCCGGTCCGGATGGGAACACATTTCTTTATAAAATATGGAATTGTTCTCTTTTGAATCAATGTGGATAATGGTTGATTGCTTTAATTCTGTTTTTCCTTTTTTCTAAATTTTTTCATGTAAAATGATAGATATCTTGCATTTGAGGAAATGCTATATATTTCGGGATTTTAGAAGCATTATTGAACTTTGGATAAGATATTTAACAATGAGGTTATTATCTCAACTAATCATGTGTCATTTCTACCTTAGTAATTGATTGATAGATACTAATATGATTTAATTAATTTTATGATTTGAATGCTAGTTTTAAGTTTTGATCTCTATTTAATAAAAGGTTATACCATACATGTATTAAAAAACTTCATTCATACCAAAGAGCACTTTGATGAGATGGAAGGAGTCTCTTCTAGCTTTAATAAGATCCTGGGCTCGGGTCACGGCTTGCCTCCTATTGTGGTCTTACCTAATTCGGGAGATTAGTCTCTATAGATGAGCGACTTCATTCATGCTTGATCATTTAACAACTTCAACATATAAAGAAGCAACAACGAAGAAAAAAGTGATATTTAAAGTGGAATATCTTTTTCCAGATAAATGAATTCATAAATATTTGTTTTATTTGCACTGCAGATGGCTGCAACTTTTGATGTATATGGTGAATGTGATTGTGCCGGATCAATTAAATTAATAAATTGATCATGGTCAAATTAATTCAATAGTTTTTTTAAATATTACATATATTATTTTTTATATTTGAGAAACATGTACATCATCAATATCCAACTTG
Source organism: Astragalus glycyphyllos (assembly GCA_963573325.1). NCBI lineage: Eukaryota > Viridiplantae > Streptophyta > Magnoliopsida > Fabales > Fabaceae > Astragalus > Astragalus glycyphyllos. The sequence continues at coordinate 99,050,395 of OY754307.1, forward strand.
GTGCAAACACGTGCAGATGCACGAGTATATGAATAGCAATGGGAATAAAAGAAAGCATACTAAAAGGTGTGTCTTGTCATGGATTTGAGAGTCATATTAATAAGATGTGTTCTTTCATGATTTAAATATGTTTATTCACGAATCAATACATAATTTAATTTTAATCAATTCATTAAAAAGAAGCATTTATTTGTAAAGAGTTGTTTCTCTTGGTCGTGTGGTATGAATTGCTCTATATATAGAACAACGCTGCATGCAAAGGAAACAAAAAAAAATTAATATGTTTGTGCCAAAATCTACCTAATTCATTACTTCAAATCATTTCTTCTATTCTATTATGCACAAAGTGAAGTTATAGCAAACTATTATTTTGTAAAATACCATTGACGAAACGCTTTGTGTGGGTGTCCAAATCATGTCAAGAAACTCCATTGTATCTTGAAGGGGATTCAATGGTTTTTCTATTGCATCCAATTTAGAGTGGTGGGAGCTGCAAATTGGAGGCTTGTGAAATGATGAATTTATCTTCTTTGTTCTTTATTTTAGAACATGATGTTCATCTTTATTTCAGCTTATAATGTTCTATTGTTTGCTCTTCTTAGTTGCAAACAGTGAACACCAAAATAATTAAATAAATTTTTTCATTCTATTTGTTCAAAATTACAATTATGGGGAATGAATTATCTCCATTGATATTATGGGGAAGTGAAATCTTAACCTCTAATTAAAAAGTAAGAGAGAGAAATTTTAGCACATTTTGGAGAATGGGTAATAAAGGCTTAGATTTAACACTTGACACACTTACATGAAATCTTCAATGGTACAATATGAGAGATAACTGAAATAATCCAAGTGAAATCGTCACACTCATTAGTTAGAAGAGTACGTACAAGAGAGGTATGGAGAATTAGAGAAAAAAATGTAAGGTGCAAATCTGTAAGAAGATAGAAGGATTAATTTTCTATCAGATTTAAACAAATATTAACTCATTTGCATAAAACGGGTATAATGATCTCGGCATAACTGCAAAAACTAATCCGTCGAGTCAAGTAGGGCCATAATGGACGGCAAGTCTCTCCCTCAATAGATTTAATGTTATTGCATTCCCGAAGAGGGATTCGAATTCAAGACATTAGTTAAGCTGAAAGATACAAAAATCATCTCATCTAACCGCTCTTAGGTAAAGCATATTTAAATAGTTGTAAACAGGTTACAATTACAAAATACTTACTGGATTTAATAATAAGAATTTGTTTATATTTATAAAGGCACAACATTAACCCAAAATTCGTGTATCCATCATCTCTTTCAAGGATTCACCAAGCTGCTATTTATAATGTCAGAAGAAATATTTCTAAAGAAATATTTTGCTTAACAATTTCTATTTCTAAGCAATTTCGCTAATTACTTCTCCTTGAAGAAACACTTCTCTTTAATTATCCAAAACACATGTTATAGTGCTTTTCTTGAAGGTCCGTGATCCATATATTTCTTTCTAACATCAAATAGCTTAAGGTAGTGTTTGGATGGAGTAATTCAAATTTCTAGTGAATTTTAAATTCTAAGATATTCAATTGCCTCAATTGAATTCCCTTCATTTGTAAAATTATTTGTTTGGATGGGATAATAAAAATTCCCTATTCTTAAAATTTTTTGTTTAGATAGAGTATTTACAATTCTTCACTTTACCAAGAGGTAGATGACATACAAGTTCAACGACCGACGGAACTGACCCACTGTGAGATGTGGATTTACCTATTTATGCAATAGCTTATCCTTGTTAAAATCAGATGATTGGCATTCGAATTTATCGAAGTTGAAATATCGTGTATTTGGTCATGGGACAGTCCAGCCTACTTGTTGTTAAGACTAGTTTGGTTGCATACATTATAATCCATTTTGTGTTTTGAGAGAGAGAGAGAGAGAGAGAGAGAGAGAGAGAGAGAGAGAGAGAGAGAGAGAGAGAGAGAGAGAGAGAGAGAGAGAGAGAGAGAGAGAGAGAGAGAGAGAGAGAGAGAGAGAGAGAGAGGGGAATTTGGAATTTTTTTAAAATTATTTTCCTTAAGAAAATAATTGTGAAAAAAAATTACGCAACATTTAAGCAAGAAAAGAATTTCAAATTCTTCACTTTTAGATGGTATTTCAAATTCTCTAAATTTAGTCTTACTAAAATACCTCACAAATTCCATTCATTTTGAAAATTCTTCATATTTATTATCCAAACAAGTTAATTTGAGTTGAAGCATTTGAATCACCCTCTTGAATTACATTACCCTAAAAAATTACCTCATCCAAACACACTCTAAGTCTTTTTATCCAAAATCCGATCAATCGTAAAGGAAATCGAACTAATATTCACAAAGTGTATATTTGAAAAGCTTTGATCCAGAACTATTTATAATTGATATATTTGGGAGTCAAATGTATTATAATCCAAAAGATAAAGCCATATCAAATTCAAAACATGAGTATCACAATCTTCATCAAAATCATCTTCTTCTCTTCCTTACGAATCCTTGGCTCACAATCGTTTCAAATCCGTACCAATCCCCCTCGAATCAGAGTACCTTAGTTACCCCTCTTTATGAAATCAAAACCTATTTCTGAATTCGAAACCCTCTTTCAAATGTCGCTGATCTCGTTGAAAACGAAAAGGAGAGAGTCTGGGAGAGATTCGAAAAAGAGAGCTTTGAAATTTTGGGTTCAGGATGAGATGAGAAGAGAGATGAACACTGGAAGAGAAATAATATTGTGGATGGAAGTAACTTTAATTCTCAAATATTGTTCCAGATCTGTTTTAATTTTTCTATCAAAAAATAATCTGTTTTAATTCTGTGCACAAAGATTGTTGTTTAAAGGTATGATTTTGGGTTCATTGTTGTTGTTTGTGGATTTAAGAAGAAGAAGAAAGACTGTTGTTTTGAAGAAAGAAGAGAGAAGATGAGAGAATAACAGAGTTTCAGAGGAAGAGGAATGAAAGAGATGATGATTTGGCATCCATGTTGGCTGCCACATCAGTATCCACTAACGTACTTCAAGAATTTCGGTAATTTCCGGCGGACAAAATCAGCCGGTAATGGCCAAAATCCACCGGAAATTGGGCACTACCGGCGGATTTTTTCCGCCGAAAATCCGCCGGTAATTCACTCGTCGGTAATGGTTACCGGTGGAATTTCCGCAGGTAATTACCGGCGGATTTTCCGCCGTTAATGTGCATTACCGACGGATTTTTTTTTAAAAAAATTATATATTTTTTTAAATTTTAAATTTTAAATAAGAATTTCGTTTTTTTAAATTTACATGTTACTGTATCTAAATTTTGTCCAACTTCAAATTTCCCCTTGTATTTGTACCGGTTGGGGTGAGAATCAAGAAGTATGAAGGAATGAAACAGAATATGTGAGAATAAGAATGAAGTGAGAAGAATGAAGGAGTGAGAATGAAGGAGAGATGAGAAGTATTAAAATTGGAGAGAATGGGAAAAAAGAAATACGAATGAATGAGTGAAAATGAATAAGAATGAAGAAAAAAGGAGAGATGTATAGAGAAATTTATGTAGATTGGAGAGTGTGAGGAAGAAGAAGAAATATAAGATAGAGAAAATGTATAAGAGAAAGAGAAGGAAATAAAGAGTGAAATGAGAGAATGAGAGGAGTGTAGGAGAAAGTTTTATTTATAGGTGATTTTTTGAAATTACCGGTAGATTTTTTTCCCTTCGAATTTTTCCGGCGAATTTTTGAAATAACCGGCGGACTTTTTTCCCTCCGAATTTTACCAGCGGATTTTTGAAATTACCGGCGAATTTTGAAAAAAAAAATTATTATTATTTTTACGAAATCCGCCGGTAATTTTCCTGCAGAATAAATCCGCCGGAAATGCCAAACATCCGCCGGAGATGTACTGACGGAAAAAATCCGCTGGTAAAAATCCGCCGGAAATTCATGTTTTTCTTGTAGTGACGGTGTTAGTCTAAAACTAACAGCAGGGATGAAACTAAACACGTTTTGTAATTGCAAGGTATTTTTTGAAGGTTTTCTTTTTACAGGGACCAAAGTGGATTATTTGTATATTTGCAGGGACGAAACGTATATTTAAGCCTATATTTTAATCATATGTTCATGCTTAAGCATAAGCATGCTTTACATGTGGCATATATTTTTGATTTTTGTCAATCTATTATTTTGTGTGTATTATTTTTTGTGTGTGTGCCATGCAGAGAATTGAACAGAGTTGCTATTGAGAATCAATAGAAAGAATCAACCATTTATACTTTTTAATCTTTGTTCCGGATTGGGCCAAACCACACACAATTTGGGCCTGCCACCAATTAGCATCCATGACCTACGGTCATGATCTGAAACATCCGAATCCGACGGCTCAGGTACGACACTTTCGTCTATAAATAGAGGTGCACCCCTCCATTTTCAGGTATGTTCTCATTCCGTGCACACCTCTTCTCTTCCCTTGCTAACCTAAGCGTCAGTGTGTTTGCAGGTACAACCCCTAGCATGCGTGATTGAGCTATCTCGGACCCTCCGAGGCCAATCTTCATCCATCCGAAGTCCATCTCCCAGATCTATCCGAAGCACATCGACTTGTACCCCGAGCATAACTATATGAGTCCGAGTACCGAACAATGGCGACTGTAACACCCCCCTTACGTATTCTACCATTTTAATTAATAAAATCAGAGTTGGAAAATTTCTTTTTAAAACTCAACCATCACAAGGGAGATATCACATTTTCGTCGTTTCAAAAACCAAACATCACATAATGAAATCATCAACATAAAGTAGTACGATACATAGCACATAATCGGGACGAACCCTCACAATACACCTGTCATGACATAACAGTCGGATATACAACTCGCAGCGGAAATAAATACATATCTCATACATATGTATAATACATCACCAAAGTACACTGTCTAATAACAGTACAAAATACAACTCCTAAAGTGTTTCGCCCCCCGGGTGCTACGTATCAGAGCATGACACCAAAAACCGGAAATAAGGAAGGTAGAACCTTCACTCGCTATCACCTGCAGGTTGCCGACATAAGAAGCAACACGAAAGCAGAAGGGTGAGTCTCTAACATATAATAGAATATGTGATAATCAAATATGATAGAGAAAAACACAATTAAAACACCAATCTACCATAAACCGGCACACCACAACAATTCACAATACATAACTCAGCTACACCAATAAACATCACCAAATGCGTATGTATATGCATGCAAATGCAACCCAACACCAAGGGCATATGCATGTGGATCCATTCATCACCTAAAAATAAGCCTTGAGGGCATTTATCACCAAAGTGGCCGAAGCCTAGACCGCAGCCTCTTCATCACCAAAAATGCACATGATTTATGCGACACCATGAACGATGTAGAACACACACCAAAATCACCAAAATCAGCACCACTCATCATCACCAATAATTGTTTCATCACCAATAATTATTTTATCACCAATAATTATTTTATCATCACCAAAATCACCAAAATCAGCACCACTCATCATCACCAATAATTGTTTCATCACCAATAATTATTTTATCACCAATAATTATTTTATCATCACCAAAATCACCAACACCACTCCACTTTACAGCTCTAAGGCTCACACCGATATTTTTGACAAATTATAAGTCCAACCGTGGATAAACACCCACACTTGAGTTTTACAACTCAAACAGTACACACCGGCACACTAAACCGGCAAATCCGGCAAAACTGCACTCCGGCAGCTCCGGCAGCCCCGGGCAACACACTAGGCCCCACACCTAGTCAACATCACTGGCAAAACTGCCAGACAGCTCCCTTGAATACAGCACACAGCACTGGCGCACCTGAGCAACGCTGCCAGGGCGCCTGCACTTTGGCACAAAATTTGGGCAGCACACACAAAGTTGGCGCCCAGCACAAGGGCTCCAGGCAGCGTGCACCAACCAACTTGGGCACGGTGCCCGCGCCCAAACCACCGCGAACCCAGGGACCACTCTTGGCCCCGGCTCTAGTACTTCCTCTCTCCTAGATGCTCCACAAGGGCTCACCACAATTTGGGCCCTGACACGCCACTTGGGCCCATGCCCAAATTGACAAAAAATCACAAAAACAGGATTCTGGCGCCTAGACACATGGCTCCAAACAGCTCTGGCAACCAACTTGGGCACGGTGCCCGCGCCCCAAACCACTGGTGCATTTTGGACAAACTCTTGAACCGCCCCTTTTACTAACCCTCTACTAGGTGCGCCACTAGGGTCCACTATCATTGGGGCCCTGGATCGCCACTTGGGCCCATGCCCAAGTTGGAAAAAAATCATTTTTCATGCACACTGCACAGTTTTGGCGCCTAGACACTCTGCACCCGGACACGCTTAGCAACCAATTTGGGCACGATGCCCGCGCCCAAACCACACACATTTTTTGGAAACACCCTTGCACGGTCACTAGTACTCATCAAACACTAGGTGCGGCAATGGGCCCCACCACCATGGGCCCTCTGCCTCGCCACTTGGGCCCATGCCCAAGTTGGCTAAAAATCACATTTTTTTGGCGCCTAGCACACTACCCACACCAAGCCACACTTCACCAAACCTAACCATTCCAACTTCAACTTCACCACCAATTCTAACCTTCAACAACCACAATTTCAACACCAATAACAACATCAATATCACTATATTCAATCATCAAATTTCATATCCGATTCACACAAAATTTCACCAACTCATTGAGACATTTTCACAAACACATAATGTGCAATTTTTGACAACTTTTTATTTCAACAAAACAACACCAAAACCACACCCAAATTAGTTCAAAGACATCACCAAACAATCAATTCTCATATTCAATCAACAAAATTCATTCAAACACATCAAAAACCCCTAAAACCCTATTCTAACATATTGAAAACACAAACCCTATTATAGGTTAGGAGAGCCCCCTTACCTTGAATTCCTTGAAGAAAATAAGCCCTAATCCAAGCAATTCCTCTTGAAAAATCAACAAAATCCCTTCCCTTTCTCTTCTTCTTGCTACTTCCTCTTCTCTCCTTTTTCTCTCTTTTCTTTGTTTCTTACTTTGATAAAAAAAAATGAAAGGAAACAACACTAAGTCACTTAGTCAAATATGATGACTAAGTCTTCAAATTCAATTTGACTTCTATGTCTTCAAAGTAACTTTGATTACCTTATGGGCCTAAAATGATTATGGGCCTTTGGGCTTAATACCCACACCTCTTCAAACTTGCATTCCAACTCCTAAACCAATAAGTTAACATATCAATTAACTTAATTATAATTAAAATGTCGTAAACCCTAATAATCAATTAAATAAATAACTGAATTATTTTGGGGTGTTACAACTCTCCCCCACTTAGAATATTTCGTCCTCGAAATACATACCTGAATCAAATAACTCCTGGTATGCTTCCCGCATCTTGGTCTCCAACTCCCAAGTGATACTCTCTCCGGTAGCTCCTAACCAAACTACCTTCACCAAATGGATCTCTTTTCCTCTTAAAGTTTTCACCTCACGATCTTCGATCCGCACCGGCATAGTCTCAACAGTGAGATTCTCTCTCACTTGCACATCATCCATTTGAATTACGTGAGATGGATCCGGAATATACTTCCGCAACTGTGAAATATGAAACACATCATGAAGATTCGAAAGACTAGGTGGCAAAGCCACCCGATAAGCAACTCTTCCAACTTTCTCTAAAATCTGATATGGTCCAATAAAACGAGGAGTCAACTTCTTCGACTTCAAGGCACGACCAACACCGGTCACAGGTGTAACTCTCAGAAACACATGATCACCAGCCTGAAACTCCAAATCTTTCCTCCTCTTGTCATGATAACTCTTTTGTCTACTTTGTGAAGTTTTCATCTTTTCACGAATCAGCTTCACTTTCTCGGTTGTCTCACGAACAATCTCCGGTCCAAGTACAACACTTTCTCCGGATTCATACCAACACACCGGAGTCCTACACCTCCTACCATACAATGCTTCGAAAGGAGCCATTCCAATACTAGCATGATAACTGTTATTGTAAGTGAACTCAATCAACGAAAGATGTCCATCCCATGAACCTCCCTGCTCAAGCACACAAGCTCTCAACAGATCCTCAAGTGACTGAATAGTCCTCTCCGTCTGACCATCAGTCTGCGGGTGATAAGCTGAACTCAATCTCAACTTCGAACCCAAAGCCTCTTGCAAACTTTTCCAAAATTCAGAAGTGAATCTTGGATCTCTATCTGACACAATACATAGAGGCACACCATGCAGCTTCACTATCGTCTGAATATAAATCTCTGCCAACCTAGAAACCGGATAAGTAATGTTAATCGGTAAAAAGTGAGCAGACTTTGTCAATCTGTCAACAATCACCCAAATGGCATCAAATCCTCTCGAAGTATTTGGCAAACCCGTCACAAAATCCATGGAAATACTATCCCACTTCCACTCAGGAATCTCCAAAGGTTGCATCAACCCTGCAGGCTTCTGATGCTCAACCTTCGACTTCTGACATGTCAAACAGGCATACACAAACTGAGCTACCTCCTTCTTCATACCAGGCCACCAAAACAATTTCTTCAAATCATGATACATCTTTGTAGCTCCGGGATGAATACTCAATTTACTTCTGTGACTCTCCTCAAGAATTGCTTTCTTCATCTCTACATCATCAGGAATACATATCCTATCACGGAACCTCAACACACCTTGAGAATCCAACCTGAAATCATTGTCATCAGCTTGTCCAACTTCACCCATCATGTCTACCAACTTCACATCCAACTTCTGTGCCTCTCTGATACTAACCAGAAAATCATTATTAATCTTTAACATACCCAATTTGATACTCTGAGGAGATACTTCACAAACTAAGCTCATGTCTCTGAATTGTTCAATCAACTCCAACTCCTTAATCATCATTGCAGACATATGCAAACTCTTTCTACTCAAAGCATCGGCTACAACATTAGCTTTCCCCGGATGATAGTTCAAGCTAAAGTCATAGTCTTTCAACAACTCTAACCACCTTCTCTGCCTCATATTCAGCTCCTTTTGATCAAATAAATATTGCAAACCTTTATGATCACTAAATACTTCAAATCTAGAACCATAAAGATAATGCCGCCAAATCTTCAATGCAAACACAACCGCAGCCAACTCCAAATCATGTGTAGGATAATTCTTCTCATGAATCCTCAACTGCCGAGAAGCATAAGCAACTACCCTACCATTCTGCATAAGAACTCCTCCTAAACCCATCTTCGAAGCATCACAATACACAACAAAGGATTCTTCTGGTTTAGGTAACGTCAAAATCGGAGACGTCGTCAACCTCTTCTTTAATTCTTTGAAACTTTCCTCACACCGATCATCCCACACAAACGCCTTTCCTTTACAAGTCAACTGAGTTAGTGGAAGAGCCAACTTCGAAAAGCCTTCAATAAATCTTCTATAATAACCAGCTAACCCAAGAAAACTTCTAATCTCAGTGACCGACTTCGGAGTCTCCCACTTCAACACCGCATCAACTTTGGATGGATCTACCGCAATCCCATCACCGGAAATAATATGCCCAAGGAAACTCACTTCCCGCAACCAAAATTCACACTTAGACAATTTAGCATACAACTTCCGATCCCGCAAGACCTCCAACACTAACCTCAAGTGCTCAGCATGCTCCTCTTCGGATTTTGAATACACCAAAATGTCATCAATGAACACCACAACGAACCGATCTAGATACTCATGAAAAATACGATTCATATATTCCATGAATACCCCAGGAGCGTTAGTGACACCAAAAGGCATCACCGAATACTCATAGTGACCATACCGAGTCCTAAAAGCCGTCTTCGGAATATCTTCATCTTTCACTTTAATTTGATGATAACCCGATCTCAAGTCAATCTTGCTAAACACTTGTGCACCCACCAATTGATCCATCAAGTCATCAATTCTTGGAAGCGGATACTTGTTCTTAATTGTCACTTTGTTCAATTGCCGATAATCAACACATAACCTCATACTCCCATCCTTCTTCTTCACAAGCAACACCGGAGCACCCCACGGAGATACACTAGGTCTCACAAACTTCTTTTCAAGCAACTCCTCAAGCTGCTTCTTCAACTCAGACAACTCCGATGCAGACATTCTATAAGGTGCCATTGACGCAGGCCTAGTGCCAGGTACCAGATCAATAGAAAACTCCACTTCCCTCTCTGGTGGTACATCCGGAATCTCATCAGGAAAGACCTCAGGAAACTCCCGTACCACCGGCAACTCATCAATCTTTGCTTGACTCTCAGCAGATAATGATTCCATCACAGCAAACAACTGAGCTTCTCCCCTCATTGCTTTCATCAACTGACCCCCAGACAACAAGACAGTTTCTTCCTCCACCGGAGAAGAGAAACTAACAGACCGATCACAACAATTGATATGAACATGGTTATGCACCAACCAGTCCATACCCAAGATAACATCCATCCCCACCAAAGGAAGACAAATCAGATCAACAATAAAATCTTTGCCGAAAACCGACAAAGGACACTTAGCACACATAAGAGAAGTAGTTACCGAACCCTTAGCTGGAGTATCGATAACCATATCCCTCATCATGGAAGACAACTCAAGATGCAACTTTTCAACACATACCGCAGCAATAAATGAATGTGTAGCACCAGTATCAACTATAGCAATCAGAGGAATACCATCAATGAAGCACGTACCTGAAATCTCATTGGTCACCTCTGACCCAGCAAGAGCAAACACCTTTCCACTTGCTTTCTCCTTCTTTGGTTTAGTGCATTTGGTACTAATGTGACCCACCTCACCACAATTGTAGCAAACCACATCCTTGCGGTCACAATCAGCAGCCAGGTGACCTCCTCTGCCACACTTGAAACACTTTCTCTCATCAAAACTACACTCATAACTCTTATGACCAGGCCTACCACACTTGTAGCACACAACATTAGCAGGAGCATCTCCCCCACTTGGTTTCTTGCCAGAACCAACAGCAGCTTTCTGTTTACCTTTCCCACCGGACACATCATAAGGTTTACTACGATTCTGAAACTGTCCCCTCTTCTCTTTCACAATCTTATAAGAGGTATTGCTATCCTCTTCAAAGATTCTGCAACTATCCACCAAATCAGCAAACCTACGGATCCTCTGGTAGCTAATTGCCTTTTTAATATCATGCCTCAATCCACTTTCAAATTTGATGCATTTAGAGAATTCAGCATCAGCACCATTGTAATGCGGGTGGAACTTAACCAATTCCTCAAACTTGGCTGCATACTCAGATACAGACTTATTTCCCTGAGTCAAGTTCAGAAATTCCATCTCTTTCTTTCCCCGAACATCCTCCGGGAAGTACTTCCTCAAAAACTCTCTCTTGAAGACATTCCAAGAGAGCTCCTCACCGGCATCCTCAAGCCTCTGCAGAGTTCCCAACCACCAATCATCAGCCTCCTCAGCTAACTGGTGAGCACCGAATCGAACCTTCTGAGCTGGAGTGCAATCCATAACTCGGAAGATCCTCTCTATCTCTTTCAGCCACACAAGAGCTCCATCAGGGTCATACCGCCCCTTGAAGACAGGCGGGTTCTCCCTTTGGAACGTAGCTAAACCACGAGCTGCAGCATTCCCCTCAGCACCTACAGCATCTGCCATTGCTTGCATAGCAGCAGCTAAAGCAGCATCATTCCTCCCAGCCATCTCAACAAGTCACTGAAACAAAATCAGTTAGAACGAGCAACAAGACTCGAGAATTAAAAGACTCAAGACTCAACAACTTGGTCACACAGACCGAACTGCTCTGATACCACTAATGTAACACCCCCCTTACGTATTCTACCATTTTAATTAATAAAATCAGAGTTGGAAAATTTCTTTTTAAAACTCAACCATCACAAGGGAGATATCACATTTTCGTCGTTTCAAAAACCAAACATCACATAATGAAATCATCAACATAAAGTAGTACGATACATAGCACATAATCGGGACGAACCCTCACAATACACCTGTCATGACATAACAGTCGGATATACAACTCGCAGCGGAAATAAATACATATCTCATACATATGTATAATACATCACCAAAGTACACTGTCTAATAACAGTACAAAATACAACTCCTAAAGTGTTTCGCCCCCCGGGTGCTACGTATCAGAGCATGACACCAAAAACCGGAAATAAGGAAGGTAGAACCTTCACTCGCTATCACCTGCAGGTTGCCGACATAAGAAGCAACACGAAAGCAGAAGGGTGAGTCTCTAACATATAATAGAATATGTGATAATCAAATATGATAGAGAAAAACACAATTAAAACACCAATCTACCATAAACCGGCACACCACAACAATTCACAATAAATAACTCAGCTACACCAATAAACATCACCAAATGCGTATGTATATGCATGCAAATGCAACCCAACACCAAGGGCATATGCATGTGGATCCATTCATCACCTAAAAATAAGCCTTGAGGGCATTTATCACCAAAGTGGCCGAAGCCTAGACCGCAGCCTCTTCATCACCAAAAATGCACATGATTTATGCGACACCATGAACGATGTAGAACACACACCAAAATCACCAAAATCAGCACCACTCATCATCACCAATAATTGTTTCATCACCAATAATTATTTTATCACCAATAATTATTTTATCATCACCAAAATCACCAAAATCAGCACCACTCATCATCACCAATAATTGTTTCATCACCAATAATTATTTTATCACCAATAATTATTTTATCATCACCAAAATCACCAACACCACTCCACTTTACAGCTCTAAGGCTCACACCGATATTTTTGACAAATTATAAGTCCAACCGTGGATAAACACCCACACTTGAGTTTTACAACTCAAACAGTACACACCGGCACACTAAACCGGCAAATCCGGCAAAACTGCACTCCGGCAGCTCCGGCAGCCCCGGGCAACACACTAGGCCCCACATGTAACACCCCCCTTACGTATTCTACCATTTTAATTAATAAAATCAGAGTTGGAAAATTTCTTTTTAAAACTCAACCATCACAAGGGAGATATCACATTTTCGTCGTTTCAAAAACCAAACATCACATAATGAAATCATCAACATAAAGTAGTACGATACATAGCACATAATCGGGACGAACCCTCACAATACACCTGTCATGACATAACAGTCGGATATACAACTCGCAGCGGAAATAAATACATATCTCATACATATGTATAATACATCACCAAAGTACACTGTCTAATAACAGTACAAAATACAACTCCTAAAGTGTTTCGCCCCCCGGGTGCTACGTATCAGAGCATGACACCAAAAACCGGAAATAAGGAAGGTAGAACCTTCACTCGCTATCACCTGCAGGTTGCCGACATAAGAAGCAACACGAAAGCAGAAGGGTGAGTCTCTAACATATAATAGAATATGTGATAATCAAATATGATAGAGAAAAACACAATTAAAACACCAATCTACCATAAACCGGCACACCACAACAATTCACAATACATAACTCAGCTACACCAATAAACATCACCAAATGCGTATGTATATGCATGCAAATGCAACCCAACACCAAGGGCATATGCATGTGGATCCATTCATCACCTAAAAATAAGCCTTGAGGGCATTTATCACCAAAGTGGCCGAAGCCTAGACCGCAGCCTCTTCATCACCAAAAATGCACATGATTTATGCGACACCATGAACGATGTAGAACACACACCAAAATCACCAAAATCAGCACCACTCATCATCACCAATAATTGTTTCATCACCAATAATTATTTTATCACCAATAATTATTTTATCATCACCAAAATCACCAAAATCAGCACCACTCATCATCACCAATAATTGTTTCATCACCAATAATTATTTTATCACCAATAATTATTTTATCATCACCAAAATCACCAAAATCAGCACCACTCATCATCACCAATAATTGTTTCATCACCAATAATTATTTTATCACCAATAATTATTTTATCATCACCAAAATCACCAACACCACTCCACTTTACAGCTCTAAGGCTCACACCGATATTTTTGACAAATTATAAGTCCAACCGTGGATAAACACCCACACTTGAGTTTTACAACTCAAACAGTACACACCGGCACACTAAACCGGCAAATCCGGCAAAACTGCACTCCGGCAGCTCCGGCAGCCCCGGGCAACACACTAGGCCCCACATGTAACACCCCCCTTACGTATTCTACCATTTTAAGTAATAAAATCAGAGTTGGAAAATTTCTTTTTAAAACTCAACCATCACAAGGGAGATATCACATTTTCGTCGTTTCAAAAACCAAACATCACATAATGAAATCATCAACATAAAGTAGTACGATACATAGCACATAATCGGGACGAACCCTCACAATACACCTGTCATGACATAACAGTCGGATATACAACTCGCAGCGGAAATAAATACATATCTCATACATATGTATAATACATCACCAAAGTACACTGTCTAATAACAGTACAAAATACAACTCCTAAAGTGTTTCGCCCCCCGGGTGCTACGTATCAGAGCATGACACCAAAAACCGGAAATAAGGAAGGTAGAACCTTCACTCGCTATCACCTGCAGGTTGCCGACATAAGAAGCAACACGAAAGCAGAAGGGTGAGTCTCTAACATATAATAGAATATGTGATAATCAAATATGATAGAGAAAAACACAATTAAAACACCAATCTACCATAAACCGGCACACCACAACAATTCACAATACATAACTCAGCTACACCAATAAACATCACCAAATGCGTATGTATATGCATGCAAATGCAACCCAACACCAAGGGCATATGCATGTGGATCCATTCATCACCTAAAAATAAGCCTTGAGGGCATTTATCACCAAAGTGGCCGAAGCCTAGACCGCAGCCTCTTCATCACCAAAAATGCACATGATTTATGCGACACCATGAACGATGTAGAACACACACCAAAATCACCAAAATCAGCACCACTCATCATCACCAATAATTGTTTCATCACCAATAATTATTTTATCACCAATAATTATTTTATCATCACCAAAATCACCAAAATCAGCACCACTCATCATCACCAATAATTGTTTCATCACCAATAATTATTTTATCACCAATAATTATTTTATCATCACCAAAATCACCAAAATCAGCACCACTCATCATCACCAATAATTGTTTCATCACCAATAATTATTTTATCACCAATAATTATTTTATCATCACCAAAATCACCAACACCACTCCACTTTACAGCTCTAAGGCTCACACCGATATTTTTGACAAATTATAAGTCCAACCGTGGATAAACACCCACACTTGAGTTTTACAACTCAAACAGTACACACCGGCACACTAAACCGGCAAATCCGGCAAAACTGCACTCCGGCAGCTCCGGCAGCCCCGGGCAACACACTAGGCCCCACATGTAACACCCCCCTTACGTATTCTACCATTTTAATTAATAAAATCAGAGTTGGAAAATTTCTTTTTAAAACTCAACCATCACAAGGGAGATATCACATTTTCGTCGTTTCAAAAACCAAACATCACATAATGAAATCATCAACATAAAGTAGTACGATACATAGCACATAATCGGGACGAACCCTCACAATACACCTGTCATGACATAACAGTCGGATATACAACTCGCAGCGGAAATAAATACATATCTCATACATATGTATAATACATCACCAAAGTACACTGTCTAATAACAGTACAAAATACAACTCCTAAAGTGTTTCGCCCCCCGGGTGCTACGTATCAGAGCATGACACCAAAAACCGGAAATAAGGAAGGTAGAACCTTCACTCGCTATCACCTGCAGGTTGCCGACATAAGAAGCAACACGAAAGCAGAAGGGTGAGTCTCTAACATATAATAGAATATGTGATAATCAAATATGATAGAGAAAAACACAATTAAAACACCAATCTACCATAAACCGGCACACCACAACAATTCACAATACATAACTCAGCTACACCAATAAACATCACCAAATGCGTATGTATATGCATGCAAATGCAACCCAACACCAAGGGCATATGCATGTGGATCCATTCATCACCTAAAAATAAGCCTTGAGGGCATTTATCACCAAAGTGGCCGAAGCCTAGACCGCAGCCTCTTCATCACCAAAAATGCACATGATTTATGCGACACCATGAACGATGTAGAACACACACCAAAATCACCAAAATCAGCACCACTCATCATCACCAATAATTGTTTCATCACCAATAATTATTTTATCACCAATAATTATTTTATCATCACCAAAATCACCAAAATCAGCACCACTCATCATCACCAATAATTGTTTCATCACCAATAATTATTTTATCACCAATAATTATTTTATCATCACCAAAATCACCAAAATCAGCACCACTCATCATCACCAATAATTGTTTCATCACCAATAATTATTTTATCACCAATAATTATTTTATCATCACCAAAATCACCAACACCACTCCACTTTACAGCTCTAAGGCTCACACCGATATTTTTGACAAATTATAAGTCCAACCGTGGATAAACACCCACACTTGAGTTTTACAACTCAAACAGTACACACAGGCACACTAAACCGGCAAATCCGGCAAAACTGCACTCCGGCAGCTCCGGCAGCCCCGGGCAACACACTAGGCCCCACACCTAGTCAACATCACTGGCAAAACTGCCAGACAGCTCCCTTGAATACAGCACACAGCACTGGCGCACCTGAGCAACGCTGCCAGGGCGCCTGCACTTTGGCACAAAATTTGGGCAGCACACACAAAGTTGGCGCCCAGCACAAGGGCTCCAGGCAGCGTGCACCAACCAACTTGGGCACGGTACCCGCGCCCAAACCACCGCGAACCCAGGGACCACTCTTGGCCCCAGCTCTAGTACTTCCTCTCTCCTAGATGCTCCACAAGGGCTCACCACAATTTGGGCCCTGACACGCCACTTGGGCCCATGCCCAAATTGACAAAAAATCACAAAAACAGGATTCTGGCGCCTAGACACATGGCTCCAAACAGCTCTGGAAACCAACTTGGGCACGGTGCCCGCGCCCAAACCACTCGTGCATTTTGGACAATCTCTTAAACCGCCCCTTTTACTAACCCTCTACTAGGTGCGCCACTAGGGTCCACCATCATTGGGACCCTTTCTCGCCACTTGGACCCATGCCCAAGTTGGCAAAAAATCATTTTTCATGCACACTGCACAGTTTTGGCGCCTAGACACTCTGCACCCGGACACGCTTAGCAACCAATTTGGGCACGATGCCCGCGCCCAAACCACACACATTTTTGGGAAACACCCTTGCACGGCCACTAGTACTCATCAAACACTAGGTGCGGCAATGGGCCCCACCACCATGGGCCCTCTGTCTCGCCACTTGGGCCCATGCCCAAGTTGGCTAAAAATCACATTTTTGGCGCCTAGCACACTACCCACACCAAGCCACACTTCACCAAACCTAACCATTCCAACTTCAACTTCACCACCAATTCTAACCTTCAACAACCACAATTTCAACACCAATAACAACATCAATATCACTATATTCAATCATCAAATTTCATATCCGATTCACACAAAACTTCACCAACTCATTGAGACATTTTCACAAACACATAATGTGCAATTTTTGACAACTTTTTATTTCAACAAAACAACACCAAAACCACACCCAAATTAGTTCAAAGACATCACCAAACAATCAATTCTCATATTCAATCAACAAAAATTCATTCAAACACATCAAAAACCCCTAAAACCCTATTCTAACATATTGAAAACACAAACCCTATTATAGGTTAGGAGAGCCCCTTACCTTGAATTCCTTGAAGAAAATAAGCCCTAATCCAAGCAATTCCTCTTGAAAAATCAACAAAATTCCTTCCCTTTCTCTTCTTCTTGCTACGTCCTCTTCTCTCCTTTTTCTCTCTTTTCTTTGTTTCTTACTTTGATAAAAAAAAAAAATGAAAGGAAACAACACTAAGTCACTTAGTCAAATATGATGACTAAGTCTTCAAATTCAATTTGACTTCTATGTCTTCAAAGTAACTTTGATTACCTTATGGGCCTAAAATGATTATGGGCCTTTGGGCTTAATACCCACACCTCTTCAAACTTGCATTCCAACTCCTAAACCAATAAGTTAACATATCAATTAACTTAATTATAATTAAAATGTCGTAAACCCTAATAATCAATTAAATAAATAACTGAATTATTTTGGGGTGTTACAACTCTCCCCCACTTAGAATATTTCGTCCTCGAAATACATACCTGAATCAAATAACTCCTGGTATGCTTCCCGCATCTTGGTCTCCAACTCCCAAGTGATACTCTCTCCGGTAGCTCCTAACCAAACTACCTTCACCAAATGGATCTCTTTTCCTCTTAAAGTTTTCACCTCACGATCTTCGATCCGCACCGGCATAGTCTCAACAGTGAGATTCTCTCTCACTTGCACATCATCCATTTGAATTACGTGAGATGGATCCGGAATATACTTCCGCAACTGTGAAATATGAAACACATCATGAAGATTCGAAAGATTAGGTGGCAAAGCCACCCGATAAGCAACTCTTCCAATTTTCTCTAAAATCTGATATGGTCCAATAAAACGAGGAGTCAACTTCTTCGACTTCAAGGCACGACCAACACCGGTCACAGGTGTAACTCTCAGAAACACATGATCACCAGCCTGAAACTCCAAATCTTTCCTCCTCTTGTCATGATAACTCTTTTGTCTACTTTGTGAAGTTTTCATCTTTTCACGAATCAGCTTCACTTTCTCGGTTGTCTCACGAACAATCTCCGGTCCAAGTACAACACTTTCTCCGGATTCATACCAACACACCGGAGTCCTACACCTCCTACCATACAATGCTTCGAAAGGAGCCATTCCAATACTAGCATGATAACTGTTATTGTAAGTGAACTCAATCAACGAGAGATGTCCATCCCATGAACCTCCCTGCTCAAGCACACAAGCTCTCAACAGATCCTCAAGTGACTGAATAGTCCTCTCCGTCTGACCATCAGTCTGCGGGTGATAAGCTGAACTCAATCTCAACTTCGAACCCAAAGCCTCTTGCAAACTTTTCCAAAATTCAGAAGTGAATCTTGGATCTCTATCTGACACAATACATAGAGGCACACCATGCAGCTTCACTATCGTCTGAATATAAATCTCTGCCAACCTAGAAACCGGATAAGTAATGTTAATCGGTAAAAAGTGAGCAGACTTTGTCAATCTGTCAACAATCACCCAAATGGCATCAAATCCTCTCGAAGTATTTGGCAAACCCGTCACAAAATCCATGGAAATACTATCCCACTTCCACTCAGGAATCTCCAAAGGTTGCATCAACCCTGCAGGCTTCTGATGCTCAACCTTCGACTTCTGACATGTCAAACAGGCATACACAAACTGAGCTACCTCCTTCTTCATACCAGGCCACCAAAACAATTTCTTCAAATCATGATACATCTTTGTAGCTCCGGGATGAATACTCAATTTACTTCTGTGACTCTCCTCAAGAATTGCTTTCTTCATCTCTACATCATCAGGAATACATATCCTATCACGGAACCTCAACACACCTTGAGAATCCAACCTGAAATCATTGTCATCAGCTTGTCCAACTTCACCCATCATGTCTACCAACTTCACATCCAACTTCTGTGCCTCTCTGATACTAACCAGAAAATCATTATTAATCTTTAACATACCCAATTTGATACTCTGAGGAGATACTTCACAAACTAAGCTCATGTCTCTGAATTGTTCAATCAACTCCAACTCCTTAATCATCATTGCAGACATATGCAAACTCTTTCTACTCAAAGCATCGGCTACAACATTAGCTTTCCCCGGATGATAGTTCAAGCTAAAGTCATAGTCTTTCAACAACTCTAACCACCTTCTCTGCCTCATATTCAGCTCCTTTTGATCAAATAAATATTGCAAACCTTTATGATCACTAAATACTTCAAATCTAGAACCATAAAGATAATGCCGCCAAATCTTCAATGCAAACACAACCGCAGCCAACTCCAAATCATGTGTAGGATAATTCTTCTCATGAATCCTCAACTGCCGAGAAGCATAAGCAACTACCCTACCATTCTGCATAAGAACTCCTCCTAAACCCATCTTCGAAGCATCACAATACACAACAAAGGATTCTTCTGGTTTAGGTAACGTCAAAATCGGAGACGTCGTCAACCTCTTCTTTAATTCTTTGAAACTTTCCTCACACCGATCATCCCACACAAACGCCTTTCCTTTACAAGTCAACTGAGTTAGTGGAAGAGCCAACTTCGAAAAGCCTTCAATAAATCTTCTATAATAACCAGCTAACCCAAGAAAACTTCTAATCTCAGTGACCGACTTCGGAGTCTCCCACTTCAACACCGCATCAACTTTGGATGGATCTACCGCAATCCCATCACCGGAAATAATATGCCCAAGGAAACTCACTTCCCGCAACCAAAATTCACACTTAGACAATTTAGCATACAACTTCCGATCCCGCAAGACCTCCAACACTAACCTCAAGTGCTCAGCATGCTCCTCTTCGGATTTTGAATACACCAAAATGTCATCAATGAACACCACAACGAACCGATCTAGATACTCATGAAAAATACGATTCATATATTCCATGAATACCCCAGGAGCGTTAGTGACACCAAAAGGCATCACCGAATACTCATAGTGACCATACCGAGTCCTAAAAGCCGTCTTCGGAATATCTTCATCTTTCACTTTAATTTGATGATAACCCGATCTCAAGTCAATCTTGCTAAACACTTGTGCACCCACCAATTGATCCATCAAGTCATCAATTCTTGGAAGCGGATACTTGTTCTTAATTGTCACTTTGTTCAATTGCCGATAATCAACACATAACCTCATACTCCCATCCTTCTTCTTCACAAGCAACACCGGAGCACCCCACGGAGATACACTAGGTCTCACAAACTTCTTTTCAAGCAACTCCTCAAGCTGCTTCTTCAACTCAGACAACTCCGATGCAGACATTCTATAAGGTGCCATTGACGCAGGCCTAGTGCCAGGTACCAGATCAATAGAAAACTCCACTTCCCTCTCTGGTGGTACATCCGGAATCTCATCAGGAAAGACCTCAGGAAACTCCCGTACCACCGGCAACTCATCAATCTTTGCTTGACTCTCAGCAGATAATGATTCCATCACAGCAAACAACTGAGCTTCTCCCCTCATTGCTTTCATCAACTGACCCCCAGACAACAAGACAGTTTCTTCCTCCACCGGAGAAGAGAAACTAACAGACCGATCACAACAATTGATATGAACATGGTTATGCACCAACCAGTCCATACCCAAGATAACATCCATCCCCACCAAAGGAAGACAAATCAGATCAACAATAAAATCTTTGCCGAAAACCGACAAAGGACACTTAGCACACATAAGAGAAGTAGTTACCGAACCCTTAGCTGGAGTATCGATAACCATATCCCTCATCATGGAAGACAACTCAAGATGCAACTTTTCAACACATACCGCAGCAATAAATGAATGTGTAGCACCAGTATCAACTATAGCAATCAGAGGAATACCTTCAATGAAGCACGTACCTGAAATCTCATTGGTCACCTCTGACCCAGCAAGAGCAAACACCTTTCCACTTGCTTTCTCCTTCTTTGGTTTAGTGCATTTGGTACTAATGTGGCCCACCTCACCACAATTGTAGCAAACCACATCCTTGCGGTCACAATCAGCAGCCAGGTGACCTCCTCTGCCACACTTGAAACACTTTCTCTCATCAAAACTACACTCATAACTCTTACGACCAGGCCTACCACACTTGTAGCACACAACATTAGCAGGAGCATCTCCCCCACTTGGTTTCTTGCCAGAACCAACAGCAGCTTTCTGTTTACCTTTCCCACCGGACACATCATAAGGTTTACTACGATTCTGAAACTGTCCCCTCTTCTCTTTCACAATCTTATAAGAGGTATTGCTATCCTCTTCAAAGATTCTGCAACTATCCACCAAATCAGCAAACCTACGGATCCTCTGGTAGCTAATTGCCTTTTTAATATCATGCCTCAATCCACTTTCAAATTTGATGCATTTAGAGAATTCAGCATCAGCACCATTGTAATGCGGGTGGAACTTAACCAATTCCTCAAACTTGGCTGCATACTCAGATACAGACTTATTTCCCTGAGTCAAGTTCAGAAATTCCATCTCTTTCTTTCCCCGAACATCCTCCGGGAAGTACTTCCTCAAAAACTCT
Organism: Astragalus glycyphyllos; assembly: GCA_963573325.1. NCBI lineage: Eukaryota > Viridiplantae > Streptophyta > Magnoliopsida > Fabales > Fabaceae > Astragalus > Astragalus glycyphyllos. The sequence goes on from OY754307.1 coordinate 99,072,781, forward strand.
CTCTTGAAGACATTCCAAGAGAGCTCCTCACCGGCATCCTCAAGCCTCTGCAGAGTTCCCAACCACCAATCATCAGCCTCCTCAGCTAACTGGTGAGCACCGAATCGAACCTTCTGAGCTGGAGTGCAATCCATAACTCGGAAGATCCTCTCTATCTCTTTCAGCCACACAAGAGCTCCATCAGGGTCATACCGCCCCTTGAAGACAGGCGGGTTCTCCCTTTGGAACGTAGCTAAACCACGAGCTGCAGCATTCCCCTCAGCACCTACAGCATCTGCCATTGCTTGCATAGCAGCAGCTAAAGCAGCATCATTCCTCCCAGCCATCTCAACAAGTCACTGAAACAAAATCAGTTAGAACGAGCAACAAGACTCGAGAATTAAAAGACTCAAGACTCAACAACTTGGTCACACAGACCGAACTGCTCTGATACCACTAATGTAACACCCCCCTTACGTATTCTACCATTTTAATTAATAAAATCAGAGTTGGAAAATTTCTTTTTAAAACTCAACCATCACAAGGGAGATATCACATTTTCGTCGTTTCAAAAACCAAACATCACATAATGAAATCATCAACATAAAGTAGTACGATACATAGCACATAATCGGGACGAACCCTCACAATACACCTGTCATGACATAACAGTCGGATATACAACTCGCAGCGGAAATAAATACATATCTCATACATATGTATAATACATCACCAAAGTACACTGTCTAATAACAGTACAAAATACAACTCCTAAAGTGTTTCGCCCCCCGGGTGCTACGTATCAGAGCATGACACCAAAAACCGGAAATAAGGAAGGTAGAACCTTCACTCGCTATCACCTGCAGGTTGCCGACATAAGAAGCAACACGAAAGCAGAAGGGTGAGTCTCTAACATATAATAGAATATGTGATAATCAAATATGATAGAGAAAAACACAATTAAAACACCAATCTACCATAAACCGGCACACCACAACAATTCACAATACATAACTCAGCTACACCAATAAACATCACCAAATGCGTATGTATATGCATGCAAATGCAACCCAACACCAAGGGCATATGCATGTGGATCCATTCATCACCTAAAAATAAGCCTTGAGGGCATTTATCACCAAAGTGGCCGAAGCCTAGACCGCAGCCTCTTCATCACCAAAAATGCACATGATTTATGCGACACCATGAACGATGTAGAACACACACCAAAATCACCAAAATCAGCACCACTCATCATCACCAATAATTGTTTCATCACCAATAATTATTTTATCACCAATAATTATTTTATCATCACCAAAATCACCAAAATCAGCACCACTCATCATCACCAATAATTGTTTCATCACCAATAATTATTTTATCACCAATAATTATTTTATCATCACCAAAATCACCAAAATCAGCACCACTCATCATCACCAATAATTGTTTCATCACCAATAATTATTTTATCACCAATAATTATTTTATCATCACCAAAATCACCAACACCACTCCACTTTACAGCTCTAAGGCTCACACCGATATTTTTGACAAATTATAAGTCCAACCGTGGATAAACACCCACACTTGAGTTTTACAACTCAAACAGTACACACAGGCACACTAAACCGGCAAATCCGGCAAAACTGCACTCCGGCAGCTCCGGCAGCCCCGGGCAACACACTAGGCCCCACACCTAGTCAACATCACTGGAAAAACTGCCAGACAGCTCCCTTGAATACAGCACACAGCACTGGCGCACCTGAGCAACGCTGCCAGGGCGCCTGCACTTTGGCACAAAATTTGGGCTGCCACTCGTGCATTTTGGACAAACTCTTGAACCGCCCCTTTTACTAACCCTCTACTAGGTGCGCCACTAGGGTCCACCATCATTGGGACCCTGTCGCGCCACTTGGACCCATGCCCAAGTTGGCAAAAAATCATTTTTCATGCACACTGCACAGTTTTGGCGCCTAGACACTCTGCACCCGGACACGCTTAGCAACCAATTTGGGCACGATGCCCGCGCCCAAACCACACACATTTTTGGGAAACACCCTTGCACGGCCACTAGTACTCATCAAACACTAGGTGCGGCAATGGGCCCCACCACCATGGGCCCTCTGTCTCGCCACTTGGGCCCATGCCCAAGTTGGCTAAAAATCACATTTTTGGCGCCTAGCACACTACCCACACCAAGCCACACTTCACCAAACCTAACCATTCCAACTTCAACTTCACCACCAATTCTAACCTTCAACAACCACAATTTCAACACCAATAACAACATCAATATCACTATATTCAATCATCAAATTTCATATCCGATTCACACAAAACTTCACCAACTCATTGAGACATTTTCACAAACACATAATGTGCAATTTTTGACAACTTTTTATTTCAACAAAACAACACCAAAACCACACCCAAATTAGTTCAAAGACATCACCAAACAATCAATTCTCATATTCAATCAACAAAAATTCATTCAAACACATCAAAAACCCCTAAAACCCTATTCTAACATATTGAAAACACAAACCCTATTATAGGTTAGGAGAGCCCTTTACCTTGAATTCCTTGAAGAAAATAAGCCCTAATCGAAGCAATTCCTCTTGAAAAATCAACAAAATTCCTTCCCTTTCTCTTCTTCTTGCTACGTCCTCTTCTCTCCTTTTTCTCTCTTTTCTTTGTTTCTTACTTTGATAAAAAAAAAAATGAAAGGAAACAACACTAAGTCACTTAGTCAAATATGATGACTAAGTCTTCAAATTCAATTTGACTTCTATGTCTTCAAAGTAACTTTGATTACCTTATGGGCCTAAAATGATTATGGGCCTTTGGGCTTAATACCCACACCTCTTCAAACTTGCATTCCAACTCCTAAACCAATAAGTTAACATATCAATTAACTTAATTATAATTAAAATGTCGTAAACCCTAATAATCAATTAAATAAATAACTGAATTATTTTGGGGTGTTACACCACACCTAGTCAACATCACTGGCAAAACTGCCAGACAGCTCCCTTGAATACAGCACACAGCACTGGCGCACCTGAGCAACGCTGCCAGGGCGCCTGCACTTTGGCACAAAATTTGGGCAGCACACACAAAGTTGGCGCCCAGCACAAGGGCTCCAGGCAGCGTGCACCAACCAACTTGGGCACGGTGCCCGCGCCCAAACCACCGCGAACCCAGGGACCACTCTTGGCCCCGGCTCTAGTACTTCCTCTCTCCTAGATGCTCCACAAGGGCTCACCACAATTTGGGCCCTGACACGCCACTTGGGCCCATGCCCAAATTGACAAAAAATCACAAAAACAGGATTCTGGCGCCTAGACACATGGCTCCAAACAGCTCTGGCAACCAACTTGGGCACGGTGCCCGCGCCCCAAACCACTCGTGCATTTTGGACAAACTCTTGAACCGCCCCTTTTACTAACCCTCTACTAGGTGCGCCACTAGGGTCCACCATCATTGGGGCCCTGGATCGCCACTTGGGCCCATGCCCAAGTTGGAAAAAAATCATTTTTCATGCACACTGCACAGTTTTGGCGCCTAGACACTCTGCACCCGGACACGCTTAGCAACCAATTTGGGCACGATGCCCGCGCCCAAACCACACACATTTTTTGGAAACACCCTTGCACGGCCACTAGTACTCATCAAACACTAGGTGCGGCAATGGGCCCCACCACCATGGGCCCTCTGCCTCGCCACTTGGGCCCATGCCCAAGTTGGCTAAAAATCACATTTTTTTGGCGCCTAGCACACTACCCACACCAAGCCACACTTCACCAAACCTAACCATTCCAACTTCAACTTCACCACCAATTCTAACCTTCAACAACCACAATTTCAACACCAATAACAACATCAATATCACTATATTCAATCATCAAATTTCATATCCGATTCACACAAAATTTCACCAACTCATTGAGACATTTTCACAAACACATAATGTGCAATTTTTGACAACTTTTTATTTCAACAAAACAACACCAAAACCACACCCAAATTAGTTCAAAGACATCACCAAACAATCAATTCTCATATTCAATCAACAAAATTCATTCAAACACATCAAAAACCCCTAAAACCCTATTCTAACATATTGAAAACACAAACCCTATTATAGGTTAGGAGAGCCCCCTTACCTTGAATTCCTTGAAGAAAATAAGCCCTAATCCAAGCAATTCCTCTTGAAAAATCAACAAAATCCCTTCCCTTTCTCTTCTTCTTGCTACTTCCTCTTCTCTCCTTTTTCTCTCTTTTCTTTGTTTCTTACTTTGATAAAAAAAAATGAAAGGAAACAACACTAAGTCACTTAGTCAAATATGATGACTAAGTCTTCAAATTCAATTTGACTTCTATGTCTTCAAAGTAACTTTGATTACCTTATGGGCCTAAAATGATTATGGGCCTTTGGGCTTAATACCCACACCTCTTCAAACTTGCATTCCAACTCCTAAACCAATAAGTTAACATATCAATTAACTTAATTATAATTAAAATGTCGTAAACCCTAATAATCAATTAAATAAATAACTGAATTATTTTGGGATGTTACAGCGACCACAATGGGAGTATAATCACTTGCTACCAAAACATCTCTATCTCTGTACGCAGTGTCCGATTTAGCTTGCCTCATGGCTCTGTGTGGGCGTCCACCAACCCGAGCCCAGTCTCGGGCTCAAGCAGTGAGCACTCCAGCTCGCCTCCAAGCCGCGGAAACGCCCGAAGGCCACGTTCAAACTCTACCATACGAAGAAGCATCGGTCATCCCAACCTCAGGCCGACTTTTGCCGCTGGTTCCGGTTCCACCTACCGATCCCATTCCCGCTCAAATCCTTAAGGAAAAAGGGTTTTCTGGGCAGTTCCAAGGTAAAACGTGGCCCACTAAATCTGAAAGAGGATCTTAATGACGTCAGCAAACTTGACACGAAACTGTTGAGTAAAGTTTCAAAAACGTCGTCTTCTTTCTTCATTCTAAATTCAATCGAAAAAGACATTTTTGGGGGGCAATTTGTTAGCCTGCATTTTTGACAAGCTCAATTAAATGCAGTTAACGAGGTTTAACTTATTATTTCAAGAGGAAGATGTTAATTTCGACATTGAGAAGAGTTAAGTTATTTGGTTGTGTCAAGATGATTTCGACATGAGGCTTGCTAAAATCGAAGTGTTGAAGACTGTGACTTCGACAAGAAGAGGTTTTGAAGACTGGTAACAGATTGGAATCAAGCAACCGCTGTCGAAGGGATGTAGCAGTTACATATTTAAGTATTCTGTACAGTTATTTTCTATTTGTATAAATAGTAATTTTTCATAGGAAAAATGGGTCACAATACGCACATACAGAATTCTCATACTCCAACTTCCAAGTAAGAGAGAAAAGCGAGTTACAGAACAATGTATGCACTTATGCACCAATTTCTATTCATTCAATGCAATTTTAATCTTTTTTCTTAAATTTCTTGCCCTTTACTTGCTTTTTACACATTCTGTTCAGAACTGTATCATTTTGAAGTAATTTAGACAGTTTCAACACTTTTAAAATTGGCGGTTATCTTTATCATTTTCTTTAAAACCGTAAGAACATTAACGAAACTCAATAATTTCTGGGAAATCAATGCACAATATGTCTTAAGATTTACTAGTTGATCTTGGAAGCAAATAGTTTTAAACTAGCGGTTGTTTACCAAAAACCACGGTAAACAAATTGGCACGCCCGGTGGGACCGCTTGTGCTAAGTTTCAAAACAATTTGAAACAATTTCTTCCAACGAAATTTTACTGAGTTTGTTCTTAAATTAAAAACTTGTGATTTAATCTTTGTATGCATTTGAGAAGTGGAAAACGTTTTCCAGAAATGGTTCGCCCTGTTTTAAATCCTGTATCCAATGCACAAAGTTCACAAGAACAAGCGTCGGTTAGTGACGCGAGCGCTGCAAATGTCTTAGGAGTAACTGCTTCTATGCCATCTTCGACGACGATAGGGGTAACTGCTCCTGTGTCTATGTCAACCACTGCAGCGTTGACACAGTCTAGTACGATGGCTTCTGTGCCACCAACATTAGGGCATCCGACAAGCCCTCCAATGGTTAATCCCTTCATCCCACAATTTACATTACCTATGATCAATAGGGATTACCCATATGGTATGCCAACAAATGGTTCGGCATTTTCTCCTCTTCATAGTTCGGTAGAGAGCGTTTATAGTCGAAACGCTCAACCCTCATTAACCACATCGTCCTTGTTAGCGCTAAGGCAACAAATGGATGATGGCAACCACGGCATGGTTAATTTGCTGACTCAACAAATACGTACACTGTTTAATCCCTTGATCCAAAACACGAACAGTAGTTACCAAATGTTAGCAACCCAGATGGGGAGAATTGCTGATTTCTTTGGCACTCCACCATTGCGTAACCAACATGATCTTCAGAATCAGAATGTCAGGCCTGTCGAAAACCCTTTAGAAAGGCCTAACAATGGGATTCCCATAAATCAGAGGCAGCAACCAGTTGTCGAACAACCTGTACAAAGGGAAATCGAAGCAATCCCTAACGTGTTACTGGTTAATAGAAACCAAAATGCTGATGGAGTGGTTAGGCAAGTTCAACAAAATAATTTTGGAGCCCAAAACAATTTGACCAATCTTGTCGAAACTATTCTAGCCCAGAATGGTCTTAATTTAGGCCTACATAGGCCTAATTTTGTGTCAGCATTGTCGGAGTATGTCTTACAAACTGAACTTCCTAGGGGATGGAAAATCCCTAAGTTCACAAAATTCGCTGGAGAAACTAGCGAATCTACTGTCGAGCATATTGCCCGTTATCTAACAGAGGCAGGAGACATAGCACATAATGAAAACTTAAGGATGAAATATTTCCCAAACTCTCTAACTAAAAATGCTTTCATTTGGTTCACCACTTTACCCCCACATTCCATTTTCAATTGGGGGCAGTTAGAGAAGGCATTTCATAAGCAATTCTATATGGGCCAATCTAAGATTAGCCTTAAAGAATTGGCTAGTGTTTGACGTAAAGTGGCAGAGTCTATTGATGATTACCTGAATAGATTCAGACTTCTCAAAGCAAGGTGCTTTACTCAAGTGCCTGAACATGAGTTAGTCGAAATGGCTGCTGGTGGCCTAGACTATTCTATTAGAAAGAAATTAGATACACTACACTTAAGAGATATGGCACAATTGGCCGATAGGGTTCGACAAGTCGAAAGTCTTAAAGCTAAAAAAACTAGAACTAGTCGTTTCCATAAAAAAAGAAAGTTGCTTATGTCGATACTAACGACAGCGACCAAGAATTCGACATAGCCTATGAAGATGTCGAAGAAAATGAGGTCAATGGTGCAGAATTAAAACCCGGGCCTCCTTATACATGCAAATTGTTAAGGCCATCAGATGGGAAAAATCCTGTCGAACATAAAAATGATAAGTTTGTTGCAAAGACTTATACCTTTGATGTTACTAAATGTGACGAGATTTTTGATCTTTTGGTTGCTGATGGTCAAAGTTTAGTGCCTAAGGGCCTGAAAACACCACAATTAGAACAACGAAAGAAAAGAGGTTTTTACAAATTCCATAACTTTTTAGGCCATAATACTTCTCATTGTGTTCTTTTCAGGGACCTAGTGCAGAAGGCTGAAATTTGGCGGAAAATCAAAGCCTCCGATGCAGATTGACACTGATCCTCTTCCGGCAATGGATGCAATGTATGCTGACCCAGTCGAGATAAGCCACTGCTGGAAAGATTGCTGGAAATGCCAACGTGAAAGGGACTACTGAAGGCCCAAATGTTGAGGTCGAAATTGTTACTGAAGACCAATATGGTGAAAAAATGAAGGTTGCTTACCCCAGAGCAGAAGAGGAATTAATTGATTTCCTCAACTGTTGCAAGATAAGCAACACAGAGGTGATGCTGTGCCTAAGGTGTAGTTCTGTCTTCGACAAAAATGCTGCAAAAAGCCTTGAAGGTTTCAAGCCTCAATTGAAGCGGAAAGGGAAATGGGTTGACAACAGAGCAAAGTTCAGTTTCAACAAAAGAGGTATACCATACAAGATTCTACCTCCAACAAAGAGTTCTCAGAAAGATCAAGTTAGGACTTTTGTTCCAACATCAAGGTCACCCGTGGAGAAGTGGATGTACTCTGGTGGGAAGAAAGCTGGATACCAAACCAAGCCCACAAAGATGGTCAAAGGAAGTACTAGTGCTGCTAACCAAAATAAGGCATCTGAATCTAACAAGTATGCCTACAATAACAACTACAAGGGTAAAAATCCTATGACTAGAACACAATGGCGAAGGTACCAACGCCAAAAGAGGGTTGATGCCTCAAGGAATGCTGAAAGTTCAGATAAGGGAAAAGGTAAGCAGACATCTGTCGAAATGGCTAGAAAGGCAGCAACAGAGAGAATATTTCCACCTTTGTCAACTGTCAAAGAAGGTCTCAACTTAGAAGACGAAGAAATGGATTCTAATTTCTCAGATTCTGAACCAGACTTCGATATTTTGTGTAATGTCGTTTCAATTCTTCCAATTGAATACGATGTGATCTCAGAAGTAAGTGAGGTCCAAGAAGACTTCAACGAAGATATGGCTATCCACAAGCCAGTTTGCTATTATGTCATGAATAATGGATGTGTCGAAGAACAGCATGCCATGTTCGAAAGACCAGATGGGGGAATGAAGAGCCATCTCAAACCTCTGTTCATTCAAGCAAAAGTCAACAACGTAGGGTTAAACAAAGTTCTGGTCGATGGTGGCGCAGTAGTGAATCTGATGCCACAACATTTGCTGAAAAAGATTGCCAAATCTGATACAGATTTAAGGCCACACAATGTGGTACTTACTAACTATGAAAGAAAGACTGGTCATTCCCTTGGGGCCATTGAAGTCGAACTGGTTGTTGGGAGCGTGAAAAGATCAAAGCTATTCTTGGTTATTCCTTCCAAGGCAAACTATAACTTGTTGCTTGGCAGAGAATAGATACATGGAGTAGGAGCAGTGCCATCAACCTTACACTAGAGACTTACCATCTGGAGAGAAGATGGATTAGTATAAAATGTTGAAGAGGATCAGAGTTACTTCATGGCAGAAGTAAACAACATAACAAAGAAGACCTTCGACAAACAACTGGCAAATATTGCGCCATGCCTACCTTTTGAACTTGGATATGTTCACCAAGATAATGCCTTTTCCTCAGTCAAACTTCACCCAACTCATGGATTCATTTGGGAGAGGGAGATAATAGGTGAAGGAAATTACCCAGAAGGTACAATTCCACCAACAGGGTGGGAATTTGTAGATATTTAAATATGTCTAAGCCTAGTGCTTGGGATAGGATTACGGCCTATGTGGCCGAAAATAAGCAAAATGCGGCTTTGGAAGCCGAAATGCATCAGAAAATGGTTGTCGAAACCAGTAAGAATAATGATAAAGAAGACATGGTCGAAGACCAAAGGCTTGACTGCGTTTATGATGACGAACCTTTAGGTTTCGAAAAAGACCCAATGGGTTCGACCAAGAATATACAAGCAGAAGATCACTTGGAAGAAATCGACTTGGGAGATGGCTCTACAAAAAGGCCAACATATATCAGTGCTAAGATCGATAAAGACTTGAAAGCTTGAACTATTGAACTTTTAAAAGAATTCAAAGATTGTTTCGCTTGGGATTGCAACGAGATGCCAGGTCTAAGTCGAGAAATGGTGGAGTTGAAGCTACCAATTCGGCCAGATAAGAAACCAGTGAAACAAACAACAAGGAGATTTGCACCACAGATCATGTCGAAGATCAAAGAGGAGATTGAAAGGCTGTTCAGAAACAAGTTCATCAGAACTGCAAGGTATGTAGATTGGTTAGCTAATATAGTTCCAGTTATTAAGAAAAATGGGACTCTTAGAGTCTGTATAGATTTTAGAGACCAAAATAATGCTACACCAAAGGATCAATATCCTATGCCAGTGGCAGAAATGTTAGTTGATTCAGCAGTAGGATTTGATTATCTGAGTATGCTTGATGGATATTTTGGATATAATCAAATCTTCATTGCTGAAGAAGATGTGTCGAAAACAGGATTTCGATGCCCAGGGGCCTTAGGCGTTTATGAATGGGTAGTGATGCCTTTTGGCCTAAAAAATGCTGGTGCTACGTACCAAAGAGCAATGAATTCTATGTTTCATGATTTTATAGAAGACTTTATGCAAGTTTACATAGATGATATCGTTGTTAAGTCTTCATTAGAAAGTGGTCATCTAGACCACCTTCGACAATCATTCGAAAGGATGAGAAAATATGGATTGAAAATGAATCCACTTAAATGTGCCTTCTGTGTACGTGCAGGTGATTTCTTAGGGTTTGTTGTGCGCAAAAAAGGCATTGAAATCAATCAAAACAAGACAAAAGCAATCTTGGATACGAAAGCTCCTTCGACCAAGAAAGAACTTCAGTCTCTATTGGGAAAGATCAACTTTCTTAGAAGGTTCATTTCAAACCTAAGTGGGAAAACTCAAGCTTTTTCGCCATTACTGCGACTGAAGAAAGATGTGTTCAGATGGGATCCAGAACACCAGAAAGCTTTCGACAAGATCAAGTCTTATTTGATAAAGCCACCTATTTTATTACCTCCTATCAGAACTGTCAATAGTTAGTATGTTAGCTCAAGAGGATGAAAATGGCGTCGAAAGAGCCATTTATTACCTCGGTAGGGTTTTAAACGATGCCGAAACAAGGTACCATCCAATTGAGAAACTGTGCCTTCGTTTGTATTTCTCATGTACAAAGCTAAAGCAATATATAAAACCAGCTGATGTTTATGTTTACTCGCATTTTAATATTATTAAACATATGCTGTCGAAGCCAATACAACACAGTAGAATTGGCAAATGGGCTTTAGTACTTTCTGAGTATTCACTAACGTATCAGCCATTAAAAGCAATTAAAGGCCAAGTGGTGGCTGATTTTATAGTTGATCACTCATTGGTCGAAGCAACGCTAAGTTTTGTGGATGTTCAACCACGGAAGTTATATTTTGACGGTTCCAGCCATAAAAATGGGACTGAAATTGGGATTTTAATTGTTTCTCCAACAAAAATCCCAACGAAGTACAAATATAAAATCAAAGAGTTTTTCTCCAATAACGAGGCAGAATATGAAGCCTTGATAGCAGGACTTGAGATCTTGCTAGAACTGGGGGCACAAGACGTCGAAATAAAAGGGGATTCTGAATTAGTTGTGAAACAATTAACTAAAGAATACAAATGTATTAAAGAAAACCTAATAGTGTATTTCGTGACTGCCAATGCTATGTTAAAACAGTTCAATAATGTTGACATTAAGCATGTGCCTCGAATTGACAACCAAGAGGCAAGTGATTTGGCACAAATTGCTTCAGGCTATAAATTTTGTAAGGAGAAACTGGAAGAATTAATAGAAATCAAAGACAAACGTAATTCGACAGACCTCTCTATGGCTGAATCGTCAATGCCAAAACTTGGGGGGGGGGGGGGGGGGGGGGGGGGGGCAGATGAGTCGAATATATTACCACTTCAAACTGAAACTGAAATTTGTAATTTTAAGACCAAAAATTCTGGAGTTGAAGTTTTTTCCATTGATAGTATGTCAAATGATGATTGGCGTAGGCAAATTGTCGAATACTTGGAAAATCCAACAGGAACGACTAGTAGGAAAACCAAGTATAGAGCCTTGAGCTATGTGATTATTGGAAATGAATTGTTCAAAACGACTCCTGAAGGAGTTCTGCTTAAATGTCTTAGTAAAAGTGACGCATATTTGGCAATTTCCAATACTCATAGTGGAACTTGTGGATCTCATCAAGCAGGTCACAAGATGAAATGGCTTTTATTTCGACTAGGTGTATATTGGCCAACTATGTTAAAAGATTGCATAGATTTTGCTAAAGGTTGCCAAGAATGTCAAAAACATGCAGGAATTCAATATGTGCCTGCAAATGAGCTACATTCAATAGTGACACCTTAGCCGTTTAGAGGTTGGGGTCTAGATTTGATTGGTGAAATTAGACCAACTACGTCGAAAGGCCATCGTTATATATTGGTTGGGATAGATTACTTCACTAAGTGGGTAGAGGCTATTCCCTTATCTAATGTTGATCAAGAGGCAGTTATTAATTTTATTCAAAACCATATCTTGTATAGGTTTGGAATTCCAAAAACCATTACTACAGATCAAGGTTCAGTTTTTATTGGACGAAAAATGGTAGAGTTTGCCTCTGAAATTGGTTTCAAGTTATTAACTTCGACGCCGTATTATGCACAAGCCAATGGTCAAGTCGAAGCAGCCAATAAGATTGTCATTAATCTGATTAAAAAGCACATTGGGCAAAAGCCTAAAAATTGGCATAAAACTCTTGATCAAGTGTTATGGGCTTGTCGAAATTCTCCTAGAGAGTCAATTAATACTACTCCTTTTAGGTTGACGTTCGGACATGATGCAGTTTTACCAGTCGAATTTTGTTTACAATTAGCCGGAATTCAAAGAGAATTTGAAATCCCATCAGATCATTATTGGAATATGTTTTGGTTGATTTAGACGAAGAGAGGTTAATTGCGTTAGATGTCCTTACAAGGAAAAAAGAAAGAGTGGCTAAAGCTTATGATAAAAAAGTTAAGTTAAAAACCTTTGCCTTAGGAGATTTGGTTTGGAAAGTTGTATTGCCTATGGACAAAAAAGATAGAGTCTTAGGCAAATGGTCACCAAATTGGGAGGGACCATTTCGAATCGCACAAATTTTTTCTAACGGTGCCTATGAAGTCGAAGAATTAGGTGCTAATAATCGAGTTTTGCGAATAAATGGGAAGTATTTGAAAAAGTATAAGCCAATATTGCATGAAATTAAAATAGCGCAAGACTGAAATAACAAAAGAGAATTCAAATATGGCATTTTGAAGTTTAGATGTGCCAGAACATTGTTGAATTACGAAAGTTTGGAAATAAAGAAAGTTACAATCTAAAGCTTAAGATTGGCTTTTAGCCTCTCAAAGACGGCCTTGGCATTCTCCAATCTTGTAGCAGTGAGGGCCTCGTCTTCGACCAACCTCTGAACTTCTGCTTCATGCTTGCTGAATTCCTCCAGATGTTCGATTGGCAGGGCTACCTCCGCATTAATAACAGATTCCAAAGAATCGGGAGTTCGTTTTCGAATCGAAGCTTTCTTCTTCTCCTCTGCCTTAATCTTCAATTGCAGGCTCTTGATCTGTTCTTGATATTTGGAAATGGCATCATCACAGGCAGCCATTTCTTTGGCATCACTTGCTGCTTGAACTTCCAAGGAAGAAATTTTTGCGTTTGATGCTTCGACCGCAGCCCATTCCTCTTGTTGAAGTTTAGCCTCACGCTTTTTCGTCACAGCATCATTCTTTTTCTTTTGGAAATCCCTTGTGATTTGTTCTAGAAGAGGCTCAAATTCGACAAGGAAGCCAATGAGAGACTTGCTAGATGTTGAATTGTTGAGATTACGCAGCAAGGACTTTCAGACAAGAACTTTAGGCCGAAAACCCTGAATGAGATCTTCTTTCGAACTTTCAGACATCTCGCCAACAGAAGTAGTCGAAGAGCTTTGTCTCTTGTCAGTCGAAGCTGCCCTGCTGCTTAACATTAATTTCAAGGCCTCAAGAGGCTTCTTACTTTTTAGCTCTGTCAATTCCTCTTGGCTTAAAGTGATGCTAGTCGAAGGTACTACCTTAGAAGAAATATTGTCCTTTGGCCATTCCTCTGAATTGCCTTCAAATTCTTCTGCTTCAAATTCAACAGCGTCATCATCATCTTTTTCTTCTTCGTCGTCTTTGTTGCACCCCGAAAAAAATCCAGTTTGGACCTTTCATCGTACAACGTGAAAATTTGTGAAGCCGCCATCAACATTTTTTATTTAGGGACCAAAACATTGAAAAAGGGTCCTTTTTTTTAAGGCGGGTGGTCCTTTGAGAACTAGAGATGTAGGTTCGGGGGTCGGTTAGGTGTGGGGAAGGTATTAGCATCCCACACCTCCTTTCTACCGAAAGGGAACCTTTAACTTAATGTGCGGTTTTGACAGAGTTGATTTGAAACAATTCGTTCTACTTCTTTTTTTATTTGAGAAAAGTGTTTTTGAAAACAGGGGAAAAGAAGAATCTTTTTATTATATTTTTTTTTAAAAGTGTGCTTGACGGAATATGACCCGCTCCTACGTATCTCCCGGTGCGATGGAGAATTCAAAGCTTACGTAGTACTCCTTAGTCGAGAAACTTTGGTGTTTTTTATTGTAGGGGTTTTCGGTCCTGAACTGTACAGTTCACTAGACCTAAAACAACAAACATCCTCGCCTGTACAGACGACGTGCCCCCTACTTTTTGAGAAAGGGTTGAATTACTTGAAGAAAAGGATTTGTTGTGAGGTTGATTACTTTTATTTGAGCAACTATCTTAGGCTCGCACGAACTGCACAGCTCGCTAACCCTAAGACGCTAACCGATCCCGGATGTACATCCGATTTGATTCCTTACTCATTTTTTTAAAAAAAAGGGGTTCAAGTTGTTAATTACTTGTTTTAATTCTCATAAGTATCCCAAGATGTTTGAGCTGTACAACTCCAATCTTAGGACGCTAGTCAACACCGGCCGTACGTCCGACTTGACTCCTTATGAATTTTCAAAAAGGTTTGTTGTTGATCTTAGAAAGAATTTGATTGTCTTATGAAAACAATTTGAGAAAAGATTGAGTTTGGAAAAAAGCTTTAGAAAATGATTGATTTGAAGAAAGGAGAAGGGAGTTTGAGGGTGACATTGGTCACAAAAGGTTTGTTGGGATGGCGTGGCATCCAAAAGGAAAAGAAAGTAGAACATTCAATCAATTTCCAAGTCAAGAACCAAAGTGCAACATTTAACAAATTGCAAGCAAAGCAATAAACAATGTAAGCATAAGCATAAACATTACCAATTACAACATTTGAGCACAAGAATGACACTTAGTCATCAACATCTAATGGCATGCATATGTAAGATCAACAATAGGCACACAAAGAGATCATACAAAAGTTCAATTCAATTAGGTGTCAACACAAGATAAAGCACAAGGTTGAATCCCTTTTAGTAATCCTTGACGCTTGAGACAATGCACAAGTGCATAAGTGTCTAGTCCTTTTACCAAATCATCAACATTAAAGCATAACATTGACCTAGAAAGAACATCACATTTGCAAGACCAAAAGTGACCAAAAGAGGGCATTAACAAGTCATTTTTGTAACCAAAATTGATTAATCAAGTTAGAAAACTAGCATTTGCATTTTCAAGCAAGAATTGCACAAAGAAAATTGAATCATCTTAGGCAATCCTCATCACTTAAAGTGAAGTGCACTAGGCACAAGTGAGAGTCCTCTTGCCAATCCTCAACATAGAATAACTTTGCAAACAAGTTACTAACAAGCAAACCAAAGTTTACAATCAAAGCACAAGGTTGTGTTGAATCATCTTAGGCAATCCTCAACACTTAAAGTGAAGTGCAAAAAGACACAAGTGTGAGTCCTCTTGCCAATCATCAACATATAACAATTTGCAAGCAAGATACAATCAATTAGCAACAATATTTTGCAATCAAAACATCAAATCAAATGCGTTGAATCATTTTAGTCAATCCTCAACACTTAAAGCTAAGTGCGCAAATGCACAAGTGTGAGTCCTCTTGCCAATCATCAACATAACAATGACTTGCAAGCAAGATACCATCTATTAACATCAAAATAACTTGAGAAAACGTTTTTGATCACAATTGCAAACCCATTTCACAAGAAAATTAACAAACCCTAATTTATTAGAAACTTGCGAACCAAAACAGAACCAAACAACAAATTCATTCAACAAATACACAAAATCAAGCGAGCAAATGACACTAACAAGACTTAGGAACATTTATTCACAAGATCCAAGCAATCAAACACCAAAATCAACAACTATTCATATTTTTTTTGATTTTTGTGAAATAAGAAGGCATGAAAAATGAATATTTGCAAAATCAAACAACATGTTTGGACATGGGAACTTCAAAATCAAGCCTCAATAACAAGATTGCATAAAGAAATGCATCAAAACTCGATTAAACCTATTTTATGCTAAGGGTGCGAAACATTCATAGCTTCCTAACACAATTTTATTTCACAAAATGCAACAAACAAAATGATAACAACACAAATCACAATTTATTCAAGGGTGAGAAGCAATCTCAAACACCCAAGCCTCCCTAAGTGCTTGTCAAAATGTTTGAGATACCTCTCACCAACAACAATCAACAAATCAACAATATACCAACACTAAAATGCATGAATATGGTAGGATGCAAAATTAGAAACATGATATCTACATTTTGATGCAAAAAAGTTGAAGATGATGCTAGGTTTTAAGAAGTTTACCTCAAATCCAAGCTAAGGAATGACTAATATGAAGAACAAGACCACAAATCAACTTGAATCTTCACCAAACTTCAATGAAACCCACGAAATGCTTGCTTAAAAATGCCCTTTGATGATGCAAGTTTGAATTAAATTAGGAGAGAAGGAAGATATATGAAGTAGGGATGGAAATGAGGTGAGAAAATGGAAGTGAAATGAAGAAAAATGGAGGAGGGAATGGTTGTTGGTGGTTTCGGCCAAAGGAGGAGAGGAGAGGAGAGGTTTGTGTGCTAGGGTTTTGTGAATGAATTGTGAGGCCAAAAAAAAAGGTGTATGTGAGATGAGGTTTCTAAGGTATATATAGAGAGCAACTAGGTTTAAGGGTATTTAGGTCATTGTGCATCTCATCTCACTCTAGGATTGCATTTAAATTTTGAATGGAGGGTGAGGATTGAAACACACATGATGAGGGACAAAAAAAATGCAAAATGAGAGGGAAATGAAGGGGGGTGAATTCGAAATAGCAAGGGAGAGTGGTGCCCAAGTTTTGCAAGTTGTCATCTTGTACTATTGTACTATTATATGACCATTCCATTATCCCTTCATTTTTGATTATTCTTCTTAGGATAATTGTACAAAAATACACCCAATTTAGGCCACATACTAGGAATCTTAGGAATATGCCATTTTATGAGATCACCATGACCAAAAATATCATAAAAACCTCATCTTGAAATTTTTGTAGAATATTCCTTTTTGATGCCTTTTTTGAATTTGAATTTTTATGCAATTGCGTGCATGTATGCGCAAAAAATATATGACCAAGGGTGTCTTGCTTCAAATAATTTCCTCTAAAATTGCACAATGATTTTTTGATGAAAAATTATCTTATTTTTGACAATGACCAAAATACCCTTTTGCCCTAAAAACCTTGTTTTTTAACAACAAATGCATTTCCACTCTAACAATGAATTTAAAAGCCCTAGAATGACTTTTAAAACCCAAAAATGCATGCACAATGCTCTTCACTCTTCAAAATAAAACCACACTTCTCAATTTATTTATTTTTTGCGGAAAATTAGGGTTTTAAACCTAGGCGGACAAAATTAGGGTATGACAGTCTTCATCTTGGTTTTCCTCTTCTTCTTCTTTGTCACTTGAATTTGGAGTTGGAACCAGAATGTCTATCTCAGTTTCGACACCAGCAGTGCGATTACCTTCATTCACCTCATCGTCTCTTTGTTCTCGATTATGGTCAAGAACATCTTTCCCAGGCTCATTTTTATCAGATGAAGGCTCGTTGATTATCAAATCTTCTATTTGTTGATGAAGAGCCTCTCCCGTTGTGTTGATGGGACTATCTGGGGTTTGTTGTTCCTCGACTACTTTCTCAGCTATTGGCTCGATAGAAGGAGAGAGAGTCGAAGTTGGTGTCGGTTGTTTCTGTTAAGTCTCGACATTGCTGGCCCCGTTTCCCTGTTATAATAGATTGATGAGTTTTTCGTCATATTGAATCAAAACGATTAAGGGAAGATAAGAAACTTGTCAATTACCTTTGAAGCTGTTTCTCCAATGCGAGAACCTGCACTTTCAGGTTTCTTAGGAGTTTTCACTTTCTTCTTTAGAGGTTTTTCTGGGTTCGTTTGAGCTTCCCCTTTGTGCACCTCCTTGTCGTGTCCTCGTTGGTCGACAGGAGCTTGTTGAGATGGAATCTTAAGAGCTTCTTGAGAGTTCTTTCTTCTCTTTTCCCTTTCAACTTGAGTTTTGGGAACCTCAGTTTGTTTAAGGCTGCTTGTTGGGTTGTTAGACTGAAAATTCGACACTCATGTCATCATAAACAAGAAAAGGAAATACAAATAATTACAAAAAGCAAAGAGGTAAGAAGTTCAACTTTTGAATCATCACTCACAGTTTGCGTATCAGTTTTCTTCAATTTGTTGGAAGGAACATCAGTAATAGAACTACTTGCCCTTTTTCGACTCTACAAAATGAAGATTAGTCAGGTGTCGAATTTAAAGTTTGAACATAGAGGAAGATGTTGCAAAGAGACTCACCTCTTGTTTCTTTGTTTGTTGGAGTTTGCTTTGTTTCGAAGAAGTACTGGTTTCTTTCTTCGACGTCTTTTTGGGTGACTTTGTTGCACCAGCAGCTGGAGTTGTTGGAATAGGGACAGCTACAGACATTCGACAATCATATAGATGAGTTCATACATGAAAGGAAAAATTAAAAAGAATTTTTTTCTTCTAAGAGTCTTATCCATCACCTCTTTTGATGAGGGATGTGATTCGATTATGTTGAATGTCCAAATGGACATCACCTCTAAACGTGTATATGTTATGCTTAGTCGAAGTTACTTTCTGTGTTGTTTTAGTTATAAAATAGTTTTGTAACTCCATAATCGAACCACACAAACCATTCAGGAATTGGTGGTCGAAATGCCAAGGCTAGTTTACTAGTTGGCAAAGGCGGAAACTTAATTTTACATTTCAAAGCAAAATCATATTTATTTGTTACGTAGGGTGGAAAGTGCATTGTTGGAATTTTTTCGATAATTTTTTGCTTTAAAACTTTCGCAGCCTCAGGAACAGTCCGACTAAGATAGTGTGGATCATATACAGTTTTGAAGTAATTTTGAAAGGCAAAAATTAGGTTGGATAGCAATGTAGTTTCTTCGACATCAGCAGATTTGGATGTGTAATAATTTCTCCACCACTTAAAAAATTCCTTAGTGCAAGCAAATGTTGGTTCAAATTTTAAAGGAATAAAAGTGGGAGCATTTTGAGGAGTGTTGTCGATACGTTTCCAGAAATCTCTTTCATTGTCTGGATGCTTCAAGTCCTTTTTAGTTTTATAAAAAGGGGCAGGTCGAAGTTCACATAACCCAAACTGCCTTGCCACTAAATTTGGTTGATATCCAGTCATTCCAAATTGCGCCTTGCCCTTTCCAGTTGAGATTTTAGTTGACAGAAAGTTTGGAGTTAAGTAGGCTCTCCAGATTTGGTTGATTTCTTCGACATCTTCGACAGAGGTTGCAGGAAATTCTTTTGTGAACCAACTTGGTCCATGAGTCCTATCAACGAATGGTGCCATTGAAGGTGTGAAAGTGTCACAGTTCAGAAACATGGTGAAAGCAGCAGAGAACAGGTCTTCTGTAGATTGACCTATTTCCCTAGGCTTTAAAACAACAAGCCTCATACCTTCGATTCTCCTCTGTTCGACCGTCTCAACATAGTCGTTGGGGCAATACAATTGCAATCTCGACTCAAAGGTGGCAAGAAGCCACAATTGGAACAGCCAAATAGGGCCTGAGACCAGTAGTTTGGCTTGAGGTCCAAGTCCTCTCAAGTCGAAAGATCCATGTCCTAAAGCATCATAGAGAGATCCTAAAATGAGCTTGCTGAGGCATATGTTTCCACCTTCATGAAGCTGAATGGCCAAGTTAACATACATTTGGGCCACTTGGACTGATGAAGAGCAAAGATATAGAGGGAGAGCCACAAGGTGAGGAAGGCAATGTGTTCTATGTCGAAAACCTCCTCGTCATCAATTACATGCTGATCTTCAATGTACCCAGAAAATGTGGCACGTTCCAAGTCGAATTGGTAGGTATTGGTGGTGTTGTTGGTTTAAGGCCAGTTATGGCAGCCACATCCAGCAAGGTGGGAGTGAGCATGCCACATTTAAAGCTGTTAGTTTTGAGTTCCCAAAAATGTAATGCTGCGATGAGCATGGGGCTGTGGTACCTCGGGCCATATCTCGACAGTTGAATAAGGTCATAAATCCCTTGGGATTTCCAAAATTCGCCCTTCTTCGACTCAACTTTGTTAAGCCAGTTGGTGAACAGTTCGTACTCTGCGTGGGGTGAGGACCTAAAGACCCTATTTGGGGCGTTCATAAACCCCATTTCGTAGGGTCCCTTTTCGAAAATCCTAGGGCTATATTTAGTGTAGCTAGGGAAAATTTCTTGAAGTTTCTGTGTGTCTTCATGAGATTCAAGGAGAGGCCCAAGAAAAGCATGCTTGTTAGGTTCAGAAGAGGGAATTAATACCTGTGATTTCCAGATTTGAGCGCGAGCATCTTCCATATCAGGTTCAGCAACAAATTTTTGTTTTCCAGAAGCTTGAGAGCTTGAAGCAGAAGCCATTTTGTAGGTTCGAAAAATGTGATTTGTTCTTGATTTGTAAAACCCAGGGAAAGGTTTTAAGCGTTAATGGAGTTCCTAAATAGTTTCTGGTTCTGGATATGGGTTCGCAAGGAAGATGAAAAGTGAAAAAATAGAATGGAGAAGGAGGCATGCCTTTTATAGTTGCTGGATAAAAAAAGAGGGAATAAACCTTTGGGTGTTTTTCACTTTCAGAGAGTGGCCCACTAACAATCATGACCTGACAGTTATGGAACGGATTTGGATCCTCTCATGCAACATTCTCTCAATCACTCTTCACACTCTCTTTCTCTCTCATAAATTTATGTCATCTCTCTTGTCTATATTATTTTATGTATTTGAAGGGAGAGATAGAGAGTGTAGAGAGTGATTGAGAGAATGTTGCATGAGAGGATCCAAATCCTTATGGAAAAATGGTTTTGTGGGGAGTTCCAAGGTAAAATGGTTCTGAAAGAGGATGTTAATGACGTCAGCAAACTTGACACGAAACTGTTGAGTAAAGTTTCAAAAACGTCGTCTTCTTTCTTCATTCTAAATTCAGTCGAAAAAGACATTTTTGGGGGCAATTTGTTAGCCTGCATTTTCGACAAGCTCAATTAAATGCAGTCAACGAGGTTTAACTTATTATTTCAAGAGAAAGATGTTATTTTCGACATTGAGAAGAGTTAAGTTATTTGGTTGTGTCAAGATGATTTCGACATGAGGCTTGCTGAAATCGAAGTGTTGAAGACTGTGACTTCGACAAGAAGAGGTTTTGAAGACTTGTAACAGATTGGAATCAAGCAACCGCTGTCGAAGGGATGTAGCAGTTACATATTTAAATATTCTGTACAGTTATAATGTACGCACATACAGAATTCTCATACTCCAACTTCCAAGTAAGAGAGAAAAGCGAGTTACAGAATAATGTGTGCACTTGTGCACCAATTTCTATTCATTCAATGCAATTTTAATCTGTTTTCTTAAATTTCTTGAACTTTACTTGCTTTTTACACATTCTGTTAAGAACTGTATCATTTTGAAGTAATTTTGACAGTTTCAACACTTTTGAAATTGGCGGTTATCTTCATCATTTTCATTAAAACCGTAAGAACATTAACGAAACTCAATAATTTCTGGGAAATCAATGCACAATATGTCTTAAGATTTACTAGTTGATCTTGCAAGCAAACAATTTTAAACTAGCAGTTGTTTACCAAAAACCACGGTAAACACCACGGCAAAAAGAAGTCTGGCACAACACCTCTCCAATTCTTCGGGAGAAGCGCCACGGATGACCTCCGACTCCACCGTCTCCACCGAGGTTAGAATCCACGAATGAATCAGGCGACTCCTCCTCCGATTCATCCTCTTCTCGAAGCCCGTCGCCCTAAAAGTGGGAGACACATAAGAAGAAATCAGGAAAGCAGAACCGACACTTGCGTGCGAGCCCATTCACTTCGGAAATTGTTAACTAGCGTATCCCCAAATCCCTAGAAAAATCGCCTCGGCTCAATCTATACGACGGAAAAGGGGACCGCGACGAACACGTCGACACTTTCGACCTGATGCTCGACTACCGTAACTCCTCGGCCAACGTCCGTTGCAAGCCTTTCCTACTTTCCTTGACCAAAAGTGCACTGAAGTGGTATTGAGACCTACCTCCGGCCTCAATCTCATCATGGAAACAGTTCACCAAGCTATTCTCGGCCTGGTATACGGCCTCGAGACTGAAACCCAAGTCAGAGGATATACTGAGGACGGTCTGCCAGGGTGAGAATGAGTCTTTGAGGGACTACATTGAAAGGAGATACTCCACCTGTCGGACAATGTCAGGATGATGTTTATGAGACACAGGCTCAGAAAGGGCTCATTGTTTCACATCAGCGTCAGCCTTCACAAGCCAGAAACGCTCGACGAATTTTTGAGGAGCGCCCAACGCCACATCAAGTATGAGGAAGTGTCCGCTGCAGATGGACTCGGCTCTAGGCCAACCTCGAGCAAAAAAGACACCAAAGATAAGCGCAAGAAGGACCAGGAATCCGGATCGAAGGAATGGCGCGGGAGGTTCACGGAATACTCCGACTTGAACGCCCCAAAGGAACAGATTTTGGCTGAATGCGCAAACACGGAGTTTCGCAATGTCAAGTGGCCGGCGCTGATCCCCCAGCGCGATAACACTAACTAGAAGACCTACTGCAGATACCATAGGAGTCACGACATAGAGGAACTGATCCAACGAGGGAAACTGAAACAATATTTGAAGTCTGACGAGAAGAAAAGGGAGCGCTCCCCCCGGTGCTCACCACGGAACGAAAAAGCCGTGGTCAATGAGGTAACCAAGACCCCAACGGATGATAGTAGCGACTCAGCAGAGAAGGCCCCAAGGTCACAACGCCAGCGACTCGTGGCTATGGTGATCATTGGAGGTTACTCCATTGAGACCGGGCAGACAAAGCGCTAGATGACACGTCATTGGAGAGAAATCTTAAGCGTTGGAAACTCAATCCTCGTTCCAACCAAGTTAGACAAGCCACCACTCTCGTTCACCGACGCCGACCTCCTCAAAGGGAAGCTAAATGAGCAAATTCTGCTTATCATTTCGGCTATTCTGGCAGGGGTCGAGGTAAAAAGGATTCTTGTCGACCAAGGAAGCTCGGTAGATATTCTATTCCTGGAGTTACTGCCCAAATTCAAGATGTCCGAGGTTGAGCTCTCTACTTACGACGGTACAGACCTGGTGGGTTTCAAGGCTCCCGAACCAAACCGCTGGTATACGTCAAATTGCGGGTCACTTACGGGGAAGACGTGCGCTGAAAGACCATCAAGATGAGATTCCTGGTGCTACCATGCCCGTCCCCATACCAGTGTATCATTGGGCCCCCGACCTTAGGCAAGCTCGAGGCATTCGCCTCCACAGTGCACCTCAAAATGAGGTTCCTATCAGATCAGGACTAGGTGGTGACGATCCCAGTCGAACTCGACGGGGCAAGAAGGTGTCAATATCTGGGCCTCAAGTCGGAGCGCCCGATGGAAAAGCTGCAAGCCCTCACAATATCCAAAAAGGGAACCGGTCCGAAGTAAGAGAGCAGACACAAAGTAGTAACAACATGATGTACTATAACAGTCTTTCAATAACAAAAGATTGCAGAAATACGCTCCATTGCTTAACACTACTGCCTTGAATATATTTCTCTAACTCGCAGGTTCTCCAGTGCATAGCAACACCCCTCTCACCCGAGTCCGACCCGAGCTGGCCACTCGACGGACAACGGTATGAGGCAAGGCTATCAAAGAACGTCCTCCGTGATCCCGAGCTCACACGCTCCATCACGGCGTGCGGGAGAGGCCCACAGCGGCCCTCAAACTCGCTCCGCGCGGGTACGCCTTCCCTCTGATCTCCGAGCTTAATGCTCCATCAGAGGCCGAAGGAAGAAGTCCACAGCGACTTCGAAACAAACATACCTCTGATCTCCGAGCTCAATGCTCCATCCGAGGCCGGAGACGGAAGTCAACAGCGACTCCGACTTGAAGACGTCTCTGATCCCCGAGCTCAATACTCCATCAGAGACCGAAGACGTCTCTGATGCACGAGCTCAATGCTCCATCAGAGAACGAAGATCACTCTAATCCCCGAGCTCAATGCTCCATCAGAGACCGAAGATCTCTCTGATCATCGATCTCTACGCTCCATCAGAGTCCGAGGACGAAGCCCACAGTGGCCCCGGGATGAAGGTGCGTAACAATGTCAAAAATTATTAACAATGTCAAAAATGAGACGGTAATTGCTTAAATAAAATGAAGTTCATTCAAACTAAAAATTTCATTAATCAAACTGGAATGAGTCCACATTTACAAAAGTGGAGCACATAAGTGAACTAAAATTACAGAGGTCAAAGATAACTTAAGCTCCCCCAGCTCGGATGCTCCCTCATCGTCCTCTTCTCCAGCGCCCTCGAAGGCAACCTCGGCTTCCTCCAGAGCTAAGCCAGGCCTCGGCTTGACTAGCTTGCCTTTGAAGATTCTATAAATTGGGGTTAGCAGCTCCAAACAGAGGTCCAGACTAATCACTTCTGCTAAACCTTTGCACCGGGCGAAACCAAGCCCAGAAATATGCTCATCGGCGGTAGCAAGGGACCTTAAAATACTGTGAAGGATGTGGTTTTCGTCAAGAAGGTCCGAAATTTTCTCATCCCGGCAGTACTTCAACTTGTTCTGCTGGTCCAGCAAATCTCCCTCGGCCAAAAGGTTCTGAGCCTCCACCCAATCAAGCTACGTCTGAAGCTGCAAGATCTCAGGATCTAACTCCTGTTGCTGAAGCCTCTCGTACAACCTGATCCCAACGTCGGCAATCCTTCCACATGCCTCGAGCTCAGCAACCGATGTTATTGATTTTTGAAGAGGGCGGGAATGGTCATCGGACTAGGAAAAGCCTATTTCCGGCTAAAAGCACAAAGAAGAAAATTGACCTAAAGCCTTTGTTTGAGTTGTTGACCAGACTGAAGAAAGACCGATCTCGGTTGCCACGTAAACAAACGTGACCCTATCGAAGACTGTCACCCTTCTCCGGCTTACGAAAGATTTCAAAGAAGGCAAAGAAGACAGCTGCAGAAGGACGCCGTCCCATGTAGGTCATCACGGCCTCAAATGCTTTGACGTAACCCCATGCGTTGGCGGCCGGTTGGGAAGGGGCACACCATAGGTGATCCAGTACGCTTTGCTGGAACTCACTCAAGGGAACTCAGATCCCCATGGTGTCCATACACCTACCATAGAAGAAATAGTCGATCACGTCTTTCGGAAGTTGGGTGCACACAGCCAAATGCACTGCCTCCTCCAGCCTCCATTTTTGTCCTTCCGGGGCGACTATGTACTCTTGAAAAGAGGATAAGGGTTGTTTCCTCTTGAACTTCGCTTTAGTGCTAACGATCTCAGAAGACACCTAGTGGTATGAATCCGGCTCATCACGAAGGCCCTCGGCCTCAGCAATCTCGTTAGCATTTCCAGACGTAACCTCGACTACATTCACCGCCGAGTTGAAACCGCTTGCCTCAAGACCAGATTCCTCCAACGGCGACCCCATGACGTCAATAGTAGACATCCTGACAAGTTTTTATCTCAGAACGACAAATGATCAACTTAGGGTAGACAGAAAACCTGAAAAAACGAAGAAGACGCAACTCGGGACGGTGGTCGGAGAAATGGTGGGAACCTCTGATCGGAAGACTCTCTAACTCACAAAATGACAAGGTGTGAAGTAAAACCCTCATGTGAAGACTTATATACTCTTCGAACTCGGGAATTGAAATGACATGTCCAATCAATGCGACGGTCAAATCACTGACATGGGGAATTGAAATGTAATTATGACGGTCTCGCCTCGGTTACCCAAACATCACACCTTTGTTCCATCACTAACAAATTGGCACGTGGCACCATAATCATTAGGCCTTACTACAATACGACGGTTCAGATTAAGTCGAGCCCGACCACGCTCCTATGGCTGGCCTCGACTTGGGGGGCCACTATTCCGGACTGGGCTTGGCCCAACTCCGCACTTGATAAGATCCGATCCACACTCTACCAACCAGCATCCATGACCGACAGTCATAATCTGAAACATCCGTATCCGACGGCTCGGGTACGACACTTTCTTCTATAAATAGAGGTGCAACCCCTCCATTTTCAGGTACGTTCTCATTCCCTGCACACCTCTTCTCTTCTCTTGCTAACTTAAGCATCAGAGTGTTTGTAGGTACCACCCCCGACGTGCTTGATTGAGCTATCTCGGACCCTCCGAGGCCAATCTTCATCCATCCGAAGTCCATCTCCCAGATCTATCCAAAGCACATCGACTTGTACCTCGGACATAATCATATCCGAGTCCGAGTACCGAACAATCTTATTTCTAAACAAGTATTTTGTTTCATAAACTTTGTTATTTAGTTAATCTTATGATCTGTGTGCTATTTCTAATTTCTGAAAACTATTTCATAAAAGGTTATATGATACATGTATTAAAAAACTCTATTCATACTGGATTTTTTAACAACTTCAATGCATATAGAAGAAAGAAAAAGAAAGATGAAAAACGTGTGATATTTGAAGTAGAATATCTTTTTCCATATAAATGAACTCCTAAATATTTGTTTTACATGCAGGTGGCAGTAATAACAAATAATTTCTTTGTTGCAATTGGACCTAGTGTGAGATTGTTAAATTTGAATTTTTAAGCAAAATTCCCCTTTTGCACTACCAATGGTTCCATGGAGGATGTACAAATTAAAACCAACACAAACCCAAACCGAAAGCCAATCCAAATCGAACTGAAAATTGCTTTTGTTTGGTCACTTCCTTATAGTAAAAAGATGGCCCATAAGTGGCATCCACATGACCAATGAGGTGTTAGTGTAAGCCACGCGACACTGATAGATGCATATGTAAGAAGGGTGCAGGAGGAAGAAAAACAAACCCTGACCCGGTAACTTGCACGGGTTGAGGAACAAGTTGTGGAGTGAGGACATGCTCATGGTTCGTGATAGAGAAAGGGACGATGGGGCAAGGAAAAGGAGAGCAATCAGTGTTTGGTAAAGAGTGAAAGGGAAAGATAGTCTCACGGAACAAGATATCTCTAGACAAGAAAACTTTGTTGGTGTCAACATTCAAGAGTTTATACCCTTTCACGCTTGTAGGATACCTGAGAAGCACACAAGGGGTGCCACGAGGAGAAAGCTATAGCCAAATATATTTTCGGTTGATTTAGCTAAAAAATATAGGCTTAAATATATGTTTGGCCGCTACAAATATCACCGTTATCCAGTTTAGTCCATGTAAAAATAAGTTTTAAAAATGTCCCCGCAAAAACAAAACAATTTCAATTTTGTCCCTTTGTTAACTTTCCATTAAAAAAGGTGATGTGACAAACAGAGATGACGTCACCATGAGATCAACAATGACGTCACTGCCGCATGTCAACATCTTATAGGATCTTTGTGCCACGTGGCACTGACATGCCATGTCAGCAACCACTAGATGGCTGCCCTGAGGTGATGGATGTCAAAGTGGAGGCACATTATTTCTAAAAATAATCATTTGGATAATATGGCGTTCAAACCTGTGACCATAAAGTGAAAGCCACTCCTTAATACCACTAACCCACATATTTACTTGAAAAGATTAAGCCGAGAAAAATGAGGGCAACGATTTTCTTTTGAAAATAACTAAATTCAATTTATTTAATTTACATTAGGGTTTTCTTCTATAAATATATCAAGAATTGAAAGTCTCCTTCTTATAAGAAACCCAGAAATTCTTCTCCACTCTCTCTCCTTTCCATGGCTCTCATTCTCTCTCTCTCTATGTCTTTCTCTCTCTTCTATACAACCTATCATCTCTCTCTCTCTCCCGGTCCTTCATTTGTTCTCATCACCACCTTTCCTTGCTGTTCGGTACTCCGACTCGGATATGATCATGTCTGGGGTACAATTTGATGAGTGCTTCTGAAGATCTTGAGGAGATGCTATGAGCGAGCGAAGATGAAGGTGAGCTTCATATGCTTGAAGATGGACCTCGGGTTCTCCGAGAAAGATTCCATACCCGCGTCGGGTGGGAGTACCTACAAACACTCCGATGCTCAAGTCAGTATGGATTAGAGAAGGAACATGCAAGGAAATAAGAGCATAATGAATAGCTTACCTTGGAATGGAGGGTTGAACTTCTATTTATAGACAGGAGCATCGTACCTGAAGCGTCGGATACGGGTGTGCGAATCCTGACCGTTGGATGCGGATGTCGACTAGCATGTTGAGCGCCGGATATCTCTAAATGCGGAATTGGGCTTGGCCCAAATCTTGTGATGCTTTGGGCCAAGCCGGAACAGTGGCCCCCAAGTCGAGGTCGGACGAAGGATGAGGTCGGCCTCGGCTTGATTAGACCGTTGCGTTAAGAGGAGTGTTGCGCCACGTGTCATCTTACGAGTGGCGGAACAGAGACACGACGTTTGGGAAGATCGAGGGAGTCTTGTCGTGCTGTTCAGATGGGACGCATTGAAGGGGCGTGACGCTTCGTGTCTGGACCCTATATAAGGCGAGATGAGGATTCATTGACCACTTTGCCTCTTTGTTGACATAGATTCTCCGTGAGAGCTCTCAGTGATTTGAGATCATGCGCATTTCCGACCACCGTGCCGAGTTCAACTTCTCCGTGAGAGCTCTGAGTGATTTGAGATCATCCTGAAATTTTTTTGGTGGGGTGAGATTGATTGTTTGCCGTCCGAGATCATCATTTAACCGAGCTCAAGAACGTCTGCAACTGAGGTTAGTTCTTACTCATATAGTTCTAGTCTTTTAATTAAAAATACCTTTTTCCGCGGTCGACGCTGCCGTTGTGGTAGCTGTCGCCGCTGCGTGCCTCATAAGGAGGAGATGGACCAGTCTTCGGCTTTTCGAGGCCGAGATCAATGCTTCTAGATTTAGATAGTGACGGTGCTGCCCTCCCCTTGCAGATAATGGTTCGATCGAAAAGTGAGGAGACACGGCCTTTCGTGCCCCATGGGAAGATGAGCTTGAAGAAGTCGACAGAAGGCAATCCAGTGTCGACCCCGAAGGGAGCCCCATCGCTGCTTCCTCTACCTATGCTAATTCATCCGCGAGGTTATCTGCTTCGGGATCGGCCAGGGAGATGAGGACTGAACAGTCGTCCGAGGGCATGGTAGAAGAGAATCCCGAAGTGAGTTCGTAGAGCCGGAAACCTGCTGTCGTAATGGAAGAATTTGAGGAGCCAGTCGAGGAGGTCTATGACTGGGTTTCTACCAAGTGTAACGCCCTAAAATTTAATCAAATTACTTCGAAGTTGGATTGCCGTAGGATAATTGTAAGAATTGAAATAATGGGCGTAGTAGCTATGTTGAAAATGAGTTAGATGATAATCACGTGTCGTGGGCCAGTTAAAAATAGCATTGGGCTTAGCACTGCGAGTGCGCAGCGCTCACGCAACCCTAGCAGCGTGTCCAGTGCGCAGCTTGCGCAGGAAGGCGCTTGTGCGCCACTCCTCCTTATAAATATAGCGCAAATATGCGCTAGGGCTGGTCTTTTTGCGCAGCCGCCCTCTTTTCCCTTCTTCTCCTTCTTCCTCTCACTTCTAAGTTACACAAAAGCCTCAATTTTCAAGAGCTCTAGCCTAGGATTGGATTGGGAGGGTTGATTTTCATTGCAGTTCTCTACGTTCGTGATCGTCACGCGTCGTTACTATCGCAGGGGAGTTGCCGTATTCGGAGAATCGAGGAACGAGGCTAGGAGGGAGTTTGCGCCACCATAGTTGAGGTAAGGGTGGGTTCGAATTCTATAATAGCGTATATGAGGGATCGTATGGGGGGTTTGGGGTTTACTATAGATTGCCTCTGTGTATGTTGCGTAGCTATATATATATATATCGTATGAGAAATGTTTGATGAATTGACCGTGTGTGCTTGAATTCCTATGTCGTTAGTTCTAATTAAATCGAATTGTAATTTTGTTGGATTAAGGTTTTCACTATTATAATAAAAAAATGATAGGAATATAGATAACTCGTTAGTAAGAATTATAAATAATTTTCGTAATTGAATTGATTGTTACGTTAACGCTGTTACTGTTTTGATGTAATGCTGTTGCTGTTTTGCTGTTAATGCTGTTGCTGTTTTGCTGATAATGCTGTTGCTGTTTTGCTGTTAATGCTGTTGATGTTTTGCTGTTAAAGCTGTTGCGGTTTTGCTGTTATTGTTGTCATTGCTGTTACGTTTTGCTGCTGTGTTGTTGCTATTCTTGCTGTTTAGCGCTGTTGATGTTGCTGCTTTGTCAATATTGTTGCCACAGTTGCTGTTGTGGTTAATTGTTTCGTTGAATACCTTGTCGAAAATGTGGTAAATTGCAGGTGAAGTTGTAAAAGTTGATTTGCCTCTATTTATTGGCAAAGATAGTAAATTGTAGGCCTATGGCCGCCATGACATTTTGGTGTTGTTTTCGTGCTATTGCGTGACTGTGATTAGCGTTACTTGTACATTCACATTGTGTCGCATACCTTTGCATTTGCTTTACGACGTGAACGATGAGGGCTATGCCCTGTGAGCCACTATTTACTGGCAACGACGATTTTTACGACGGGAGTTTTGCTCCAATGGTACCACATGCATATGCACAGTTGAGTCGCATTCCGCATTGCACTTCGATGATTCTATTGATGACTCTATTGAGGATTTTATTGATGATATGTGTAATTCTATAGTACCTGACCTATCATATTGTTCTTCATACATGCTCTTATATAGTTCGATATCTCACCCCTTCTGTTTGAATGTTACCCCTATTTGGTAACGTGCAGGTAGTCGCGAATGAAGGCGGTGATCCTTCCTTAGTTGAGTCGGTGTCGTCACTCTGATACGTAACACTCGGGGGATTGAACGCTGTTTTTTTTTTCCTTTATCATTTAGGTTGCAATATTTGTTGAACTCGAAGTTATTTCTATTAAGCAAATTGTTGATTTTGAGTTGTCAAATGGACAAGGATTGTTAAGATTGCTTCACATTGAATTTACCATGAATAAATTATATTGTTTGTGTTGGGAAGTAAGTGTAGCACTCCAATATTTATGTTGAAAAATCCGCACTCTGATTTATAGTATTATTGGGTAGAATTGGGGTGTTACATTAGTGGTATCAGAGCATGGTTGGGTCTGTCCGACCAAGTTGTCGAGTCATCGCTTCGATTAACAATCAAGTATTGTTATTCATTCTAAACTATAATTTGTGTTGTAGGGATAAGCTGAAATGGCCGGACGGAATGATGCTGCTAATGCTGCTGCTTTGGGCGCTATGGCTCCGGCATTGGAGAATCAACAGAACGCTGGTGAGAATGCTGGATCTCACAGTTTGGAGACTTTCCAAAGGGAGAATCCGCCCACTTTCAAGGGTAAGTATGATCCTGATGGAGCATTGGCTTCGTTGAAGGAGATTGAGAGAATCTTCTGTGTGATGGATTGCACTCCAGCGCAAAACGTTCGTTATGGTACTCATATGCTATCAGAAGAGGCTGACGACTGGTGGTTAGATACACGTCAGGGATTGGAAGCTGCAGGTGAAGAGATCACTTGGGTTGTGTTCCGTAGGGAGTTTTTGAGGAAGTATTACCCTGAGGATGTTCGGGGTAAGAAAGAAATTGAGTTTCTTGAGCTGAAGCAAGGGAACCTGTCAGTTACTGAATATGCTGCTAAGTTTGTGGAGTTGGCCAAATTTTATCCGCACTACAATGAAGCAACTGTTGAATTTTCAAAGTGCATCAAGTTTGAGAATGGGCTGCGACCTGAGATCAAAAAGGCAATTGGGTATCAGAAGATCCGTGTTTTCTCCGATTTGATTGACAGTTGCAGGATCTATGAGGAGGACAACGATGCTCACTATAAGATCATTAATGAGAAGAGGAGTAAGCAGCAGACTCGTGGTAAGCCGTATGTTGCTCCAGTTGGTAAAGGTAAGCAGAAAAGTTTTGATGGTAAGAGAACTAGTGGGGGAGACGCCCCTGCTGGTATTGTATGTTACAAATGTGGCAAACCTGGTCATAAGAGTAACGTGTGCAAGGTTGAGGTGAAGAGGTGCTTTCGTTGTGGTAAGACTGGGCACGAATCATCCGAGTGCAAGCACAAGGAGCGGGTCTGTTTCAACTGTGGCGAAGAAGGGCATATTAGTAATCAATGTCAGAAGCCAAAGAAAGAAAGAGTTAGTGGAAGAGTGTTCGCTCTGGCAGGGACACAGACTACTGAGAACGACGGATTTATTGGAGGTACATGTTTCATTAATGGTGTTCCTCTAATAGCTATTATTGATACTGGTGCTACTCATTGTTTTATTGCTGCGGAATGTGTTAAAAGATTGGGTCTTGTGTTGTCTTCTATGAATAGGGAGATGGTTGTCGATACTCCAGCTAAGGGGTCGGTGACTACTTCTCTTGTGTGTTCTAAGTGCCCTTTGTCGATTTTCGACAGAGAATTTATTGTTGATCTGATTTGTCTGCCGTTAAGCGGATTGGATGTGATCCTAGGCATGGACTGGTTAGAATATAACTATGTTCATATTAATTGTTTTAGCAAGTATGTGAGTTTCTCCACTCCCGAAGAAGAGGAGGCTGGTTTGTTGTCTGCTGGACAGTTGCGGAAGTTGATACGGGAAGAAGTTCAGCAATTCTCGCTGATGGCGTCGCTATCTGTTAAGAATCAAGCCATAATTGATGAGTTGCAGGTGGTGCGCGAATTTCCTGAAGTTTTCCCTGATGAGATTCCAAGTGTACCACTAGAGAGGGAAGTTGAATTTGCTATTGATCTTGTACCTGGTACCAAACCTGTTTCTATGGCACCTGACAGGATGTCAGCATCTGAATTATCCGAATTGAAGAAGCAACTTGAGGATCTACTTGAAAAGAAGTTCGTGAGGCCGAGTGTATCACCGTGGGGAGCTCCAGTGTTGCTAGTGAAGAAGAAGGATGGAAGTATGAGGCTTTGTGTTGATTATAGACAGTTGAATAAAGTGACGATTAAGAACAAGTATCCACTCCCAAGAATAGACGATTTGATGGATCAATTGGTGGGTGCTCAAGTATTCAGTAAGATTGATTTGAGATCGGGCTACCATCAGATTAAAGTGAAAGATGAGGATATTCAGAAGACGGCTTTTAGAACTCGGTACGGGCATTATGAGTATTCGGTGATGCCTTTCGGTGTTACTAACGCGCCGGGAGTATTCATGGAGTACATGAACCGTGTGTTTCATGCTTATTTGGATCGGTTTGTGGTAGTATTCATCGATGATATTTTGATTTACTCTAAGACAGAAGAAGAGCATGCAGAGCACTTGAGATTGGTATTGGAGGTCTTAAGGGACAAGAAGTTATATGCAAAATTGTCTAAGTGCGAATTTTGGCTGAAGGAGGTGAGTTTTGTTGGTCACGTTATTTTTGGTAGCGGCATTGCGGTGGATCCATCTAAAGTCGATGCTGTATTGCAATGGGAGACTCCAAAGTCGGCTACCGAGATTAGAAGCTTTTTGGGATTAGCTGGCTACTATAGAGGGTTCATTGAAGGCTTTCTAAGTTGGCACTTCCTTTAACTCAGCTGACCTGCAAAGGTAAAGCCTTTATTGGGACGCTCGTTGCGAAGAGAGTTTCACCGAATTGAAGAAGAGATTGACGACGTCTCCTATCTTGACGTTGCCTAATCCGGGAGAGTCCTTTGTGGTGTACTGTGATGCTTCCAAGATGGGTTTAGGAGGTGTGCTTATGCAGAATGGTAAGGTAGTTGCTTATGCATCGAGGCAGTTGAGGACTCATGAGAAGAACTATCCTACGCACGATTTAGAACTTGCTGCAGTTGTTTTTGCGCTGAAAATTTGGAGGCATTATCTTTATGGTTCTAGATTTGAAGTATTTAGCGACCATAAGGGTTTGCAGTACTTGTTTGATTAAAAAGGAACTGAATATGAGACAGCGGAGGTGGTTGGAGTTGCTAAAAGACTATGATTTCAGTTTGAATTATCATCCAGGGAAAGCTAATGTCGTGGCTGATGCTTTGAGCCGAAAGACCTTGCACATGTCGGCAATGATGGTCAGGGAGTTTGAATTGATTGAACAGTTCAGAGATATGAGTTTGATTTGCGAAGTGACACCTCAGAGTGTTATGTTGGGGATGTTGAAGATTAATAATGACTTTTTAGATAGCATCAGAGAAGCTCAGAAACTGGATGTTAAACTGGTAGATTCGACGGTATGAATCGGGCAGTCTGAGAATAACGATTTTGAGTTGGATGCGCAAGGTGTGTTGAGATACCGTAATAGAATCTGCATTCCTGACGATGCGGAAATTAAGAGAGCAATTCTCGAAGAGAGTCATAGAAGTAAGTTGAGTATTCCTCCAGGAGCTACGAAAATGTATCAAGACTTGAGAAGATGGTTCTGGTGGCTTGGGATGAAGCGCGATGTAGCGCAATTCGTGTATGCATGTTTAACTTGTCAGAAGTCAAAAGTTGAACATCAGAAGCCTGCGGGGTTGATGCAACCTTTAGAGATTCCGGAATGGAAATGGGATAGCATTTCAATGGACTTTGTGACGGGGCTGCCTAATACTGTGAGAGGGCATGATGCGATTTGGGTGATTGTTGACAGGCTGACGAAGTCGGCTCATTTTATACCTATTAATATCACGTATCCGGTACCAAAGTTGGCTGAGATTTACCTCCAAAAGATTGTAAAGTTGCATGGTGTTCCTATGTGTATCGTTTCGGATAGAGATCCTAGGTTCACTTCTGATTTCTGGAAGAGTTTGCAAGAGGCGTTGGGTTCTAAGATGAGATTGAGCTCAGCGTATCACCCTCAGACGGATGGTCAGACAGAGAGGACTATTCAATCGTTGGAGGATTTGTTGAGAGCGTGTATTCTTGAGCAAGGAGGTTCGTGGGATACCCATCTCTCGTTGATAGAGTTTACCTATAATAACAGTTATCATTCTAGTATTGGGATGGCACCTTTCGAAGCGTTGTATGGTCGAAGGTGTAGAACCCCTTTGTGTTGGTATGAATCTGGAGAGAGTATAGTGCTTGGACCTGAAATTGTTCGAGAAACGACTGAGAAGGTGAAGTTGATTCGTGAAAAGATGAAAGCTTCACAAAGTAGACAGAAGAGTTACCATGATAAGCGAAGGAAGGATTTGGAATTTCAAGCTGGTGATCATGTGTTTTTGAGAGTCACCCCTGTGACCGGTGTTGGACGTGCTTTGAAATCTAAGAAGCTTACTCCTCGATTCATTGGTCCGTATCAGATCACGGAAAGAGTTGGGAATGTAGCTCACAGAGTGGCCTTACCGCCTAATCTTTCGAATTTGCATGATGTGTTCCATGTGTCACAACTTCGGAAGTATATTCCAGATCCATCTCATGTAATTTATATGGATGATGTGCAAGTACGGGATAACCTCACTGTGGAGACGATGCCTGTACGAATCGCAGACCGTGAGACGAAGACTCTAAGGGGCAAAGAGATCGCCTTGGTGAAAGTAGTCTGGTTAGGAGCTGCCGGAGAGACCATGACATGGGAGTTGGAAAGCAAGATGCGGGAGTCCTATCCCGAGTTGTTCGAATCAGGTAAATTTTTGAGGACGAAAATATTCTAAGTGGGGGAGAGTTGTAACGCCCTAAAATTTAATCAAATTACTTCGAATTTGGATTGTCGTAGGATAATTGTAAGAATTGAAATTATGGGCGTAGTAGCTATGTTGAAAATGAGTTAGATGATAATCACGTGTCGTGGGCCAGTTAAAAATAGCATTGGGCTTAGCACCGCGAGTGCGCAGCGCTCACGCATCCCTAGCAGCGTGTCCAGTGCGCAGCTTGCGCAAGAAGGCGCTTGTACGCCACTCCTCCTTATAAATATAGCGCAAATATGCGCTAGGGCTGGTCTTTTTGCGCAGCCGCCCTTTTTCCCTTCTTCTCCTTCTTCCTCTCACTTCTAAGTTACACAAAAGCCTCAATTTTCAAGAGCTCTAGCCTAGGATTGGATTGGATTGGGAGGGTTGATTTTCATTGCAGTTCTCTACGTTCGTGATCGTCACGCGTCGTTACTATCGCAGGGGAGTCGCCGTATTCGGAGAATCGAGGAACGAGGCTAGGAAGGAGTTTGCGCCACCATAGTTGAGGTAAGGGTGGGTTCGAATTCTATAATAGCGTATATGAGGGATCGTATGGGGGGTTTGGGGTTTATTATAGATTGCCTCTGTGTATGTTGCGTAGTTATATATATATATATATATATATATATATATATATATATATCGTATGAGAAATGTTTGATGAATTGACCGTGTGTGCTTGAATTCCTATGTCGTTAGTTCTAATTAAATCGAATTGTAATTTTGTTGGATTAAGGTTTTCACTATTATAATAAAAAAAAATGATAGGAATATAGATAACTCGTTAGTAAGAATTATAAATAATTTTCGTAATTGAATTGATGGTTACGTTAATGCTGTTACTGTTTTGATGTAATGCTGTTGATGTTTTGCTGTTAATGCTGTTGCTGTTTTGCTGATAATGCTGTTGCTGTTTTGCTGTTAATGCTGTTGATGTTTTGCTGTTAAAGCTGTTGCGGTTTTGCTGTTATTGTTGTCATTGCTGTTACGTTTTGCTGCTGTGTTGTTGCTATTCTTGCTGTTTTGCGCTGTTGATGTTGTTGCTTTGTCAATATTGTTGCCACAGTTGCTGTTGTGGTTAATTGTTTCGTTGAATACCTTGTCGAAAATGTGGTAAATTGCAGGTGAAGTTGTAAAAGTTGATTTGCCTCTATTTATTGGCAAAGATAGTAAATTGTAAGCCTATGGCCGCCATGACGTTTTGGTGTTGTTGTCGTGCGATCGCGTGACTGTGATTAGCGTTACTTGTACATTCACATTGTGTCACATACCTTTGCATTTGCTTTACGACGTGAACGATGAGGGCTATGCCCTGTGAGCCACTATTTACTGGCAACGACGATTTTTACGACGGGAGTTTTGCTCCAATGGTACCCCATGCATATGCACAGTTGAGTCGCATTCCGCATTGCACTTCGATGATTCTATTGATGACTCTATTGAGGATTTTATTGATGATATGTGTAATTCTATAGTACCTGACCTATCATATTGTTCTTCATACATGCTCTTATATAGTTCGATATCTCACCCCTTCTGTTTGAATGTTACCCCTATGTGGTAACGTGCAGGTAGTCGCGAATGAAGGCGGTGATCCTTCCTTAGTTGAGTCGGTGTCGTCACTCTGATACGTAACACTCGGGGGGATTGAACGCTGTTTTTTTTTCCTTTATCATTTAGGTTGCAATATTTGTTGAACTCGAAGTTATTTCTATTAAGCAAATTGTTGATTTTGAGTTGTCAAATGGACAAGGATTGTTAAGATTGCTTCAAATTGAATTTACCATGAATGAATTATATTGTTTGTGTTGGGAAGTAAGTGTAGCACTCCAATATTTATGTTGAAAATTCCGCACTCTGATTTATAGTATTATTGGGTAGAATTGGGGTGTTACACCAAGATCTGCAACATTTCTCCGAGGTTCAAGCCCGAGAAGCCCTATCCTTTTATGAGAGATATATCGCCGCACCTGCCGATCAACGCTAGAAATTGCTAGGAGTCGATGACATTCCGGTGTGTACCAAGCAAGATGGTCTCGGCTTCTTCTTTTATGGAGCTACGTTAGAGACCATGAGAGTTCGGATCCCCTTGAGTGATTTTCAAAACGAATTTCTGCGGCATCTGCACGTGGCCCCCTCACAAATGTTGCCGAATGGTTGGGGGTTCATGGGTGGGTTTGAGTTGGTGATGGAGCACCTCGGGAGAGTGTCTTCAGCCAAAGTATTCTTGTGCCTTTTTAATGTATTTCATTCGCCTGAACCGTGGTTTGGTGGGACGAGGCAGGGTCATGTCGGCTTCCGCGGCCACTTTGAAAGATCTTACTTCACGCCGACCAGTGATTCAAATAAAGAGTTCAAGTCGGCATTCTTCTTTGTCTCGGCGTCTAACAATGCGGCGAAACGGTCGATTGCCGATTTTGCGGGCAAGAAGATGTCTAAGGAGCACCATCCTATGTCTTGGTCTCGGGATCATTTTGTCCGTGATGGGGAAGCAATCGGGACCAAGTCCTATGCCGGGAGACCGTGGTTACTTAGAGGTGACGATGCGGTTTCCTACAAGATGATCGATCGGTGGGGGAAAGATCTGGCTAAGAGAGACCTGAAGTTCCACTGCGGCTCAATGTTTGATGCCCTGGCTGACTCCGAGGTAAAATTGAAAAGATACTTTGACTCCTGTACTTGTTTTAGATTTCGCACCTTGATACTTCGTTGTGGATCGGGTCGACCCCGGGATTACTTTGATTCTTTTTCTGACCAGGTCTTTTCATTTTGCAGGTAAGATGGACAATCTCGACACCATTCTGAATGAGTCTACTATTGATACGTCCGTGCGGGTGAACAAGTCGGACAAGACTATTGAGAAGAAGAAAGCTGGTCCGACATCGGGTGTCGGGCTCAGTGCTGATGCTACTCCATCTCCATCCTCTAAGGAGAATGTCCCCTCTGACAATGCCCCGAAGTTGATCCCGGGGTCGGCTTCTAAGAGTGGTCCGAAGCGAGGCCACCGGGAGGTGGCCATGCCCGGCAAAGGTAGCACCAACCCTGACACCTTCGAAAAAAACAAAAAACAAAAGAAAAGAAAGGTTAAGAGAGGGAAAACATCACCTTAGAAGATTTCCAAGCTTGTGCCAAGGTCGCCAAGTTTGGGGCTGTCGCCTTCAAACAATTGGAAGAGGCCATCGTCGAGAAGACCAGTGCCCGTCTTTTAAGGTAAGATTTCTGAACTCAAAGTTCTAAATAGATTTATATATGGCGAGTTGACTCGCACTTCCCATAAGTTGAAAATTTACTGAGATCATAATTTGGTAGAGCTTTCTGAAGAGAATCGGCGTCGAAAGGCCAACCTGGAAAAGCTCTCCAACGTGCAGAAGAAACCGACCGAGGCTCATGACAAGGCCAAGGTTCAAGCCAAAAATATTGAGAAGCTGCCGGCGTTGGTGGCCAATCTTCGTCGGGTGAAGGAGGAGCTCGAGAAGGCCAAAGAGGAGAGAGCAGCCGAGGTCTCGAAGAAGGACGAGGAGGTGAAAAAGCTGATGGAGGAGCAGGTCTTCCTCAAAAGTAAGATTGCTTCGAGAGCGGTGCTTGGCTTTCCACACTGCTTAGATATGGTGGTCTTGCCCAACCCCAATGTCCCGGTAGATTTGTTGTAGCTCAGTCATAAAGCAGTGGATGGTCGGATCGTCAAAGGAGATCAAGTCATCTACGTGCCGACTCCAGCTTCTTCTCCTGGTGCTGTAGATATTGAAGAGCCTGCTGCAAAGGATTCTGCGGCTTTCGAGGTCAATGCCACACTTGCCGCAGAGGATCGATCTTCACCTGCGGCCGAGGACAACGTCAATCCTGCTTCCGAGGTTGATGGCCAAGCTGCTGCCGGTGTTGAGGAGGCAAGAACCCTGGGGAGCCTGGATTAGATTTTCTGTTTAATTTTACCTTCCTACATTTTTTTGGTTGGTCTCAGGCATGTCCGGGGCCAACTTTGGATTGTAACAAACAATGATGACACTTGCACTTCAATCTTTGTTTACTTCATGCTTTATTTGTCTTTATAGCGCTTTTAGTCTTCTTTGGATGCCGACGTTGCCTATGAGACAACCGTTATTAATTGCGAAGATCGATGGTGTTGACGATTCGTCCTTGATTTAGAATAAGTGTTGAGATAACTCCTGAGTGTCGAATCTGAGATTGATAGATGGGAAAGTCGCTGCGGTCTCCCCGGTCTTCAAAAGATGGGAAGGCCGCCGTGGGCCCCCCTTTCCAAATTCTTGTACCGAAGGTTGCTGTGGACCTTGGTTTCCAAAAGATGGGAAGGCCGCTGCGGGCCCCCATTTCCAAGTTCTTGCCCCGGAGGTCGCTGTGGACCCCGGTCTCCAAAAGATGGGAAGGCCACTGTGGGCCCCCTTCTCCATAATCTCCAATCGGAGGTCGCTGTGGACCCCGGCCTCTGATGGAGCATTGCGCTCGGAGATCAGAGGGACGGGCTCGCAAAATGCGAAATTGGGATACCTTCGGTCTCTAATGGAGCTCGTCAGCTGGGGGATTAGAGAGAAGGTTTTTCTCGCATGGGGCGAAATTGGGATGAAGTCGTTGTGGACATCCTTCTTGGGCTCTCTGCCAGCTTTGTGAGCTCGGGGAATATGAGAGTTGTTGGAGCAGCTGTGGGCTATTTATCTCCTGAGATATGAATAATCATCGGTCTTGAGAAGAAATCCGGATTCAGCATACGCGCAGGTGGGACGAAGGTCCGAGACGCTATGAAGAGATCCGAAGTAGCACGAAAATCCACGCTCGGACGAAGGTCTAGAGCAATAATAGAAAGATCCGCCGCAAGATGAGATTCGCACTCGGACGAAGGTCAAGAGTAATAATAGAAAGATCGGACGCAGGATGAGATTCGCACTCGAACGAAGTTCCGGAGTAATAATAGAGAGATCCGAAGTAATTAATCGGCTTTGAGAATACCCGTTACTATTCCGGGGGAAGTGATTTCGCCCCTTCTTGGAAACGAACCGTTCCTGGAGGAAACCGAGA
This sequence comes from Astragalus glycyphyllos, assembly GCA_963573325.1. Taxonomy (NCBI): domain Eukaryota; kingdom Viridiplantae; phylum Streptophyta; class Magnoliopsida; order Fabales; family Fabaceae; genus Astragalus; species Astragalus glycyphyllos. The sequence continues at coordinate 99,113,554 of OY754307.1, forward strand.
AGCCAATAACTAAATGGAATGCGGGAGAAGTCATACATTACCTCGGCGCAAAGGATTGGGTCGGACGATGGTCCGAAACCGTTTCCGCTGAGAAGAATGCTGAGAACAGAGAAATCAGAAGACAGATGTTCAAGAGAACTCGGAAGCAAGTGATTGCTCCCACTGTGGTCGCCATTTTTCGATACTCGGACTCGGATATGATCATATCCGGGGTACAATTTGATGAGTGCTTCTGAAGATCTTGAGGAGATGCTATGAGCGAGCGAAGATGAAGGCAAGCTTCGGATGCTTGAAGATGGACCTCGGGTTCTCCGAGATAGATTCCATCCCCATGTCGGGTGGGGGTACCTGCAAATACTCTGACGCTCAAGTTAGTATGGATTAGAGAAGGAACATGCAAAGAAATAAGAGCATAATGAATAGCGTACCTTGGAATGGAGGGTTGAACCTCTATTTATAGACAAAAGCGTCGTACCTGAAGCGTCGGATATGAGTGTGCAAATCCTGACCGTTGGATGCGGACGTCGACTAGCATGTTGAGCGCCGGATATCTCTAAATGCGGAATTGGGCTTGGACCAAATCTTGTGATGCTATTGGCCGGGCCGGAACAGTTGCCATGGTAGATCCTGAACTACCAATACCCAACTGTTTCTCTAACTTTTCCATCACTATCCATCTTTCTTTTCTACATATTCGTTTAGGTTCACAATTTATGGGTTGGAAGTTTTCAATATTGAAGACTAAGATATGTTTTTGTTTTAGTCCATTTTTTATTTTACTTCTAGATCTGTTTTTTTTACTTCCAAATCTGTGATGTTGATATTGAAGAGTGAAGATTCTGTGCATCGTTGCAGATCTTTTGTTTATTTTTTTATCAAAATTACTTAGGAGTTAAGCCAATATACATATTGTTGGCTTATGTTCTCAAGAATTCATTTGGCTTAGTGGTACTAGGGGGGTGTATCACTTAGGGATTAGGGAATAGGTTCCAAACTCATGGCTACCAAAATTGTTTTTTTAGTAACGCACTATGCAACACATTGTTTTGTCAGTGCCACATGGCAGTGATCAATTGGGCGCTAACGTGTCATGAAAATGCCACGTGGCAATGATGACAGGAGGATAAATATGTGGCGTATCTGTGCCACATGACACAAACATCCAATGATATGTTGACAAATGGTCGTGAAGTCATTGTTGATGTCATGCTGACGACATCTCTGGTGGCCACATCAGCTTTATTTAATGGAGTACTGGCCCTGATCTTGAGAATTCAATATAAGTACATGGTGATTTACATCACCTTGACCTATCAAGTGCTTCCGCCGTTTCACAAAAATTGTAATGTTCTCTGTATCTTTCTCTTTTCGTGTTATATTGAGTTTGTAGAGTGCAGCAAAAATTCCCCTTCAGTATTTATTTTTCGTTCGTTTAAATATACGTGAATGATTGAATCCATTTTCTGGATGTGTTAGTAATTGGTACAGAAACTCTTGCATCTTTATTTTATTTATTTCATATGACCTATTTAATCAATTTTGTTTTGTTGATGCAAGATGCATGCGAAGGAATCTAGAGTATTTATTCTCTGGATGTTTTGTTTTGTTTTGGTATCTTTGCAGAGTGCATTAAAAAAATTCCCTTTCACTATTTATTTTTCGTGTTACATCAACTCCTGCATCTTTAATTTATTTATTTCATCTTTTTTATTTCATTTCACCTATTTAATCTATTTTGTTTTGTTGATGCCAGATCCATGAAGGAGGCGACAATACTCAGTTTATGAACTATCGTTACTGGCTTCATCAAAAGGAAATCATCAATGTTGTGATATATATCAACGTCTTCTCCTATGTGCTTTGCTCTACTATTAACTTTGATATGAATCTCCAGCAACTGTGATTTCCTTGATTAAACATAGGTAATAAAATACACATTAGTTGGAGTTTATTTTGTAATTTTCAATGGCATGATATTATTTTTGTCCTCCTTTTTTTTTAATTTGTTCTTTTGTTTTATTTGAGGAATTTTTTGTGTGAAATCACTCACTTAAAATTTGCATCAAAGATGATACTAAATTTCTAGTGGTTTTACATGAATCACTTCCCACATGTTGCAAAAAGCTGTAAAAATTTTATCCTATTCCCCTAGACGCACGTGCAAAGAAAGTTGTAGAAATGTAAAGACTTTCCCCTCGTGATAGCCTAAATGGATATGGCTTCTTATATTTGTAATTATGTCAAGTGATATTTTAGATTTTGGAATGTTTTTCTTGTTTCCATTGAAGACATAAAGTTACAAATCTAGTTTGATTAAATTATTGTAACCTTGCCTTAAAGTTATAAATATTTATTCTTTCATTTGCATTATTTTGGACCATGATTCTTACCAAGTCAAATGATTTTCTTTACTTTTTGTTTCACTTGTAATTTGGTTGAATATGTTCGTGGTCCTTATAATATTTGGCTTTTTTTGGATACCTATCGGATTCATTTTGAAGATTTAGGGTGGAAAGATAGCAGATTCATTTTAGGTGGAGGAGTTGTTGAGACACTTCCATTCTCTAGAGTCACTTCAACGACAGTTTCTTTTCTGCTTCCGTTTTTGAATTTCTCGAATTTTTGCTTTCCTTTCATCACCTTTCTTGCCTTTGTTGGTGCCTTCTTTTCAAATATGCGGTAGGCAGCTAAATGTGTCACCTTCATTTCATTTAAAAATCAGTGATCTCAGTTACTCATAAATACACAAGACAAAGTAAGGAAACTACTTGCTTAAAGCTTGCAAGATTTTCAGCCTGATAAATACACAAGACAAAGTAAGGAAACTACTTGCTTAAGGATATTTATAAATATCATGAAGAAGAATAAATTTTGTTACTTTTAATGGAAACATTTATCTTTTTCCTAAAATATCTTTATTATTTATTGTTGCATTCTACATATCCCCCTAATTATCTAACTGCAATAAATAATTAAGAGGGGATTTCATTAACAACACCAAAATCAAGAGGGGAGTTTTCGATGTCATTGCGCCTTCTTCACCCTGAATGTCCAGGAGTTTTTAGTTTCTTTTAGCTACGCATTTTCTTTATAACTTCGCTGAATTGTGATGATCTCAGTTGAATTATATTTATGTAATTGGAGGACCCGCCCCCTTCCATGGTGACCTTTTCTTTGGTACTCTCCTTTAATCGAACTGTTGATGTCGTTTGAATCATTAATGTCATTTAAAAGCTGATTTTGTTTTACCACGCACGAATTTGAACATTGTCCATATATATATATATATATATATATATATATATATATATGTGTTTATAGAGAGAGAGAGAGAGAGAGAGAGAGAGAGGGAGGGAGGGAGGGAGGAAAGGAAGGATCCTAGCCCAAGATGTGAGAGAGGGCGAGATGCTCCCCAAAAACAGGAGGGAGGGCGAGATCTACCTCTTCACAAAGAGAGAGGGCGAGATCCCATCCAAGAATGTGAGGGAGGGCGAGATCTCACTCCTCATGGGCGTGATCCCCTACAAAAATGTGAAGGATGGCAAGATCTCAGTCCTCATGGGCAAGATCCCCTCCAAAAATGTGCATGAGGGCGAGATCTCAGTCCTCATGGGCGAGATCCCCTCTAAAAAAAGAGAGAGGGCAATACATCACTGTTTATACCCTCATGACATTAGAATTGGGTTCCGAGCTCAACATAGGAATTACAGCTATGCTTCATAGCTTTCCACCACTTGCTTGCAAGCCTCAACAAGACAACCACAGCCAAAATGATGGCCAACAGAATAGGCAAGGGCGAGATCCCGTCTTATTTTGAGAGAGGGCGAGATCTACCTCTTCACAAGGAGAGAGGTTGAGATCCTCACCCTTTTTGAGAGGGAGGGCGAGATTCCCCTCTTCACAAGGAGAGAGCGCAAGATCCTCACCCATTTTAAGAGGGTGGGTGAGTTCCCCCTCTTCACAAGGGGAGAGGGCGTGACCCTCACCCATTGTGAGAGGGAGGGCAAGATCCCCCTCTTCACCAGGAGAGAGTGATGGCAACCTCGGAGCCGTCGGTGACTATATCGGTAGTCATGTAGGTGGGAGTGAATGAGACACTGTCATACCCTAATTTTGTCCGCCTAGTTTCAAAACCCTAATTTTCAGCAAAAATAAATAATTTTGTGAGTGATGCATTATTTGAGAAAGGGTTTAGGGTATTTACCCAAGCATTCTAAGGTTTTCAAAATCATTTTTGAGAAATTAAGGAATTTTGGGGCATTTAAAAGGGGCATTGTTTGGTCAATTTCAATTTAATAAATTTTTTGCTAGCTGAAAATCCAATTAATTAATTTTTGGGAATTTATTTAATGAAATTGTATTATTTGGAACAAAAATAAATAAATAAAGAAAATCATTTTTCAAATTATGCGCATATTTTATATGTGTAGTAAAAAAATCAAGTTCAAATTAATTCAAGAAAGCATTTCAAAAAAATAGTACAAGGAATATTCCCAAAAATTATATGATAAGATTTTTGTTGGCAATTTTGGTCATCTCTCATTTTCAAAAATGGCATATTCTTCAAGATACCTTGTATATGGCTCAAAATGGTTAGATTTATGTACAATTATCTTGAAAAGAATAATCAAAATTGAGAGGATAATAGAGTGGTCATATGATAGTACAATAGTACAAGATGACAACTTGCAAAGCTTGGGCACCACTCCTCTCCCTTGATATTTCGAATTCCCCCCTCTTCATTTCCCTCTCATTTTGCATTTTTTTTTGCCCCTCATCAAAGTGTGTTTTAATCCTCACCCTTGATTCAAAATTAAAATGCAATCCTAGAATGAGATGAGGTACTCAATGACCTAAATGCCCCTAAACCTAATTGCACATTATATATACCCTCATATCCTCACCTCTCATAAGGTTTTGTCTCACAATTCACACTCAAAACCCTAGCACACAAACCTCTCCTCTCCTCTCCTCCTTTGGCCGAAACCACCTCCTCATTCCCTCACCTCATTTCTTCACTTTTTCACTTCAAATCAACATTCTAGTCCTAAATCCTTCATCATCCTTGCATTCTCTTCAAAGATCCATCTTCAAATCTCAAGAATCAAGCTCAAGATTGAAGATTAGAGGGTTGATTCAAGTGGTTTAGTGTTCATTCACCTTATTTCTTTTGCTATTCTAGCTTGGAGTTGAGGTATACTCTCACTCTTAACATCATCAAATTTTAGCATAAAAAATGTAGATCATCAATCTATTTTTGCATATCAAGCATTTCTTTGCATTTTAGTGCTCTATTTTTTTGTTGAAATGTTGATATAATTGTTGTTGTTGAATGAGAGATGTGTTTCAAGCATTTTGACAAACACTTTGGGAGGTTTGGATGCTTGAAATGCATCTCTCTCTTGGAATAAATTGTGTGTTGGTGCTATTTTCATTTTGTGCTTGCATTTTCATGAATAAAATTGTGATTTGGGATTATGTTTCATTTCGCATATTGTAGAAAAATTAGGGTTTGTGTGATTTTAGTGCATTCCTTTGCTTAATCATGTGAATCCTTGCCAAAAAGTTTGATCTATGTCATTTGCTTGCATGATTTTGTTGCTTTCAAAGAATAAAATGAGGTTTTAGCTCTATGTTGGTGTCGCAAATCTTGATTAGAATTAGGGTTTGTTAATTTTCTTGGGAAATGGGTTTGCAATTGTGATCGAAAGCGTTTTCTCAAGTTATTTTGTTGCTAATTGATTGTATCTTGCTTGCAAATTGTTATATGTTGATGATTGGCAAGAGGACTCACACTTGTGTCTTTGTGCACTTCACTTTAAGTGTTGAGGATTGCCTAAGATGAATCAATTTTGGTTACAAAAATGACTTGTTAATGCCCTCTTTTGGTCACTTTTGGTCTTGCAAATGTGATGTTCTTTCTAGGTCAATGTTATGCTTTAATGTTGATGATTTGGTAAAAGGACTAGACACTTATGCACTTGTGCATTGTCTCAAGCGTCAAGGATTACCAAAAGGGATTCAACCTTGTGTTTTTATCTTGTGTTGATGCCTAATTGAATTAAACTTTTGCATTATCTATTTGTGTGCCTATTCATGTAACCTATTTGGTTAATGTTGATCTTACATATGCATGCCATTAGGTGTTGATGACTAAGTGTCATTCTTGTGCTCAAATGTTGTAATTGGTAATGTTTATGCTTATGCTTACATTGTTGATTGCTTTGCTTGCAATTTGTTAAATGTTGCACTTTGGTTCTTGACTTGGAAATTGATTGAATGTTCTACTTTCTTTTCCTTTTGGATGCCACGCCATCCCAACAAACCTTTTGTGACCAATGTCACCCTCAAACTCCCTTCTCCTTTCTTCAAATCAATCATTTTCTAAAACTTTTTCCAAACTCAATCTCTTCTTAAATTGTTTTCATAAGACAATCAAATTCTTTCTAAGATCAACAATAAACCTTTTTGAAAACTCATAAGGAGGCAAGTCGGACGTACGGCCGGTGTTGTCTAGCGTCCTAAGATCGGAGCTGTACAGCTCAAACATCTTGGGATACTTATGAGAATCAAAACAAGTAATTAACAACTTGAACCCTTTTTAAAAAAAATGAGTAAGGAATCAAATCGGATGTACATCCGGGATCGGTTAGCGTCTTAGAGTTAGCGAGCTGTACAGTTCGTGCGAGCCTAAGATACTTGCTCAAATAAAAGCAACCAACCTCACAACAAATCTTTTTCTTCCTTAATCAAAAAAAAACATTTTTAATAAGTAGGGGGCACGTCGTCTGTACAGGCGGGGTTGTCTTTGTTCTAGGTCTAATGGACTGTACAGTCTAGGGCCGAAAACCCCTACAATAAAAAACACCAACACAAAGTTTCTCAACTCAGGAGAACTACGTAAGCTTTGAATTCTCCATCGCACCGGGAGATACGTAGGAGCGGGTCACATCCCGTCAAGCACACTTTTAAAAAATAATAAAAGATTCTTCTTTTCCCCCGTTTTCAAAAACATTTTTCTCAAATAAAAAAGAAGTAGAACGAATTGTTTCAAATCAACTCTGTCAAAACCGCACATCAAGTTAAAGGTTCCCTTTCGGTAGAAAGGAGGTGTGGGATGCTAATACCTTCCCCACACCTAACCAACCCCCGAACCTACATCTCTAGTTCTCAAAGGACCACCCCGCCCTAAAAAGGACCCTTTTTCAATGTTTTGGTCCCTAAATAAAAAATGTTGATGGCGGCTTCACAAATTTTCACGTTGTACGATGAAAGGTCCAATCCGGATCTTTCGGGGTGCAACAGACACCACGAGCGGGGACGGAAGACCGATCGATAAGTCAAGGAGACGCCATAACCGGCTATGGAGGTTCCGGTTGATAAGTCGGGATGAGCGCCACGGCAAGCCGATAAGCTCCAAGAACGGCTCAGAGAACCATAGAGACACGTCTCTAAATTTTTACTCAAAATTCAACTTGTTTTTTTCACCGAAAGGAATTACAATATATAGGAAACCTCAAGTCCAATTGACCAAAAAGAATCTCAGGCCCAATGGACTCATGAAACCCTAGAAATTAAAATATACTAATAAATATCAAATCCTAATAAACTAATTAAATTCCCACTTACAATATTTAATACCTAGAAAATAAAACATAATCATAATTAACCTTATTGATTTGGCAATGAATGCGTCATAAATGACTTGGATCTTCTAACTCCTTTTTTTTTTACTCTACCTGTCTTTCTTGATTAGCAAGTTTGCTTGGTGAGCAAGTTTGCTTGGTTGACAAGTTTGTTGACTCCATGTCCTCATCAAAAAAATCCACTAGCCATTATAATGACTTAACAAGACTTTAAAACCCAAAAACTAACTTAGGAAAGACAAAAAGACACCTATAATTATTTTAATAAAATAAAATACGAAAATTAAAAATAAAATAGAAAATATTGGTTATCCAATGATTAGGAGCAGAATATTTTTCTTTTTCTTTGTATGATTCCTTCCACATGCTGAGGGCATTTAGGATCTCATCATTCTCCCTTTCTTCAAGAAGATTTGTCCTCAAATCTGAAACTGCAAAATAAATTAATGGGTTATTGCTAATCAAGAAAGGCAAACTTGCTAACCAAGCAAACTTGTGTTTACCTGGGATTTTGGCAAACACCGCTGGTCTCCAATTTGGTTAACTTGCAGGATCAACCAGTGAATCCTAAGACCATTTGTGCTTAGAGTTTATAGTTTATTATGATGTTCTTGAATTGTTTCGCGTTTTAACCAGAAAAAGAGGAAAGAAATAACTGATTCCTTCGCGCGAAGTTATCAGAGTACTTCAGAGAAGAAAAACTTGAACGATAAAAACAAGTAAAACGAAAGAAAAACAAATTAAAATTGCATTAAAGTTAAAGGAAATGGTGCACAAATTCATACATTGTTTCTCTGACTCGTTTTTCTCTTGAATGCGGAAGTTAGAGCGTGAGAAGTAAAATATGAGTTTTTGTGACCTTTGTTTCTTCTCAGAAACTACTATTTATACTTAGTGGGAGGAGCAGAAACTGCCCTCAAAAACAGTTATAAAAATGTTGGTAACTGCTCCTCTTTTCGACCAACTGCTAGATTTTCAGCGCATAACTACTTAGTCTTCTGTCTGTCGAAGCTTGTGTCCATTTTCCTCTTTCTTGTTTTTGTTTTTCTGTAAGCTTGTCGAATCTGCCCTGAACATGATCTTTGTCGAAATCCTCTGATCTATGTCAAAGTATAAGTCAAACCCTGTTGACTATTTTAAATGAAGCCTGTCGAAATTACAAGCTAACAAATTGCCCCCCAAAAATGTCTTTTTTCGACTGAGCTTAAGGCAAAGGAAGAAAAAGAGCATTTTTGAATTCAACGTCGAAATAGGTTTTACACTTGATCGGAATATCTCACCTACATGACGTCATAACTGTTAAATGTTGTTGGCGTTATTCCTATATTGGTGTACCACGTGGCCTTCCACGTTCTGCTTTTCAGATTAAGGATTTACTCCACAAATTGGCTGAACTTGATGTTGATGGAGTCCTTGATGAATCTGTTAGTGACTTTGTCTTAGCTATCCAACCTCTTTTCGAACAACTTGCTCAAGATATACAGAAAAAGGGGGATCATGACAATCCTCTAGAGCTTGAGTCGAAACGCAAGGCAGAAGTGGCAGAACTTGTTGATGCCACTCATGCTAGCTTTGCCTCCTTGAAGACCAAGTCAGAAGCTGAGATGAAGGCTATCGAGGATTGCAATGCTGAGATCAAGACACATCAAGAGAGTATAGCCAGATTGCAGTCGAAAATTCAAGCATTGGAAGAGAAGAAAGGAACCCTTTTAGGGTCTTTGACTCCTGTAGAAAAAATTAAGGACCAGATTGACCAAGAAGCCACCAATTGCCTTAAACACTTAGAAGAACTTGAACGCTGCAATGCCACTGTCGAAAAGCTAACCAAAGATGGCAATTTCCTCAACAGGAAGATCTTCAAAGCTAAAGCTTTGTTCAATGACTTGAAATCAAAAGTCATTTTGTAATAATATAGATTCATTTTCCTGTCGTAATACTTTAACCATTTTGATAATTATTTACGTTTTGCTTGTAATTCTGACAATGCTCATATGGCAATCACAATTTCTTTTGAATGCCACGTACTAACGCTTTCTTTATCTTTTTTCCAGCGTTATTTTAACTTCTTGCAATGTTGGCTTATACTTTTTCAAGTATTTGCCATTTATACGCAAAATTCTTTCATCAGCGCCAATCTCTTCAACTTCATATGCGCCGTTTGAGTAGACTTGTAAAATTTTGAATGGTCCTTCCCAACTTGGGGACCATTTACCAAGGACTCTATCTTTTCTATCCATAGGTAAGATAACTTTCCAAACTAAATCTCCCACGTCGAAAGTCTTCAATTTGACTCTTTTGTTATAGGCCTTAGCCACTCTTTCTTTTTGTCTTGTGAGCATATCTAATGCACTTAGCCTATCTTCATCTAAATCAACTAATTCATCTAACATCATATTCCAATAATGATCAGATGGGATTTCAAATTGTCTTTGAATCCTAGTTGATTGGAGACAAATCTCTGCTGGCAATATTGCATCATGCCCAAAAACAAGTTTAAAAGGAGTACTGTTGATTGATTCTTTGGGAGATGTTCGACATGCCCATAAAATTTGGTTAAGTGTCCTATGCCAATTCTTGGGTTTTTGCCCAACATGTTTTTTAATCAAACTAACAATAATTTTATTGGCTGCTTCAACTTGACCATTTGCCTGAGCATAATATGGTGTCGAACTTAACAATTTATAACCATTTTCAGCAGCAAATTCGACCATTTTCTGACCAATAAAAACTGAACCTTGATCTGTGGTGATAGTTTCAGGCACACCAAATCTATATAATATATGGTCTTGAATAAAATTAATCACTGCTTCTTGATTAACATTGTTTAAAGGAACAGCTTCCACCCATTTAGTGAAATAATCTATTCCTACTAATATGAAACGATGGCCTTTCGACGAATTTGGTTTAATTTCACCAATTATATCCAAAGCCCATCCCCTGAATGGCCAAGGTTTTACAATAGAATGCAATTCATTTGCAGGTACATGTTGTATTCCTGCATGCTCTTGACATTCTTGGCATCCTTTGGCAAACTCTATGCAATCTTTTAACATAGTCTACCAATAGACACCTTGTCGAAATAAGAGCCATTTCATTTTATGGCCTACTTGGTGAGCTCCACAAGCTCCACTGTGAGTATTAGATATTGCCAAGTATGCCTCATTTTCACTAAGACACTTGAGTAAAACTCCTTCAGGGGTTTTCTTAAACAACTCATTGCCCATGATCACATAACTTAAAGCTCTATACTTGGTTTTTCTATCAGTTATCCCTGTTGGATTTTCCAAGTAGTTAACAATTTGTCTTCGCCAATCATCATTTGACATACTGTCAATGGCAAAAACTTCAAACACATTATCACAATAACCTTTGTCGGAAACTTCATCATTAAAATTTTCAATAAAATTTTCACTTTCACTTGGAGGTAATTGACTTAAGACTAAAGAGTAGTTCTCTGCCTCCTCCAGTTTTTTCCTTGACAAGGTTTCTTGTGTCATTGCTGTCGAAATTAACTTGTTTTTAATTTCGATTAGCTCTGTTAATTTTTCTTTAGAAACTTTATAAGCAGAAGCTACTTGTGCCAGATCATTGGCCTCTTGATTTGCAATACGAGGCACATGTTGAATATCAACGCTGTCGAATTGTTTCAATAAAGTACTGGCAGCAATAAAGTAAGTAATCAAATTTTCCTTAATGCACTTGTATTCTTTCGTTAATTGTTTGATTACTAATTCAAAATCACCTCTAATTTCGACCTGTTTTGCCCGCAAGTTTAACAGAATTTCAAGTCCTGCTACTAAGGCTTCATATTCAGCCTCATTATTGGAGCAACTTTCTTTAATTTTATACTTGTATTTAGTTGGAATCCCTTTAGGTGAAATGATTAACATCCCAACACCAGACCCATTTTTATGGCTGGAGCCATCGAAGTACAATTTCCAAGGTCGAAGGTGCACAAAGTTAATTTCTGATTCAACTATTGAATGATCAGCAATGAAATCCGCAACGACTTGGCCTTTGATAGCCTTTAAAGGTTGGAATGTTAATGAATACTCAGATAAAGCTAAAGCCCATTTGCCTATTCTACTATGTAGGATTGGTTTCGACAGCATATGTTTAATAATATCAAAGTGGGAATAAACATACACATCAACAGGCTTAATATGTTGCTTTAACTTAGTACAAGAGAAATACAAGCATAAACACAATTTTTCAATAGGGTGATATCTAGTTTCAGAATCATTTAAAACCCTACTGAGGTAATATATGGCCCTTTCTACACCATTTTCATCCTCTTGTGCTAACATGCTACCTATTGACAATTCTGATGTTGCTATATACAATTTCATTGTCTTATTTCTAATAGGAGGCAATGAAATAGGAGGGTTCATCAGATATGTCTTGATCTCGTCGAAAGCTACTTGATGTTCGACATCCCACTTGAAAACATCATCCTTCTTCAGTCGAAGTAATGGCGAGAATATTTGAGTCTTGCCACTTAGATTTGATATAAATCTTCTAAGGAAATTGACCTTTCCTAATAATGACTGTAATTCTTTCTTTGTTGAAGGAGGTTGTGTTTCCATGATAGCTTTCGTCTTGTTTTGATTTATTTCAATGCCTTTTTTGTGCACAACAAAGCCCAAGAAATCACCTGCACTTACACAAAAGGCACATTTGAGTGGATTCATTTTCAATCCATATTTTCTCATTCTTTCGAATGATAGTCGTAGATGATCTAAATGACCATTTTCTGATGAAGACTTAACAACTATGTCATCTATATAGACTTGCATAAAATTATCTATAAAATCATGGAACATAGTGTTCATAGCTCTTTGATATGTAGCACCAGCATTTTTTAAACCAAATGGCATCACTACCCATTCATAAACACCTAATTCCCCTGGGCATCGAAATGCAGTTTTTGAAATGTCTTCTTCAGCAATAAAAATTTGGTTATAACCAGAATATCCATCAAGCATGCTTAAATATTCATAACCAGCCGCTGAATCAACCAACATTTCTGTCACAAACATTGGGTATTGATCTTTGGGAGTAGCATTATTTAGATCTCTAAAATCTATGCAAACTCTAAGTGTACCATTTTTCTTAATTACAGGAACTATATTAGCAAGCCAATCAACATACCTGGCAGTTTTGATGAACTTGCTTTTCAATAGCCTTTCGATTTCGGCTTTGATCTTCGACATGATTTCTGGTGCAAATCTTCTTGGTGTTTGCTTCACAGGCTTCTTCTCTGGTCGAATAGGTAACTTCAACTCAACCACCTCTCTTTTCACCCCTGGCAACTCATTGTAATCCCAAGCGAAGCAATCTTTGTATTCCTTTAGCAATTTGACAATCTACACTCTGAAATCTTTGTTGATCTTTGTACTAATATATGTTGGTCTTCTTGTTGACCCATCTCCCAAATCAATTTCTTCTAAGGGATCTTGTGCCTGTATTTTCTTGGTCGAACCCATTGGATGTTTCTCAAATCCTAATGGTTCATCATCATAAACACCATCAAGTCTCTGTGTTTCGACCATGATTTCTTTGTTATTATCTTCTGTGGCTAAAGCAACCAATTGATGTAACTCAGCTTCTAGAATAGCTTTTTCTTTGTTTTCGGCCACATAGGCCGTAATTCTTTCCCATGCATTGGGCTTTATAATCACTTCAAAGTCTATCCCAGCCAGTAGGCTTAACAAAGTCTCTTGGTCTATTCTCCTCATCAATGATTTCCCTTTCCCAAACGAAACCATAATTTGGGTGAAGACTAACAAAGGAGAAGACATTGTCTTCCTCAATGAACCCAGCATTGGAAGAAGAGAGCATGGAGAAATATTTGCCAATTGCTTGTCGAAGGTCTTCTTGGTGATCGTATTCACTTCGGCCTTGAAATAACTTTGGTCACCTTCAATGTTTTCAACCAACCCATCTTCTCTCCAAATAATGAGCCTTTGGTGCACAGTCGAAGGGATTGCCCCCACTCCATGTATCCATTCTCTTCCAAGCAGCAAGTTGTAGTTTGCCTTGGAGGGTACTACCAAAAACAAAGTTGGCCTTTTGACACTACCTACTGCTAATTCGACTTCAATGGCCCCAAGTGAATAGCCAGTTTTGCCTTCATAATTAGTGAGAACCACATTATGTGGCCTCAAATCAGTGTCACATTTGCCAATTCTTCTTAGCAAATGTTGAGGCATCAAATTCACAGCAGCACCACCATCAACAAGGACCTTGTTGATTCCCACATTGTTGACCTTGGCTTGAATGAACAGTGGCTTGAGATGATTCATCATGCCACAATTTGGCCTTTCAAAGACAGCATGTTGCTCTTCGATGCAGCCATTCTTCAACACGTAGTAGCATATGGGTTTATATGCAGTTTCCTCGTCGAAATCTTCTTCGACATCATTAACCTCAGAAACCACATCATACTCAATTGGTAAAATTGAGATGACCCCACATAGTACGTCAAACTCTGACCCAGAATCAGCAAAGGAAGAATCTAACTCCTCTTCTAAATTAAGGTCTTCTTTTTTGAAGCCTTTCTTAATTTCAGAAAGAGGAGGGAAAATTCTCTCAGTGGCTGGTTTCCTAACCACTTCAGTCGAAGGTAAGATTACCTCTTTACCCTTCCCTTTGTTTGAGGTTGTTGCTTTACCTGCAGCAATAGCATCAGCCTTCTTTTGGCGTTGAAACCTTCGCCATTGAGTTCTTGTCATAGGATTCTTCCCTTTGTAGTTGTTACTATAGGCATACTTCTTGATTTCAATTGCCTTGTTCTGGTTAACACCACTTGTGTTACCTTCGACCAGCTTAGGTGGTCTGACTCGATGGATAGCATTGTCCCCCGTTTGGTATATGGCTTTGCTTCTCCCACCAGAATGTATCCACTTTTCGACAGGAGTACCAGAAGGAGGAACATAAGTACTCACCTTTCCTCTTCCAGGAGTTTTGGTCGAAGTACCCATGTAGGGAATTCTCCTATCAACAAAATCAAACTTGGGCCTTTTATCCACCCATTTACCTTTGCGCTTCATTTGAGGCTTGAACTCTTCCAATTCTTTAGCAGCCTCCTTGTCAAAAATAGCACTGCACCTTGGGCACAACATCACTTCTGAGTTGCTTAGCTTGCAACGATTGAGGAAATCAACCAATTCCTCTTTAGCTTTTGGGTACACTGCTTTCACTTTGTCATCTTCTTGGCCTTCAGTGACCATTTCGACATCCATCTTTGAACTTATGGTAGTTCTCTTCATATTAGCCTTACCAGGAACAATTTCAGAGGCTTCGACCATGTTGATGTTCACCTCAGTATACATTGCCTCAGCATCAGGCAAAGGATCAGCGTCAATCTTCATTGGTGCCCTTGGTTTATCACCAAATTTCAGCCTTCCTTCATTGAGTGCCTTTTGCACCAAATCCCTGAAAAGAACACAACGAGAAGTATTATGACCCAAAAAATTATGGTATTTGCAAAAACCTCTTTTTTGCTTTTGTTCTGATGGTGGTGTTTTTAGACCCTTAGGAACCAAAATTTGACAATCCTCAACTAACAAGTCAAATATTTCGTCGCATTTAGTAACATCAAAAGTATATGTTTTTGCAACGAATTTGTCGTTTTTAGGTTCGACAGGATTTTTACCATTTGAAGGTTTTAGCAATTTACAAGTATATGGAGGTCCAGGTTTTAACTCAGCAACATTGACCTCTTCTTCGACCTCCTCATAGGAAATGTCGAATTCTTGTTCTTCATCTTTAATTTCGACATAGGCAACTTTGTCTTTTTTATTATGAAACCTATTAGTTCTAGATTTCTCAGCTTTCAAACTTTCGACTTGCCTAACTCTATCAGCCAATTGGGCCATATCTCTCAAATGTTGAGTGTCTAGCTTTTTTCTGATGGAATAATCTAAGCCACCAGCAGCCATTTCGACTAGTTCATGTTCAGGCACTTGAGTGAAGCACCTTGCTTTGAGAAGTCTAAACCTGTTGAGATAATCATCCACAGATTCAGCCACTTTGCGTCGAACACTGGCCAATTCTTTGAGACTAATTTTACATTGTCCCATGTAAAATTGCTCATGGAAAGCTTTCTCTAATTGGTTCCAATTAAACACGGAATGTGGGGGTAAAGTAGTGAACCAAGTGAAAGCATTCTTTGTTAGAGAACTAGGGAAGAATTTCATCCTTAAATTCTCATTGTGGGCTAAATCTCCAGCCTCAGTTAAATAACGAGCAATATGTTCGACAGTGGATTCACTGGTTTCCCCAGCAAATTTAGTGAACTTAGGGATTTTCCAACCCCTTGGCAATTCACTTTCTAAAACATATTCAGACAAAGGAGAAACAAAATTTGGCCTATGCATACCTAAGTTAAGGCCATTTTGGGCTAAAATTGTTTCGACAAGATTAGCTATGTTATTTTGTGCTCCGAAATTATTTTGTTGTATTTGTCTAACTACTTCGTCAGCGTTTTGATTTCTATTTACCAACACTACATCAGGTGCATTTTTGACCTACCTTTGTATGGGTTGTTCGACAACTTGTGTTTGCCCCTGATTTCTAGGCAATTCAATGTTAGGCCTTTCTAAAGGGATTTCGACAGGCCTCACCGGTTGGGCTTGGGGCATTGACTGATTTTGTACTCTGGGGGTACCAAAGAAATCAGCAATTCGACCCATTTGAGTTGCCAATGCTTGGTAACTAATATTGGTGTCACGTATCAAAGGATTGAACACTGTACCAATTTGCTGGGTTAACATATTAACCATATCATGATTAGCATCATCTATTTGTTGCCTCAAAGCCAACAAAGATGCTGTGGTTAATGAGGGTTGGGCATTTCGACCATAAATACCCTCTGGGGAAGTATGCACATTATCTGCATATGTTGATGAGTTCACTTGTAAACCTACCATCATGGCAGTTGGCATGCCATAAGAGAAATTTCGACCAACCACGGGCATGCTAAATGGCATGTGCCCACTAATCATATAAGGGCTAGACATTCCCATCGTTTGTGGCATAGATACCATTTCAATAGGCTGTGTGGTCACTGTGGTGACCATTGTTGATAAAGTGTTAGGCACAGACGATATCACAGCAGCCATGCCTGTCGAAGGCAACGGAGCAGTTACTCCCATGGTGGTGTCATACCCTAATTTTGTCCGCCTAGGTCAAAACCCTAATTCTCAACAAAAATAAATAAATTGAGAAGTGTGGCATTATTTTGAAAAGTGTGAAGAGCAATGTGCATGCATTCTAAAGTTTATTTTGGAAATGCATTTTTGGACAAAAAAATGTTTTTAGGGCCAAGGGTATTTTGGTCATTTTTCAAAAAAAAAAGGATAATTTTTCATCAAAAATCATTGTGCAATTTTAGAGGAAACTATTTGAAGCAAGACACCCTTGGTCATATATTTTTTTTTGCGCATACATGCACGCAATTGCATAAAAATTCAAATTCAAAAAAGGCATCAAAAAGGAATATTCTACAAAAATTTCAAGATGAGGTTTTTATGATATTTTTGGTCATGGTGATCTCATAAAATGGCATATTCCTAAGGTTCCTAGTATGTGGCCTAAATTGGGTGTATTTTTGTACAATTATCCTAAGAAGAATAATCAAAAATGAAGGGATAATAGAATGGTCATATAATAGTACAATAGTACAAGATGACAACTTGCAAAACTTGGGCACCACTCTCCCTTGCTATTTCGAATTCACCCCCCTTCATTTCCCTCTCATTTTGCATTTTTTTTGTCCCTCATCATGTGTGTTTCAATCCTCACCCTCCATTCAAATTTTAAATGCAATCCTAGAGTGAGATGAGATGCACAATGACCTAAATACCCTTAAACCTGGTTGCTCTCTATATATACCTTAGAAACCTCATCTCACATGGACACCTTTTTTTTGGCCTCACAATTCATTCACAAAACCCTAGCACACAAACCTCTCCTCTCCTCTCCTCCTTTGGCCGAAATCACCAAACAACCATTCCCTCCTCCATTTTTCTTCATTTCACTTCCATTTTCCATCCCATATTAACTCCTACTTCATATATCTTCCTTCTCTCCTAATTTAATTCAAGCTTGCATCATCAAAGGGCATTTTTAAGCAAGCATTTCGTGGGTTTCATTGAAGTTTGGTGAAGATTCAAGTTGATTTGTGGTCTTGTTCTTCATATTAGTCATTCCTTAGCATGGATTTGAGGTAAACTTCTTAAAACCTAGCATCATCTTCAACTTTTTTGCATCAAAATGTAGATATCATGTTTCTAATTTTGCATCCTACCATATTCATGCATTTTAGTGTTGGTATATTGTTGATTTGTTGATTGTTGTTGGTGAGAGGTATCTCAAACATTTTGACAAGCACTTAGGGAGGCTTGGGTGTTTGAGATTGCTTCTCACCCTTGAATAAATTGTGATTTGTGTTGTTATCATTTTGCTTGTTGCATTTTGTGAAATAAAATTGTGTTAGGAAGCTATGAATGTTTTGCACCCTTAGCATAAAATAGGTTTAATCGAGTTTGATGCATTTCTTTATGCAATCTTGTTATTGAGGCTTGATTTTGAAGTTCCCATGTCCAAACATGTTGTTTGATTTTGCAAATATTCATTTTTCATGCCTTCTTATTTCCACAAAAAAATCAAAAAAAATATGAATAGTTGTTGATTTTGGTGTTTGATTGCTTGGATCTTGTGAATAAATGTTCCTAAGTCTTGTTAGTGTCATTTGCTCGCTTGATTTTGTGTATTTGTTGAATGAATTTGTTGTTTGGTTATGTTTTGGTTCGCAAGTTTCAAATAAGATAGGGTTTTTGTTATTTCTTTGTGAAAAGGGTTTACAATTGTGAGTAAAATGATTTCTCAAATTGTTTTGATGTTGCTTGTTAGTAACTTGTTTGCAAAATTACTCTATGTTGATGATTGGCAAGAGGACTCACACTTGTGCCTTAGGCACTTTCACTTTAAATGTTGAGGATTGCCTAAGATGATTCAACTTCCTTTGTGCAATTTTTGTTTAAAAATGCAAATGCTAGTTCTCTAATTTGATTAATCAATTTTGGTTACAAAATGACTTGTTATTGCTTTCTTTTGGTCACTTGTGATCATGCAAATGCGATGTTCGTTCTAGGTGAATAATTTGTTTTGTGTTGATGATTTGGTAAAAGGACTAGACACTTATGCCTTTGTGCATTGTCTCAAATGTCAAGGATTACCAAAAGGGATTCAACCTTGTGTTTTTATCTTGTGTTGATGCCTAATTGAATTAAACTTTTGCATTATCTATTTGTGTGCCTATTCATGTAACCTATTTGGTTAATGTTGATCTTACATATGCATGCCATTAGGTGTTGATGACTAAGTGTCATTCTTGTGCTCAAATGTTGTAATTGGTAATGTTTATGCTTATGCTTACATTGTTGATTGCTTTGCTTGCAATTTGTTAAATGTTGCACTTTGGTTCTTGACTTGGAAATTGATTGAATGTTCTACTTTCTTTTCCTTTTGGATGCCACGCCATCCCAACAAACCTTTTGTGACCAATGTCACCCTCAAACTCCCTTCTCCTTTCTTCAAATCAATCATTTTCTAAAACTTTTTCCAAACTCAATCTCTTCTTAAATTGTTTTCATAAGACAATCAAATTCTTTCTAAGATCAACAATAAACCTTTTTGAAAACTCATAAGGAGGCAAGTCGGACGTACGGCCGGTGTTGTCTAGCGTCCTAAGATCGGAGCTGTACAGCTCAAACATCTTGGGATACTTATGAGAATCAAAACAAGTAATTAACAACTTGAACCCTTTTTAAAAAAAATGAGTAAGGAATCAAATCGGATGTACATCCGGGATCGGTTAGCGTCTTAGAGTTAGCGAGCTGTACAGTTCGTGCGAGCCTAAGATACTTGCTCAAATAAAAGCAACCAACCTCACAACAAATCTTTTTCTTCCTTAATCAAAAAAAAACATTTTTAATAAGTAGGGGGCACGTCGTCTGTACAGGCGGGGTTGTCTTTGTTCTAGGTCTAATGGACTGTACAGTCTAGGGCCGAAAACCCCTACAATAAAAAACACCAACACAAAGTTTCTCGACTAAAGAGAACTACGTAAGCTTTGAATTCTCCATCGCACTGGGAGATACGTAGGAGCGGGTCACATCCCGTCAAGCACACTTTTAAAAAATAATAAAAAGATTCTTCTTTTCCCCCGTTTTCAAAAACACTTTTCTCAAATAAAAAAGAAGTAGAACGAATTGTTTCAAATCAGCTCTGTCAAAACCACACATCAAGTTAAAGGTTCCCTTTCGGTAGAAATGAGGTGTGGGATGCTAATACCTTCCCCACACCTAACCGACCCCCGAACCTACATCTCTAGTTCTCAAAGGACCACCCCGCCTTAAAAAGGACCCTTTTTCAATGTTTTTGGTCCCTAAATAAAAAATGTTGATGGCGGCTTCACAAATTTTCACGTTGTACGATGAAAGGTCCAATCCGGATCTTTCGGGGTGCAACAGGTGGTTACTGGATTAGCATCATTGGTAGACGCATTTTCAGGCCCACTTTGTGCATTTCAAAAACTTGCACTAGAACGTGTCATCTCTGACAGAGATTTACCACTTCTTAAGCGCATGCACAGTTAACTTCAAAGGATTATATTAAACTAATACTCTAATACTTGACACAAATGTCCCACTGGGCGTGCCAATTTGTTTACCTGGGATTTTGGTAAACACCGCTGGTCTCCAATTTGGTTAACTTGCAGGATCAACCAGGGAATCCTAAGACCATTTGTGCTTAGAGTTTATAGTTTATTATGATGTTCTTGAATTGTCTCGCGTTTTAACCAGAAAAAGAGGAAAGAAATAACTGATTCCTTCGCGCGAAGTTATCAGAGTACTTTAGAGAAGAAGAACTTGAACGATAAAAACAAGTAAAACGAAAGAAAAACAAATTAAAATTGCATTAAAGTTAAAGGAAATGGTGCACAAATTCATACATTGTTTCTCTGACTCGTTTTTCTCTTGAATGCGGAAGTTAGAGCGTGAGAAGTAAAATATGAGTTTTTGTGACCTTTGTTTCTTCTCAGAAACTACTATTTATACTTAGTGGGAGGAGCAGAAACTGCCCTCAAAAACAGTTATAAAAATGTTGGTAACTGCTCCTCTTTTCGACCAACTGCTAGCTTTTCAATGCATAACTACTTAGTCTTCTGTCTGTCGAAGCTTGTGTCCATTTTCCTCTTTCTTGTTTTTGTTTTTCTGGAAGCTTGTCGAATCTGCCCTGAACATGATCTTTGTCGAAATCCTCTGATCTATGTCAAAGTATAAGTCAAACCCTGTTGACTATTTTAAATGAAGCCTGTCGAAATTACAGGCTAACAACTTGCTAATCAAGAAAGGCAATAAGAGGAAGAAATATTACAATATCCAAGACATTTATGGCACATCAAGACAATCAGAGCAAAAAAAGGAGTTAGAAGATTTCCAAGTCATTTATGACGCATTCATTGCCAAATCAACAAGATTAATTATGATTATTGTTTATTTTCTAGGTATTAAATATTATAAATGCACTTATCAATTTATTTGATAATTGCATGGAAGTGGGAATTTAATTAGTTTATTAGGATTTGATATTTATTAGTAAATTTTAATTTCTAGGGTTTCATGGGTCCATTGGGCCTGAGATTCTTTTCGATCAATTGGACTTGAGGTTTCCTATATATTGTAATTCCTTTCGATGAAATAAACAAGTTGAATTTTGAGTAAAAATTTAGAGACGTGTCTCTATGGTTCTCTGAGCCGTTCTTGGAGCTTATCGGCTTGCCGTGGCGCTCATCCCGACTTATCAACCGGAACCTCCATAGCCGGTTGTGGCGTCTCCTTGACTTATCGATCGGTCTCCCATCCCCGCTCGTGGTGTCTCATTCACTCCCACCTACATGATTACCGAAATAGTCACCGACGGCTCCGAGGTTGCCATCAGAGAGGGCGAGATCCTCACCCGTTTTTCGAAGGAGGGCAAGATCCCCCTCTTAACTAGGGTGAGATCCTCACCTATGTGAGTGAGCGAAGTCCTTATTTACTGAACTGAACTTCGAACCTTGACTTGTGCAACTGCAAATGACACCGAGCTTAGATGGTGCCGTAAGTATTTCTTATTAAGTAACACTAACATCAATTCGTGATCAGGTATACCTTGAGGACAGTTTACCGGAACCCAGTCTGATTCTAACTCCCCCGTCAGGGGTTATGACCACCATGGCCAACTTGTAACAAAGTTTACCTTTGGCATAGTTCACCGGGACTCGACCTGGATTGAACTACTTTCGACGGGTGATGACTACCATGGCCAGGTTAAAATAAAGTTTACCCTTGGCAATAGTTTATCGGGACTCGGCCCGAATTTAACTCGTTCCACCGGGGCCGCGAAACCTTTAAAGTTGCAAAACGAAGTGAGCCAACAGACTTGCGCTCCGGTTAATAGGGAAGCGCAAATGATTGTAGCGTCGATCTCATGCCTCCCCTTTTTACCGTCAAGATTTTTGAGTTGGCCAGTCAGTCCCATGTGCTTACATCAGAACCGGGTTCCTAATCTTATACGTAACAACAAAGTTTGCAAGACAAATGAAGTTATGAAAACTATTTCATTTATTTCGATGTAAGGCTCATTGATACAATCATATTACTTTTCACATTCAGAGAAGATGTTGATTACACAACGAAAGCTCTCAGCTTTTCTAAATTCCATGTCATGGGCATCGGTTCCTTGCTCAAAATCTCGAGCTTGAAGGCACCATTTCTAGTTTCTGCGGTTACTCGGTAGGGACCTTCGTAGTTTGGTTCCAGCTACCCTTGAGCTCTGTTTTTCAAACTGACGTCTGCCCTTCGTAAGACTAGGTCGCCCACTTCAAAGCTTCTAGGGAGGACCTTTGTGTTGAATTTGGCTGCCATTCTCTGCTTGATCTTAGTCCCTTGGAGTGTAGTCTGGCTTCTCAGCTCTTCCACTGGGTCCAACTTTTTGTGAACTCTTTGCTCTTTCGATGGATTTGGATGTTAAGTTTTCCAACTCAACTTTGCTATTTCTACTGGTTTGACGACCACGGTCTGATAGGCCCACAAGACATAGGGTAGTTCCTCTGGCCAGTTGCCTTTCGCCTCATTGAGTTGTCGTCGTAGTCCCCTTAGGATCACCTTGTTGACTGCTGATCGGTGCATTTTAATGCACTCTTTATAGCTTTTCACTTGGTGTTTTTAATTGGGCTTTGTACCTAATATTTATGTCTTAGCACGTTTCTAGACTTTGGGTCTTATTTGACATTATAACAATCTCTTGATTAATTCTTGTTTTTATTACACATTGATCCCTGTTCACTCTGTACACCATAACTTTGGCTGTGGTTATCCAATGACACGTGCAAGCATATGTTGGATAGCTAAGAAAAAAAGCTACAAATCTTCTGTTGAGCTCAAAACACAGTTCGGAAGTGTTTAAGGCCAAAACTGCGAAATTCTGAATCAGTTTAGTCAATTACGGGTTTATGGGCCAATTGTTATTTTTATCGGGCTTTTATCCAAGAACGTAGTTAGTGGATTAGAGTTTTCGTTTTGTCCTAGATAAATACACTTTTTAGAGTCGTCTTTTGATTCTCTTACGCATTATCATACACTTTACAAGACTTTTGTGCGCTAGCCTCCATGGAAGTCTAAACTCCTAAGTCAATTCATCGGTGAAAGGCTATCGTTTACGGATTTTGAGGTTCGGTGTCTAATGTTATTTCGTTTATTTCATTTTTAGTTTTCAGTTCTTCCTTCTCTATCAATTCCACATTTGACTTCTTTGTTTGCAATTTCCGTCTTTATGTGATGCTTAACTACCCAAATTCGGTTTACTAGCAATACGCCAATCGTTTATGTATGACGCTTGTTTATATGTGAATCTGTTTTCGCAACTCTTAACTATTCGAGTTATTTAATCGCTTGTTTTATTTAATTCGAGTAGGAATTGATAAAGGATTGATTGAATTCAGTTATGATATCGGTTGTGTTTAGTGGTGCTTGTTCACCATCACTATTAATTGAACAAGTTGTTTTGACACTTGCTTTAAAACGATATGAATTAGTATAAACTAATTGACGCTTGCTTGATTAGTTTATTATCAATCAAGAACTGAAACCTTGAACGAATCTTGCATGATTATTTGGAACCGATGATAAATCCAAGACGCGCACCGGGAAACCGGTGGATCGATTGTCTCTCTAAATTGTTTAACCCCTCAAATAGAAATCGTTTTCATCAAAACCTCCTACTTTATTGTTAATTTTGGTCTTGATTTTGTAGTTTCAATATTAGAGGTCATCGTTAGACGACCAAGGTCTCTTACTTTGATACTATATTTACCATTTTTTATTATTTTGACCCGCGTACGATCGTTTGATCAGCTACTTCGGCCTAGCTGTTGGTTTGGGGATTTTCTACAGACGTAAAGCGGTGCTTGATGCTCAGGTCAGTCATGAGCTGTTTGAATCATTTGTCAGCAAGTTGCGTCCCAATTTTTGCCACGACTACCTGCGGTATGCCAAATCGGACCATAATATTTTTCTTAAAAAACTTCGTGCAATTCTTTAATGTCATGGTAGCCAAAGGTTCTGCCTCAATCCACTTAGTGAAGTAATCGACAACCACAAATAGGTATTTAACCTGCCCTAGGAGGTCTATCCCCCCCCCCCCCCAATTGAACAGCCAGGGAGGAGCCAACGTGGTCAACTCTGCTAAAGGTGCAACGTGCACAAATGTGTGTCGCTGGCATTTGTCGCACTTCTTGACATAGTTTTGCCCATCTTCATTCATGGTAGGGAAGTTGTAACCTGTTCTAAGTGCCTTCGTTTTTAGGGCCCACCCTCCCAGGCAGTGTTTTAAAAAGCAGCTCGGCCCGGCCGGTCGGACTGGGCGAATCGGGAACCGAAGGGGCAACCGGCTCGAGCCATGCTATAGATCGGAAATGCAGTGACTCGGCGGGAACCGCCTTGACCCAACCAGTTTTTGGCGAAAACCGGTGATCCGATGAGTTTTGCGAAAACCGGTGACCCGTCGGGTTTTGTAAAACCGGACCGGGTTTTGCATTTTTGTTAAAAAACGCAAAAACAACGTCGTTTTAAGCCGTTTTAGACTTTTTTTAGGCATGATGTGTAATTTAAGCAAATTAAGTTTTACAGGTATGAAATTTATATGTCTTGAAAATTTGGGAAATTTTTAATTGAGACCGGGTCATGGTCATGCGATTCAACTGTCAACCCCTCGGTCCAACTCTTGACCCAGTGACCCGGTCCGAGTTTTAAAACATTGCTCCCAAGTGCTGCTCGCAGATCCCCTCGTGGATTTCTATGAGGACTTAGTCAGCCTCGGCACCCTCAACACATTTCAATAAAGTCATCGAGAAACCTCTGCGAAAAATTCTTCCATCAGTGACCGAGTAGGATGAAGCTCATCTCCTTATTAAGGTCGCCTCTTTAGTGTAAGAAGGCTTCTTCCCTTCAAAAATGTATCTGAGTGTCGGTCCTATCCAGGTCTGGCTGGCTTCAATTGTGAAGATGGTCGCGGCTGATTCGACGTCTAGGGACACACTGGGTGGGAAAGAGTTTCTTAAATAACGCTTCCATGATTCTCGGTTGCCTTTGTACGGGCGAGCTTGGAAAGTATGTTGGCCCTAGTGTTATCACCTTGGGGCACATGCTTGACTTCAACAACCTCAAAAAGTTCCAACAGCTCTCGTACCCGGGTCAGATACGATTGAAGCACGACGTAAAAGTTCGAGCAAGCTGGTTATACATGCTTTGTATTCTGTCGGATTGTTGGAGGGGTAAAATGAAGAGGTCAGAGACACCTCAATCATTAGCCCCTCAGAATTTTCTAATATAAAGCCAACACCACTCCCTTTGTTGTTCGAGGACCCATCCACAATCAAGGTGCATGTTATCTTCGTATTATCCTCTCGTGAGGAGTAAGTCAATTCAGCAACGAAATCGGCCAAGATTTGAGCTTCCATGGCCATCCTTGACTCATACTTGATCCAGAATTTAGGGAGCTCGACTGCCACTTGATCATTCTCCCTACCTAGTCTGAACGATGCCGGATCTGTCAGATTGGTTGAACAGTTCAGACAACTACCTGGTGTGCCAAGAAGTAAGGCCTTAGGAGCCTGGCCACAATGACCAGCCCCAGGGCGAATTTGTCCAGCTAGTTTTCTGGAGCTAGGTTGAGTCTCACAAAGTAGATTGGCTTCTAGCCGAAGCTAGTTTTCTGGAGCTAGGTTGAGTCTCATATTGACCTTCCGTACCTTGCCTAAAACACCTTCCAAGTCGATGAGGTGGCCAGGATCAGCTTTTCTTTTGACTATCACATCATCCCATCTGGTTTCTAAACACTTTGTTCATCATTCTTTAGAAAGTGACCCCAACATTCTTCACTCCGAAGGGCATTACGCGATAGCAGATATTTCCTTTATCTGTCATGAACGCAGTCTTTTCCTGGTTAGTAGGGTACATCGGGATCTGATTGTAACCCGAGTAGGCGTCCATAAAAGATAGTAAGCGAAATCTGGAGTCGCTATCAACTAATTTATTGATACTAGGGACAGGGAAGGCATCCTTTGGGCATGCCTTATTAAAATTAGTATAATCAACGCACATTTGGCATTTCTCATTATATTTTTGGACTAAGACTGCATTAGAAAACCATGTGGTGTATTTGATTTCTTTTTCAAGATTTGCCTCTATGAGGTCATCTACAGCTTTATTTGGTGCTTTAGCCTTGTCTCCTTTCTTAACTCTCCTCTTCTGCACCACCCACTTCGCCTTTGGATATATGGCCAGGTTCTCCTCTCTCGGGCTTGTCTACCGCGGACTAGGAAAAGATATCAACATGCTGCTTCAAGAACATGGTAAGCTTCTCCTTAATCTCCTCGAGGAGGTCAGCGTCCATTTTGATAGTCTTGGCGGGGTCGCTGCCTAGTTGGATGGCAATATACTCGCCCTCTAGCTCGGGCCTCTTGATGCGGTTTTTGAATTCCTTGGTCAGGGTGTCATCACCTTCTTCTTCCTCGCTCTCAGGTTTGTATCGGGCATCTAAGTAAGCAAGATTCACTCCAGCTTTGATCCCTGCCTTCTGTCCTCATTTCCTTGCAGCCATGGAATCATTCTTAGATTTCAAGCTCATAAAATTATACTTGCGAGCTGGCTCAAGGTCAGCTTGGAGGGTTACAACCTCGTCGTCCAAGGTATATAACTTCATCTTCAAGTGAACTGTGAATGCTACTGCTCCGAGCCTACCTACTGTCGGCCTCCTAATAATGCATTGGTAGATAGACAAGATTGGAAGGACAAGGAAGGGTGTCTTCACGGTCCTGCACAGTGAATTCTCTTCATCAAGATCTACATAAGTGACCACCAGTTCAATGTACCCCAACGGACGAGTTGTTGAGCCATTCAATCCAGTCAAGCCAGTTCCCCGGTATGGGCTGAGGTCTTTAGTAGAAATGTTCAAAATCTTCAACAAGTCAAGGAATATGATATCCCCTAAACTTCCTTGATCCGCCAGGATCCTTCTGACTTCAATGTTTGACATCACAGCCCTGACCAGGAGAGGGATGTATTTGTTGGGCTTCCCATCAAGTTCCTTTTGCGCGTTCCTCTTTTGTTTTGATTGGGATTGAATATGTGGTTTTTTACATCTCGAAAGAGAACTATTAATCTATTATACTATATTATTACAAATAAAGATTAATGGATTATGAGAACATACTTAGATTAAGAGGTCATGAGCCCAATTCCTTGACCCATACGCACCTTCAGCTATATTGTTAGAAGGGGGTTCCCTAAGAAATATAATTGGATTTCCTTGTAGGGTGTCAAGGTGAAACAAGTAAAAGATATCTTATGAGATTTGGTGATATGTCGGTTTGTTGAACTCGTTGAGATTTGTGAAAATCTCACCTTTCACTTATTTTGGTTTTTCATATAGCAGGCCGCACTTGGAGTCATCTTCTTCCAAGGTTGGGCTTGGTGGGGATGGTACCTGCAGACACTCTGATGCCAAAATCAGCTACCAGAAGTCAATGAGAGGTACTAATGAGCTAAGCATACCTGATTTCAGATGTCAATGCTGTATTTATAGACGATGGGGGGTCGCCCCTTGCCTAGACTAAGCTTGAGTCATTGGATCAGCCTATGTCCAATCATAGCCATTGAGCTCGGCTCCGATTACTCTTCCTTGTATTGGGCCAGACACAATCCTGGATTTGGCCGATCTTGCACAAATTAATCTTCTTGGCCCAGTCCGGAACAAAAACCAAATCCAACACACAAATCTATTTCTATTATCAAAGGACACTTTTCTATCGACTTCAGCTGTTGGAGCAGAGCTAAGATGATACTTTATGCCGCTCCTGCTCTAGCTTTGAATAAAAGTGAATGGAGGATTTTTCAAAACCAGTGATACTTGAGTTCGATATATGATGGATAAAATCATCCTATTGTAACTCTATAACCAAGTGGTTTGAAATAGGGCAAAATGGCTCCAACCTAGTCTTTCAATTTAGTCAGTTATGTTAAGCCATCTTTGTATTCCTTTTCTTTGTGCACTCTAAACGCATAATATGGTTAACACCGTAGTCTTGCCTCCTTGCTCCGATCAGCCAAGCATCACCGCTCCCACTGTCGTATGTTGTCTTTTGCCGCTTGTCCTGCTCAGTTCTTCTTCTCCCTCCAATTCCAAAAAGGAAGCTAGAACCTATGTCGTTTCAAGTAGCTTGGCTTTGAAAAACTTCAGCCCCTCCCAAAAACAAAATTTATAAAATCTACAAAATTTATAAACCTCTGCCACAAGTGTCACCATAACTTTCACAAACATTACTATGTTTGAGAGTAATTCATGTTTTAGCACATGCGTTGTGATTGACTAATGACCTGGAGAAAGATCTTGTTGTCACATAGCAGTAGAGGTGTCAAAATGGATGGATTGGATGGATACGGATATGGATTGTAATGGAAGGATTGGAGAAATCCATCTAAAAATTTATATCTGTTCGGTACCTGAGTAAGGGTCGTTACCTCAGATGAGCGCGCGCCGCGAGGATGCAAGGTTGACTTTGGATGATAGAGATCAGACCTCGGATTGGCTGAGATAGCCTTCTCCCGCGCCTCGGGTGGGGTACCTGCAAGCACTCTGATGTCTAAGTCAGCAAAGGAAGCGAAGAGGTATTAGAGACGGGAGTGAAACCATACTTGGGAATGGTGAGCGAGTCCCATATATATAGGCGGTGGCGTTGCCCCTGCTCCGTGGGATTAGACGGGCGGATTTGGAGCGCTGGATGCGGATCGGAGCTTTGGCCTTTTGGCAGGCTTAGACGGATTGGGCCAAGCCCAAGTGGTTGGCTCTTGGCCTAGTCCGGAACAATATCCATTAGGATTGTACTAAACAAATCCAATCCAATCCATTCATTGACCAAAAAAAAATTTATCCAATCCATCCATTAAAAACTTTTTTATTGATGGATATCCAATCCATCCATTAATAATGATCTAATAAAAAAGCTTTGTATTAGTCAAAAAATAAAATAAAATAAAAAAGTCATAATTTTATATAAATAAAAAAATTTATATTATATTTACAAATATATATAGATATTATATATATATATGTATATATATAAATTTATATTTTATATTATATTTAAATATATATATATATATATTATATACATTATAAATAAAGTATATTTATAAAATATTTATATGTTGAGGTGGTGGAAGTGGCTGCCGGCGGCGGAGCTCCACATTCAAGATGAACTTATGAACACAATTTCCATCATTTCTCTCTAACCCTCTCTTCCATCCCCCCCTCCCCTAAAAAAGCTTTCTAAAAAAGTGAAAAAATACCAGTTAAAATTGGATGTTCACACAAATAATCTTATTGGCAGAAAACTAGAACGAAAAACATCTACAATTATATGCAAAATCATCACTATAATGACTTTCGTTCCAACCAGGTTTACACCAAAACCTTTAAAAGTCATTTGAAGAACACAAAAAACTAGATTGCACCAATAAAAGGAGTTAGGAAAACCTATAGCTACGGAAACATAACCTATTCATAGAAAAATGAATTCTCATAAGTGAAGTTAAAAATTAGATTGCATCAAACCAACCCATTCATACTAGTTTCATGACCAACAAACTTATTAGTGTAGCAATTTCTCCCTGTCTAAATGTGAGTGGAAACGAAGTTCATCTGTCTAGTCAAGTATAAGCAATTATTCCTTTTATTTTTTCCTTCCAGGGAATAACTTTGCAATTCTTCAAAGCAGAAACCACTAACTTAGAATCACACTCCAACCACAAAAACTTTCAACCTTTATTAAGATCGATCTTTATAGCCATCTTAGCCCCCAATAACTTCATCTTGAATCGCAGAGCTATTTCTAATGGAGGCCAAAAAACAAACAGGTATAGTACACTTCTGTTTAATGGGCCATAAGTGGCTAAAATATACTACCACAAGTGGTTGATTCTGGATAATTTTAAGCAACATCATCTTTAATGCACTTAATCATGTAGGGAGTAGGGGAAATTTAAATAGCCTCTTTGATGCTTTGAGAAATTCTATCGTTACCAATATTATTGAAGGCTGTAGGATGAGATAACCCAATCATTTCGCATATTTTTTAACGTTTAACTAGAAACTAAAGAATACGATAAGATATGAAATATCTTTATGCATTCACCCTTAAAAAAATTTTAAAAAAATAAAGTTAAAAAGGTCCTGAAAAGGGTTTAATA
This sequence comes from Astragalus glycyphyllos, assembly GCA_963573325.1. Lineage (NCBI taxonomy): Eukaryota > Viridiplantae > Streptophyta > Magnoliopsida > Fabales > Fabaceae > Astragalus > Astragalus glycyphyllos. The sequence continues at coordinate 99,144,059 of OY754307.1, forward strand.
GGATTACATCGTTGGCGTAAATTAGTTTTACACCGATATTTAATTAAAGTTCACAATATAGACACAAAAATGAGTTTTTGTTACACGCTAATGTAAAAATTGGTTTACACTAACAATGCATGTTATGGTCTCGATACGCCTAATTTTAGGATTGGTTATTTTTTTCATACAGAACGATATGGGGAACTTGCACTTTAATAACAAAGAAAATCGAATTCTATCTCTTCATTCTATGAAGCGTGCGATCTTTTACGTCACTTGACTAAGGATTTGCTTGGTTCAATAGAGGAGAGTGGAGGTAGGGGAGAGGAGACGAGTGTAAAGGATGGGAGTCGAGTTGTGGGGGGGTATTATATTTGTGTTCAGTTCAACAAAGAAGAAAGGAGATTTTAATGGAAGGAAAACGTAAAACTACATTTTCCGACCCTAAAGACGTTCTTCCGACCTCAAGCCAAGGAGACAACTGGAGAGAGACATCGATCAACATCTATTGACTCAAGACCTAGAGTCCGAGGTCACGTACTGAACATTTGGTGACCACAGTGGGAGTTGATCGTCATCTCTCACCAGATCAAAATCCTTTCTAATGGCTCCACGAGGACGACCCACGAATCGCAGTCATCCACGCCCCTAGAGCATCATTGAGGTCAGACCTGTCTGTGCTTAGACTCCTGAAGGTCATGTGCAAGAACTACCTGTCGAGACGGTGCAATCCGCACCACTTCTCTCACCTCCGCTAGTGGCCGAGGCAGTTCCAGTACCGGTACAAGAAGTAAACCAGTATTTTGAAGCGACACCGCCCTCCACCTCGAAGGAAAATCAGCCCCAAATGCCACGTCCACATGTCTCCACCCCGCAGGGTGCACCGACGCCATGGCTTGCACTCTCCCCAGGCTCCTGCTAGCTCGAGTCTTGAACAGACCTCTTCATGCGGCTCTTCGTGTACTCGCAGCTTTTCCCCACGATGAAGGCTTTCCCGACATAAGAAGGATCGCTCCCCTTGCTAGGACAACGCCCCTCGAGGGAGGAGAAACCCTTTCATACGAGAGATCGCCGCTTGCAAAGTGATGCGGTCCTTAGAGAAGCCACCGCAGCTGAACAAGTATGACAGGACCGGTGACCCTAATGAGCACGTTGATACCTTTGATTTGATGATGCAGTATCGGAATGCAACAGATGATGTAAAATACAAAATCTTCCCACTCTCGCTGAGCAAGACAACCCTGTCATGGTTTAGAGATCTCAAACTTGGCTCCATTTACTCCTGGGAACAATTGGTCCGAGTCTTCTCCGCACGCTCCACAACCTCCAGGATGAAGCCGAAGTCCACAAAAGTGCTCAAAGCCGTGAAACAGGGAGAAAACGAAACCCTCAGGGACTACATTGAAAGGTTCAATAAAGAAGCAAACAATGTTAGAGACCTCAGAGACAACACAAGGCTTATGTTCATGAGACACAGCCTCAAAAATAACAGCTTGTTTAGAATTAATGTTGGGATACGCCGACCCTGAAACCTCGAGGACTTTCTGTGACGAACTCAGAGGTTCAGTGACTACGAAGAAGACGATCTGGCTGACGAAGCAGTCAATGAATCCACCCCGGCAAAGGGGAACCAGAAAAGGAAGGTCCCCAAGAAAGACTCTGTGAGAACCTCCAAAGAAAGGCGACCCCGATTCACGGAGTACACCAAACTAAAAAAGGTGAAGTCCAAAATCCTTGCTGAGTGCGTGAACACCGAATTCAAAGATCTGAAATGGCCATCATCTCTAGTACATAGAGAGAACATCAATACGAAGAAATATTGTCGATACTACATAAGTCACGGGCACGACACCAACCACTGCTGCGTCTTGAGGACAGGGATGAAGAATGAAAACGATCTCATTCGCCCAAGAAGGGAAAGTCCAGAGTCAGCGAGGTAACAAAGTCAGCAAATGACGATTCTGAAGAATCAGAGGAAGAAAAAGAGCCCAAGCAGCAACTGTTAGGGGTTGTAGCCCCAGTAATCATGGGCGGATACTCGGTCGACTACGGCGAGACTAAAAGCGCAATGAAGATAAGGTGGAAAGAGATACTGAGCATAGCCAACAGCCCCAAGACCGCTAATCTCTTTAACAGACCACCACTGGTTTTCTCAGACCAAGACATCCCGGTCCTCGGTTCGAACAAGTACATCCCACTGATCATCTCCGCAGTAATGGCCGCCGTACTCGTCTTAAGAATCCTGGTGGAACAGGGGAGCTCGGTTGACATTCTGTTTCGGGATCTACTACCAAAGATAAAGGTCTCCGAGACCGAGCTCACCCCATACAACGACGACAACTTAACCGGCTTCAACGGTTCCAAAACGGCCCCACTCGGGAACCTTGAATTGATGGTCACATACGGATCCGACGAGCTCTCCAGAATAATTAAAACCCCGATTTTTGGTGCTGCCCTACGAGTCCCCATACAACTGTATCATCAAGAGACCGAGTTGGGCAAGCTCGGTGCAGTAGCATTCATATAGTACATTTGAAAATGAAGTTCTACTCAACTAAGGACGAGATAATCACCGTCGCTGCCGACCTAGAAGCGGCCAAAAAGTGTCATTATCTATCACTAAAAACAAAACATAAGTCGGACAAAGCAGAAAAGGTACGAGGAGGTAGGAAAGTGGTATCGAAGGTCAAACTAGTCAAACTCGGGCGCCGTTCTGACCTCATGACGTCTGACTAATAAGCAACAGCAAGCCACCCCAGCCACAAGGAAAGCATAGCGAGGCCTCACATCAAACTTCTAGCCAACAGTCCCAACCTCAGGAAAATATCAGAAGACCAGTCCCACAGTCTTCAAAAAAAAGACCAAATTATTTTCATACACATGTCAGGAATAGATCAATTTGGAACTCCGAGTCCCCCTTTTTTCTCTTACTAATGACTGTATTCCTATTAGGACTCTGGTCCCCGTGAATAAATTGATTCTTTTCAGGAACTCTCAAGTAAGTCTCACTCAAGTGAATGAGTTGCTTAGCAAATTTAAAGAGACATCAATTACCAATGATAGTTCAACACAAGTAAAAGGGATGAAGAAAAGAGAAGGCAACAAGGGTTCAAAACGTATGTAATGATGGGTAGAGTTGCAACTCAACAAAAAGAAAAAATGTGGCTCAAGTACTTCACAAAGGAGAAAACCTGACATGGTATTATTAAATTATTGAAAACTTATATTTTAGCTTTTAATGAACAACATAAACTTATTTACTTCAATTATTGATTTTATTTTTGTCATGCAAAATGTAAGCAAACACCAAGTCACAAAAAGAAGCGAGAATAGTGGCTCAAGTGCTTCACACGGTCAAGTGCAACGTGATGTGCCGAATACAAATGCATTTAACTCTGAACATGATCAACCATCAATGGTAAATAATTGAAATTTGAGTATGTGAATGTACAAGAAAAAGTTTAGTGATAGAATGATTTTGAGTTTTGAGTAGGAAAACAATGACACTTTAAGTCAATTTGGTGCCATTAGTTTTACCAGGTTATTGATGGTAAGTGTTCGTACTAAGTAAACTTCATTTTCACATAAGATGATTTCTTCCAAGTCTATATTATTAATATTATCGCGTCTTTTAAATTATAGGGACAACATGATGATGATGATGACGACGACGACGACATCACAACAACATTGATCAATCCATAGAGATGTGATTCAAACAAAACATCATTTGGAGGTGCAACTTCTTTTCACAAGTAGATTAGGCATGTTTTTTTGGCTATAGATTTTTCGAAGGGGAAACTAATATAGGTGCTTTCATATGTGCTGTCATAAGGATTATTTGACAGTTAGACTTTTTTTGTTGTACAACAAACATATAATTCATTTGACAATTAGACTATTGTAATTTTTTTTGTTGAAGAAAAGATATTTCTCATTGGACTAATAGGAATAGGAAGGTTTATCCAAGTTTATTTCTTCAGCAGAAGGTGGAGGTGAAGACGAGGGTGTTGATGATCAAGCTATTAAAGTGGTTGATATAGTTGACACTTTCAAAATTCAGGAGCAACCACCTTTTGATAAGAAGCAACTTGTTACTTATATGAAGAGGTATATCAAGTTGTTGACACAAAAATTAGATGCAGAGAAACAACAATTGTTCAAGAAGAACATTGAAGGATGAACTAAGTTTCTACGGTTTAAAGCTTTGAGACTAGTTATATGATGTTTGACTTTAGGGGTGGGCATGAGTACCCATGGACCCAACCCAACCCGCAACCCAACCCAACCCACAAAAAACGGGTTGGTTTGGGTTAGTGGGTTGGGTTGGTTTTAAAATAGGGAAACCCATAGAGTACGGGTTGGGTAGCGGTTTTGAAAATTTAGAACCCACTCAACCCAACCCAACCCAACCCATACCATTATGATCTTACATATACAAATTGATAACTGAAGTCTTAGGTGCAGAGATCTCTTAATAAATTATCAATTTCATTAAACCGAATTTCAATTTTTAAATTAATTCCATTCTGCCTTAGAAACGTTTTAAAGAGAACTTACTTTAGTGTACATTGAAAATAAATTCTGATGTAAAAACTAACCAAAGTCTAGGTGGAGAGTACTCTTAACTATGTAGTTGAATATAACTTTTTTGTTTTTGTGATTGTAGAAACTGATGAAAAAAACGACTTCATGTGTGGGATATGATCTATTTAGTTACTTTAGGACACTTTCATATAACTAATGAACCCAATACCCAACTCAACTCAACCCATTTGAGATTGAGTTGGGTTGGTTTGGGTCACACGAAAATTTGGGTCTAATTTTACCAAACCCAACCCATAAGGATTGGGTTGGGTGTTTAAACTCATGAAATCCCACCCAACCCACCAAACGTTCATCCCTAGCTGAAAAAACTCTCTTTTTAATTATTAGTTTTTATGTTTTTGTGGGTTGTTGTTTTTTATACTAATTGAGATTTTATGAGTTAAATATGTTATGATTTTGAAATTAAAAAAAAAAGATGGCCAGTTATTTATTTATTTATTAGGAGTGTGGCTTTTGTGCAAGTGACTAAGTGAGAGTGGCAATTGGGGGGTGAATCATGGTGCAGTTACGGAATGAAATTGCAATATAATATAATTATTTATTTATTAACTATTATTGTTGAGTTATAGAATGCCTACCGATTGATCCAACAGTTATAATGCTGCAGCAGACAATTGCCGTAGGCAATTGCAACTGAGGATCTGAACGCATAAAAGGTTATATGATACATGTATTAAAAAACTCCATGCTTGATCTTTTAAAAACTTCAACGCATATAGAAGAAAGAAAAAGAAAGAAGAAAAATGTGTGATATTTGAAGTAGAATATCTTTTTCCATATAAATAAACTTCTAAATATTTGTTTTTCATGCAGGTGGCACAATAACAAAATAATTTCTTTGTTGCAATTGGACCCCGTGTGAGATTGTGAAATTTGAATGTTTAAGCAACTTGATCTTTTTTCCTTATGCACTACCAATGGAGGATGTAAAAATTAAAACCAACTCAAACCCAAACCGCAAACCAATCTAAACCAAACTGAAACTTGCTTTTGTTTAGTCACTTCCTGATCGTAAAAAGAAGGCCCATAAATGGCATCCAAATGACCAATGAAGTGTTAAGATAATCCACGTGACACTGATAGATGCATAGGTAAGACGGGTGTTTAGTAGTAATGGTAAAACTTTGTGATGGGGGTGCAGAAGGAAGAATAACAACCTCTATAAAAAAAGTTTTAAAAACGTCCATGCAAAAACAAAACACATTCAATTTGGTCCCTTTATTAACTTTCAATTAAAAAAGGTGATGTGGGAAATGGAAATGACGTCACCATGACATTAACCATGACATCTCTGTCACGTGTCAACATCTTATTGGACTTTTCTAAAAATACGCATTTTGGATAATATGGGGTTAGAACCGGCCGTGACCATAAAGTGATAGCCTCTCCCTAATACCACTAAGCCACATATTGACTTGAAAACATTAAGCCAACTATAAATATATATTACGTAACTCCTAATTAATTTGATAAAAAAAGAATAAAAAATAAAATCTGCAATCTTGAAGAACTACATCTTCCATCTTCATCATCATCATCTAGAGAAAACTGAGGGCAACGATTTTTTTTGAAAATAACTAAATTCAATTTATTTAATTTACATTAGGGTCTTCTAAAAATATATCAAGAATTCAAAGTCTTCTTCTTATAAGAAACCTAGAAATTCTTCTACACTCCCTCTCCTTTCCCATGGCTCTCTGTCTCTGTCTTTCTTTCTCTTCTGCACAACCTACCATCTCTCTCTCTCTCTCTCTCTCTCTCTCTCTCTCATTCGTTCTCATCACCATATCTTCTTGCCATGGTCGGTCATGAACCACCAATATCCAACAATTTCCCTAACTTCTCCATCACTATCCATCTCTCTTTTCTACAGATTTGTTGAGGTTCACAATTTATGAGTTGCAAGTTTTCCGTATTGAAGACTAAGATTTGGTTTTCTTTTAGACCACTTTTATTGTACTCTAGATCTGTTTTTATTTTTACTTCCAAATTTGTGATGTTCATATTGAAGAGTGAAGATTTTGTGCATCATTGCAATTTTTTGTTTATTTTTTATCAAAATTATTTTGGAGTTAAGCCCCTCTCTCTCTCTCTCTCTCTCTCTCTCTCTCTCTCTCTCTCTCTCTCTCTCTCTCTCTCTCTCTCTCTCTCTCTCTCTCTCTCTCTCTCTCTCTCTCTCTCTCTCTCTCTCTCTCTCTCTCTCTCTCTATATATATATATATATATATATATTTTGTTGGTTTATGTTCTCAAGAATTCGTTTGGCTTAGTGGTATTAGGGGGTGTGTATCCCTTAGGGATCATAGGTTCGAAACTCATGTCTGCAAAAAATTGTTATTTTTTAGTAACGCACTATGCGATACAGGGGGATAAATATGTTGTGGGTCTGTCTGACACAACCATCCAATGATATGTTGATAAGTGGCAGTGATGTCATGCTGACCACATCTATGTTTGCCACATCAGCTTTTTTTAACGGAGTACTAGCCCTGATCTTGAGAATTCATTATAAGTACATGGTGATGTACATCACCTTGACCTATCAAGTGCTTCCGCCGTTTCACAAAAATTGTAATGTTCTCTGTATCTTTCTCTTTTCGTCTTATATTGAATTTGTAGAGTGTAGCAAAAATTCCCCTTAAGTATTTATTTTTCGTTCGTTTAAATATACGTGAATGATTGAATCCATTTTCTGGATGTGTTAGTAATTGGTACAGAAACTCTTGCATCTTTATTTTATTTATTTCATATGACCTATTTAATCAATTTTGTTTTGTTGATGCAAGATCCATGAAGGAGGCGACAATACTCAGTTTATGAACTATCATTACTTGCTTGAACAAAATGAAATCATCAATATAGTCATGTATTTCAACATCTTCTCTTATGTGCTTTGCTCTACTGTTAACTTTGATATGAATCTCCAATAACTGTGATTTTATTGATTAAGTAAAGGTAATACAATACACATTAAATGCAGTTTATTTTGTAATTTTCAATGGATTGATATTATTTTTGTCCTCCTTTATTTTAATTTGTTCTCTTGTTTTATTTGAGGAAGTGTCTGTTCGAAATCACTCCCTTTTTTTGGTCGAAAAAGTAACACACTTATAATCTGCATCAGTGATGATTCGAAATTTCCAATGGTTTTACATGAATAACTTCTCACATGTAGCAAAAAAGAGCAAAAATTTAATTCTTTGTTCTAGCTTAATGTTTCTGGGTTTCATATATTGGTATTTATGTCTAGTGATATTTTAGATTTTGGAATGTTTTTCTTGTTTCCATTGAAGACATAAGTTACAAATAGAATTTGAGTAAATTATTCTAACCTCCACTTAAAGTTATAGATATTTCTTCTTTCATTTGCATTTTTTGGGTCCATGATTCTTAACAAGTCGTATGATTTTCTTTACTATTTTTTCACTTGTAATTTGGTTAAATATTTTTGTGGTCCTTATGAAGTTTGGCTTTTTTGGATACCTATCAGATTCATTTTGAAGACATAGGATGCAAAAGTGACAGATTTCCTCTGGTACCTTATGGTTCCTTGAAAATTTCCTTTCCAAATGGACTCTGCAATTGGGTTTGAAGATTTTTTGGGGAACCATATGAGGAACAACTCCAACAAGGGAAACCGTTCAAAAAGATGTAAGTTTTTAATTCTGTGTTTATTCTTTTTTTTTGTGTTTCTGTTAATTGCTTTTGAAGTCCCCATGCCTTTAAATGACACTTCCATTCATTTTAGGTGGGGGAGTTACTGAGGTACTTCCATTCTCCAGAGTCACATCAATGACATTTTCGTTTTTGCTTCCTTTCTTGAATTTTGAACCTTCCTCTTGCTTTCTTCACCTTTCTTGGTTTTTTAGGTGCCTTCTTTTCATATATCTACGATAAGCAGCCAAATGTAACACCTTCATTTCAGCCTGATTATCTGTTCAATTTTCGACAATGGTCACCATTTTAGTCTGCAACTGCAATTGCCCCCACAATGTACTAGGTTTTTTCCAACCTTGACAACCGCATCATAACAACAGTGATGGTTGCATTGTTGCTATTATCAAGTGTTTAACGACTTTTTAGGCCACTAGACACAAAACTTATACAATTTTCAGCTAAAAATCTGCAGTCTGCAACTGCTCCCACAACGTGACGAGTTTTTTAAGCCTTGACAACCACACCACAACTGCAATGATGGCTGCATTGATCCGTAATTTCAGGCTGGTAATGATTTTTGAGGCCTCTAAACCAGACACAAAACTCGCAGGATTTTCATGAGATTACAACAGAAATGAAGGTAGCATTGACAACAGAAATGAAGGTAGCATTGACTACAATGTCACGCATGTATCGACTTTTGAGGTCTCCGCAACAACAACATAAAAAGTTGATAAAACGATTTTTGAGGTCTCTGCAATTACAACATAAAAAGATGATAAGGATTCAATTGTCACTATTATATTAGTGTACTTTACCATTAAAGGACGAGCAGCTAAACAAAGGTGGAACTCATGCATAGTCCACCTAGCTTCTCATAATGTTCTTTGGATACCTATCAGATTCAGTTTGAAGGCTTAGTATGGAAAAGTATTAGATGTTCTTAGGTACCTTATGATTCATTTTGAAGGCTTAGTAATGAAAAGTATTAGATGTTCTTTGGATACCTATCAGATTCATTTTGAAGGATTAGTATGAAAATTCTCAGTGTTTCATTTGAGTGAAAGAATATATTTATACTCTTATAAACTTTAAACTATAAGAACTTTTTTGAGAACAACTTATTCAAATAACCACTACGGAGATATACTCTCATTTAGTAGCCAATCCCGAAAACTAATCTTGCTTAGTATCCAGTTTTCTAGCCTATATATTTTGGTTTCATTTTCTCATTAAATTTGAAGAAGGAATTTATATTGTGTTTGTATCATTGGATTGGTCCGAAAATCCATACGCACCTAGACCTAGCTATTGAGTATGTTGTGACGTTTGCGGTGAAGTTGGAAAAGTGGTTAGCCTAAGAAAAAATTAAAGAAATAAATTTCTTGAATGCCCGGTGTATAAAGACCCTTCTTTGAGACCCGTTTAGTGAATATGGAGGACCCAAGCTTAATTAAGAACTAGCCCCCATGACCCGTGCGATGCACGGGGTTGGCTAAATTCTAGCGTATACTCGAGTAATTAAATCTTTTCAAAAGACTAATATTCCATTGTGCTTGAAAGCAAATTTTGCACTGGCTAACACCGAGTTTGTCAACTGTGAGAATCGAGCACAGGATCAACTCCCGTGCCCCAGGGTAGCCTATGCCATTGGGCAAATGGTTTTAGTTTGCAAAATCTAAAATCTAATAACTCTGAATAAAAATTGAATATAAATTAAATAAAAAGATTATCAATTTTAAAATGAACATTAATAAAGGCGCACATCCTCCATAGATAAAATAAGAAGAAAAAGTCTAAAGAATTTTAATAACATAATCCACATTCATCAAATGCAAATATAAAAAATTAACTCATAATTAGAAAGAAAAGAAGACAACACAATTAAAAAGTGAAACACGCTGGGTATCATGCATGGTTGAAGGAAAACCCATGATAAAATAGGAGGAGTTATACAAAGTTGAAAAAGATTACGGAGGTTTTATTGTAAATGTGGCTGAAGTTTCCGTTGAAATAAGATCATGAAGGTTCTATTGCAAATGTGTTGAAGTTCTCACGAGAGTCAATGTAGCAACGTTGTACTCGAATATTAAAGAAATATAAAAATATAAACACCAATTAAAGAATGATTTTAATACCCATTGGGGTGAAATGACCAATATAAAAAAGAAAACACAAATAGAAAGTGAAATACGTGATATCGTGCAGGGTTGAATGGAAATTACCAATAAAATAAAAGCAACTATAAATAGTTGAAAGAGTGCGGCTGAGGGATCTATTGTAAATGTGACTAAATTTTTCGAAATAAAAATTAAATTAAATTAGAATATTATAAAATTAAAAAGAAAATGTTATTGAGGAATGAACTTCACGTATTTGAACATTTAAAATTTTTTCGGTACAATGAAGTACCCCAAAATACATTGTCAGCATTGCACTTTACAGACTTTTTCACAAACTTATTAATATTTTTTACCAAACCGGTTATTTACGAAAACACTTTTAGTATTTGAAGAGTCAACTTTTTTTCGAATCCCAAAGTACCTCAAAACACATTACTTAACATTTCACTTTACACATTTTGTTACAAAATTATTTTTTGTTACCTGCAAATACGACAAAACACACTTTTTAACATCTCACTTTACGTATTTGTTTCATAAAATTAATTAGCTTTTCACTTAATCATTATTGAAGAACAAAATTTGCATATTTAAACATCTAAAAATTTTCGTTATCATAAAGTACTCCTTTAAATATAAAAGAAGAAAAAACAAAAAAAAATTGAAGCAAAAACAAAAATAAAATAAAAAAATGAAAAGAAAAAATAAGAGAAAAAAAACAATAAAATAAAAACTGAAAAGCAAAAAAAAAAGTAAATGAAAAAGAAAATGGAAGTTGGCGCGCGGCATGACAAGCCGCATTAGAGTCTTAGATGCTAGTAAATTGGTTTTCTATGTGAACATTTAATTCTAACTTGATGTTCTGATACCTCAAACTTGATGTTTTGATGTGAAAATCCTAAGCATGTTTTTAAGGCCTTTCTTGGATAATTTTTTTATAGCATTCATCTAGGTGGACTGATTGGTTAAATAGTATAACTGTTTGTTTGTTGCAGCTTCTTGGGTTTTCACACAAACACTCTTAAGACAAGTTTTTGGTGTTACTACTATTAAGAAAGATTCAAAAAGAAACTAGTGTTCTGTATCTCTTGGCGACATTCACCGGATGCGAGGTTACTGGTGAAAAATGTCTGCGCTGGGGTATCAAGAAAAGGAATATATATATATACAAGAAAAAAAATTCAAGAAAAAGAAAAGAAAGAAAAGGGTTGACTACTTTAGTTCCGTTTGAAAAGTTCAAAAATTTGGAAAAGTGGTTGGTCTAAAAAAAAGAAATCAAAGAAATAAATTTCTTGAATGCCCGGCGTATAAAGACCCCTTTGAGACTCTATTTAGTGAGGACCCAAGCTTAAGAATGCTAGAGAACTGGTGTTCTATGTGGACATTTAATCCTAACTTGATGTTCTGATACCTCAAACTTGTCTTTTATTTCACAAAAGCCCAAATAGTAAGTCTCAAACTAATGAATAAGTGCTGATGAATACCACCAGTTTTGCTCAAGGTGGAAGTTGAATTTGAAGAAGTTTCCAAGAATCGTCTCATGGATTTTATGGTTTTGCTTGAGGACAAGCAAAGGTTCAAGCATGGGGGAGTTTGATAAGTCCATTTTAATTATCTTTTTAGTATTTGCTTTGAATAAGTTATTTTGTATTTAAGTTTAATTTTAGAGCTTCTTTACTACATTTTGTTATGTTTTGATTTACAGGTCAAGTCATGAGCAAGAGAAAGAATTTAAGAGCTAAAAAGCATGGTGGTGATGTCCTAAGGCTAGACGTGAAGTTTGAAGCAAATGCAACAAAATTCTAGCAACAGTTGCGTTTTGGTGTCCTTTTGCACAAACTTCCACTGGTGGAAGTTGCACTTAAAATAGCAGCAATTGCGTTTTGCATTGGTTTTTCACCAATGGAAGTTGCCTTTAAAAGTTGTCTGTTTTTCTAACAGCAGAGTTGTGTGTAGAAGTCCAAAAGTCTTCATCTATTATATTCTGTAACTGTTGTAACTGACTTTAATCCGAATATTTATGACCCTTACTGGTCCTAGGCCTATAAAGAGCACCATTTCTGAGTGCCAAATCGATCCTTTACCGTTGCAAAATTACTCTCAAAGTTTAGTCTAAGTTCTTATATTTTTTATTTCATTCTCTCAAGCTCTTGCACTTTATCTTAAGCACTTTATTTTCTGGCACTTTTAATTTTTGTTCTTACTTTCAGCAACTTTACATTCAGTTCTTTATTGCTTTCTTTTATTTTCCGTCATTTGCATTACGCAATTTACATTACACATTTTACATTCTGCAATTTACAATTCTGTCATTTACAATTCTGTTATTTATCTTTATGTCTTCTTCTTATTCTTCTTCTTCTTCTAATTCCTTGTCTACAATGTTCATGAGTGAGCACACCCTTCTAGTCTTGGGATTGTTGGAATAATCCAATGATAGATTCCTAAACAAATCCAAGTCTATACTCTAATTTATTAACGTTTTATTTCTAATTTAACCTCATCGATTTTAAAGCTATAATTCAAATATCAAACGAAGTACCGAGCGATGAAGTTTGATATTAGAACTATGAGGTTAGACAAGATAATCAAAACATGAGAGTAGTTTTGAGAGTCTTTGGAAAATAAGGTTTGTACTTAAGGGGTCATGGCAATAATCAACCATGAGAATAGGTTTTTATTATTCTTTCGTGACACACTCTTGTATTCCGAAAGGAAACATGAGTTACTGTTGAATACCTTGTCCTTAGAAAAGAATTTAACATAAAATAGAGGATGAATGAAGGATTGTGAATGTTTCTATCATTGAGATAAAACCACAATCCCAGGACGCCTTTATAATTTCTTAATTTAAAACCAACAAATATTCCTTTTACAAAAATCATTCCTTTTAGCTAATCACCATCGAAAACGAAATCGGTAATTACAAAGTCTCTGTGGATTGATAATTTTTTTTCATTACGTGATAGAACCGTGCACTTGCGGCCTATCAATTTGTTTTGCAGAAAAAGGGTCAAAATCGGGCTTCCAAGCAAACAGACGCAAAACACCTGGATTCAAATTACGAGAACCAAGCGACCAAACTCGTCTCAGATCTTCAGAAGAAGCAAAAGAAAACTCAAAGAATCCCTTACGAAGAGAAACCAGTGACCAATTAAAAGAAATACTCCTCAAATGAGAGACTTTATCCTTCAATTCCTTAATCTGATAAGGCTTATCCCCTTTGGACAAAAGAGTTCTTCCATATAAAATGTAACGCATTCAGCAATACTATCCTGATATTCGTCTGCTGATATTTTAATAGCATGAACATCCCCTTTTAAACTAGGTTTCGGTAAAAGGCTAAAGTGATTGTCAAATAAGGCCAAACAAGAAGAATATTTTAGAACATCAGCAAAAGAATTTCCAAATTTAAAATGAGAGGATTCAGACTTACTTTTCAGCACCTCAGAAAAAAATTCACGCCGCCCGTAGATTTATTTGAATGCTGAAAAGTATCTGCAATTAGCTCTCCTGTCACCGCAGGCGCACGCATCACTTCTAGCCCGGATTCTGACTTAGACCAGGAACAGTGGCAAGACCTCTCCTATCACCACAGGCGCATCAGAAATGACCAGACGGGACAGCTCAGTCCCACGGCCTGCACACGTTGTTTAAATCAAAGTGGATTGTGGTTTATTTTTTCTAAATCTTGGTTTTCATGTTAAATGATAGATATCTTGCATTTGAGGAAATGCTATAAGTTTCAGCTTTTTAGCAGCACTATTGAACTGTGCATCAAATCTTTAACTATGAGGTTATTCTATAAATCTCAACTAATCAAATCCTATTTCTACCTTAGTGATTCATTGATAGATACTAATCATGTCTTATTTCTACCTTTAATTGACTTAAAAACCAGTTTGTTACAATTAAATAACTTAAAGGACCTAAGTGGTGTGAAAAAAACTTCAAGAACCAACTTTTTACAGTTAAATAACTTAGAGGACCTATGTGGTAAAAAAAACTTAAAGGACCAACTTGTTACAATTAAATAACTTAATTTAGCCGATTTGGTTAATTTTATGATTTCTATGCTATTTCTAATTTCTGATCTCTATTTAATAAAAGGTTATACAATACATGTATTATAAAACTTCATCTAATACATATATTAGAAATATTAAAATTAGGGTTTCTCTCCAAGGGTTTCCTTTCCCATGTGAGAAGTTTCTCTCCTAGTGAGAAGGTTGCAGCTTTCTTTCGCGTTTGTTTTGCACTGAGTTAGGGTTTCGTTCTCTACACTGTTACATTGTATTCGACTCTCTCGTTTGTTCTTGTTTGTTCATGTTCGTTCTCGGATTATGGAGCCGACAATGGAGGCTGATTGTTTAAGTTGGTGGGATGCTTCCTCACTGATCGTCCCGTTCATTCACATATTATGAAGGAGCGTATGGCGGGTGTGTGGCGGTCGGGAAGAGGAGTGAAACAAGGTCTATGGTCTTTTGATAAGCATCATTTAATCCTCAGTATTGTACCGAAGGGTGTGGCTCCATATGATGTTACTTTTTACCAGATACTGTTTTGGGTACAGGTTCATAACATTCCAATTGGTTTTATGTCTGAGGTTGTAGGGAAGCATGTGGGGAGTACGATTGGTAATTTCTTCGAATATGATGTGAAGAATAGTTTGGACTTTTGGAGGCTTTTCATGAGGGTTAAGGTTTTGTTGGATGTGTGAAGCCTCTACTTAAAAAACTAAAGCTTCGCAAACCTAGTAGTGGCGAAGCAAAAGAGGTTCTCTTGAAGCATGAAAGGCTTGAGATATTTTGCTACATGTGTGGTTTTCTAGGGCATATGGAGAGTTCTTGTGACAAACTCTTTAATTTGGCTCAAGAAGACGGCTTTCGTAATTGGGGTCTTGACATTAAAGCTGAAATGCGTTGTGGAATACACCAAATCAGGTAGTTACTGAATACCGCAATTTGAGGAATGATGGCTCGAATTTGTTACTGATCTGTACCTGAGCTCGCCGGATGGGTAATTCTCAGGGTACCAAACCTTATCTGCTTATTGCTCTGACCGTGTTTCACGCCTAGAGAAAGAGGGCGGGTGTACCTGCAAATACACTCCAATGCCCAAGTCAGGAGAGAACGAGCAGAGTAACAATACTAGTGAATAGTTTGTACCTGACAACTGACGTGATGAATGCTTATATAGTGTGCGTGAATTGCGCCTGGCCGTTGGTTGGCTGTACGGACTCATCAAAGCCCACTCCAGTGTGCGTGAATGCTAATATAGTGTGCGTGAATCGCGCCTAACTCTAGGTGGGCCGCTCCTCAATCTTAAGAGCTGGATTGGGCTTCGGCCCACTCCAGAACAGTTACATAATAATAGGGGTGCATTGCTGAGTGGGATGAATGGTGGAGAATCAAAAATGTATAAGCGTCGTTAATTATGTTGAGATGGCAGCTGATGTGGTATTGAAGACAGACCATGAACGTATAAGCGTCGTTACGTGACCTTATTCAAATTTACCAACCGGATGTTATTTTTCTTTCTGAGACTTTGGTACGTGTTAATAAGATTAAAGAGATTCGTGTTGGATTTGGTTTTGGTGGAACTTTTGTAGGGGATAGCACAGGTAGAATTGGGGGTATCACCTTACTTTGGTGTCATCCTTTGGATTGTATGATAAAAAGTTATTTGTCGAATTATATTGACTTAGAAGTGTCTAGTGTCAATGGTCCTACTTGGGGACTTACGGAATATTATGGTTATCCGGAGATTGGGTGTTAAAGAGAATCTTGGAACATGCTTCATACTTTGGCTAGAGATAACTCTCTTCCATGGTGCATTATGGGTGACTACAACGATTGGTTATCAAATTATGAAAAGAGAGGGAGTGCTGATCGTGAACCTTGGCTTTTACATGGTTTCGGAGAAGCGATTCAATATTGTCTACTTAATGATATTCCTCTGCAGGGACACCCTTTTACGTGGAGTAGGGGTAGAGGTACTGATAATTTTAAGGAGGAGAGGTTGGATCGTGTACTAGCTTTGCAGGACTGGATTGATTTGTTCCCCAATAATAGTCTTATTAATGGTGTTGCTGATAGATCAGACCATACTACGTTGTGGCTCCAATTGTGGGAACGAAGACGTAGAGGGTATCCTAAACCATTTCGGTTTGAGAACGCTTTGCTAGAGGAGGACGATTTACCGGTTGTGGTTAGTGATAGTTGTTCTCAAGTGGACGGGCAAGATTTCAAGAGTGGGGTGGAGAGTTGTACGGTGAAAATTGATGTATGGGGGAGGAAACTGTGGATGCGTTATAGGTTGGAAATTCAACGATGTAAAGATGAGCTTGAAGTGTTACGTGGTGGCACTAGTATCAGTGATACCTTACAAAGTAATGAGGTGAATACTCTTTTGAGCACTCTTCTGGCTCAAGAGGAAGCCTTTTGGAAGCAGCGGGCAAAAGTGCATTAGTTACGTGATGGTGAGACTAACTCGAAATTCTTTCATGCAGTGGAAAGTGCAATATGCCGTCGCAACGCAATTTCATCGTTAATTAAAGAGGATGGTTTGGTGGTGGAGAATCAAGCAGAGTTGGGTAATGTAGCGCACACCTATTTTACGGGTTTATTTGAGGGGGTGCATGGTCAGTATGAGCCCGCGCATGCGTGTTTGAATCCTAAGGTGACTTTGGAGGATAATGATCTTTTGGTGGCTCCGTATGATATTGGGCAAATTAAGCCGGCTGTATTTCAAATGCACTCTGAAAAAGCTCCAGGCTTCGATGGTTTGAATCCTGCTTTCTTCAAACAGTTATGGATCCTTTGTGGCCCATAATTGTTTCACTCGAAGGTGGCTTGGTTAGATAATAGTGAGTTTCACCTATGTTGAATGATGCTAATATTTTTTTAGTCCCTAAGGCTGATAGCGCCACTTCTATGCGTTATTTACGTCCGATTGCACTTTGCAATGTTATTTACAAGATCATCTATAAAGTTCTCGCTAATAGACTTAAGAATGTTCTTGCTTTTGTGGCTATTAGGTCCATCTTCGAAGTCACTCATCATATGAACCGTAAGGTAAAGGGTAAAGTTGCGGAGCTTGCTTTGAAGTATGACATAAGTAAGGCGTATGACAGGGTGGATTGAGGGTATTTGCGTGGTGTTTTATATAAGCTAGGCTTTTATGAGAGTTGGGTGTGATGGATGGTTATGTGTGTTGAAACGGTTCACTACACATTTCTTATGAATGCAAGAAAGCTGGTTCATTCTCATCTGGAAGAGGACCCACACATGGTGACTCACTGTCATCTTACCTTTTTATATTGTGCGCAGAGGGGCTTGCTGCTCTTCTTAAAAAAATGTGAGGCTCAAGGGGATATTCATGGAATTAAAGTGTGTCGTGGAGCCCCTATCTTACCACATTTAGTTCTTGTAGATGACTTTTTTTGCTTTGCAAGGCTGATGATATTGAGAGCAGGAAATTAAAAGAACTTCTGGAGACCTATGAGAAGGCTTCAGGGCAATCTATTAATCTCCAGAAATCAGAAATCTTTTTCGACAGAAATACTTGCCCGCCTCTACAGGATCGCGTGGTGGCTAACTGAAGTGTTATTGAATGTGTAGGTACCGGTAAATACTTACACTTACATTCCATGGTGGGTCGAGGTAAGAAGCAACTCTTTGGATACCTTAGAGACACGGTTTTCCACAGGATTAACAACTGGTCAGACATGCATCTTTCAAAGATTGAGCGGAAAGTTTTAGTGAAATCAGTAGCACAAGCCATTCCAATTTACTATATGAGTACTTTTCTTATTCCCACATCACTCGGGGAAGAGATGGAAAGAATAGTTATTTCCTATTGGTGGGGTTCAAATCGCGGCTCTAGGAGGGGAATCAATAAGCTAAATTGGGACAAATTGACCTAGAAGAAGGAATTTGGTGGTATGGGTTTTCGTCATTTTCACGGCTTTAGTTTGGCAATGCTAGGGAAGTGAGGTTGGCGTTTAAGCACCAATAGAGATGCAATTGTTACTCTTGTCTTCAAAGCTAAATATTTTCCTAATGGTAACTTCGTGGGGGCTCGCTTGGGCAATAATCCAAGCTATGTTTGGTGTAGCATCCACACTTCACACGTACTTGTTAAATTTAGAGCACGATGGAAAGTTGGAAATGGTACTACTATTAATGTTTGGAGGGATCCTTTGGTCAAAGGAGGGGATTTGCCCTTTATAACTTCTCATACGATTCCGAGACAAGAGTCTTTAACTATTAGTGCCCTCTTTGCTACACAGCTTCTTGGGAAAATTTTCAATCTGGTGGACAGAGATAGGATTCTGGAAATCCCAATTCGGTGTAGGGGCGAGGAGGATGAGTTGATTTGGAACAAAAGTCAGGATGGTCTTTATTCTATAAAATCTGCATATTATACGGTGATGAATGAATGAATAGACAACTCGGAGATGCATGTTGTAGGTGAATGGAAACAACTCTGGAATTTGCAGGTACCCCATAAAGTTCACATTCATCTTTGGTGTGCTGCTCGTGGTATTTTTTCATGCCATCTCAATCTCCGAAGGCGCGATGTTGACTGTCCAGGAGTATGCCTAATGTGTGATTTGCATGATGAAAACGAACGACATACCTTCTTCGGTTGCAACAAAGCGGAAGCGGTTTGGCATTCAGCAAGGATTTGGAATTCCATACATTGGAATTACAGAGGGTTATCAGGTTAGTTTCTTTAATATTTTCTCTTCATTATCTAATGCAGCCAAGAAGTGTTTAACAATGTTGATTTGGAGTCTTTGGAAGTGGAGGAATGAGAAATTTTAGGAGAATGTGGAGAAGTCGGCTCGTGTTTCCATGCAGTGTGCTTTGGACTTGTAAAATTGTTGGCAACAGGCGAAGCGCTCCAAATTGCTTTGTGATCCGTTGTCCACGTCAAATAGCAAGCGAGACGATATATCGTGGGTTTTTCCTGAACCTAGTAGTCTCAAATGCAATGTTGACACAACTCTTTTTGATGATGGCCGTTATGGTGTCGGTCTCTGTATCGAGAATGAGAAGGGTAAGCTAGTGAAGGCAAAGTCAGCTTGGTTTATTGGCAAGCCTCACCCTCAAGAAGCTGAAGTTCTGGGTTTATTGGAAGTCGTTAATTGGTTGCGAGTGTTAGACATTCAACGAGTCACCATCGAGCTTGATTGTAAAGCAGTTGTAGATGGAATCTGTGGTATGTGTAACATTGTAACTGAATATGGCTCTATTGTTAGAACTTGTCGTAGCTTATTATCGTCTTTTGGAAACTACACAGTTAGTTTTGTTAGGCCGCAAGCAAACCTTGTAGCTCATACTCTAGTTAGAACGTCAATGAATTATGCTAGCTCTCACGTTTTTTATGATAATCCCACTTGTATTACTACTATGATTTTGAATGAAATACCATAAATTTCTTTTGGTTAAAAAAAACTTCATCCATGCTTGATCTTTTAACAACTTTAACACATAAAGAAGAAACAAAGAAGAAAAAAGGAGATGATATTTAAAGTGGAATATCTTTTTCCATAAAAATGAATTTAAAATATTTGCTTTACATGCACTGCAGGTGGCTGAAACTTTTGAGTTGTATGATGAATGAGAATGTGCAAGATCAATTTGCTTAATAATTGATCATCGTCAAACCAATTCAATTGTGTTTCTAAATATTACAGATATTTATTTTTTTATATTTGAGAATCATCAACAATATCCATCATCAGTATTTGTGGCTAACGAGGGTGGGGAGTGATTGCCGATATCCTCCGAGTTCCAAATGGCACACCTTTATCATTGTAGCCACAGACTATTTCCCCAAATGGGTGGAAGCAATGCTAATGAGCAATGTCAACCAGGTGGCACTGATCAGGTTTATTAAAAACTAAGTCATATATATATATATATAGGTTTGGAATCCCTGAGACCATCCCTTCTGACTACGGTACTATGTTCACAGGAGATAGGGTGGTGGCCTTTGCCCAAGAGTACGACATTAGGATGCGGCACTCGATGCCTTACTACGCTCAGGCTAATGGAAAGGCCAAGGCCACCAACAAGATCATCATGTAGCTTATTAAGAAGAACACAGAGGACAAGCCTAGAAGATGGCATGAGACCTTGAACAAATTCTTGTGGGCTATGAGGAATTCAAAGTCTATGGCTACTGGGATAACTCCCTACCTATTTGGTATATGGGCAAGATGCAGTATTGTCGCTCGAAATCAGTGTTGCGTCACAAAAGGTAGCTAAGCAACACTCACTCGGCCTGGACGGATGCCAACAAGCCATGTTAATGGAGTTAGACTCGTTGGATGACGACAAGCTTGCTGCTCTTAGTAGGCTAAAGCTGAAAAAGATTAAAATGGCCCACATCTATAATAAACACGTCAAAATTGGATCAAGGACCCTAAGTTCGGCAAGTGGTCGCCAAATTGTGATAGACTGTATATTTGTAAGAAGAAGAAGAGCTGTGGCGGAATAATTGTTGGAGACTAGCAGAAGTGTCCTTAAGTTTTTAGGTGGTTGCCTAGTGCTATGGAGTAAGAAAGGCTAACTTTTCTTGCAAAGAGGAGATGGCCTCCTTAATTATACGAATTCTTTGGCTTATTCTTTCTTTATCGGCCAGCGTGGCATTCTCCTCTTCGTCTAAGGAGACAAGGAGGCCATGTAACCTCTCTTCTCGGCTTGGAGATTTGTAAACTTTTGTAGTGAAGCCTGGGAATTTCCGTCGGTGATCTTGGCCCTAGCGTAGAGACTAGAGAGGTTGCCAAGTTGAAGAGCTATCTTCCTAAACTCACTCTTCAATACATTGGGAACCTCTAAAGAATCTGCGATCGTGATGAGAGTAGAAGCCCTTAAGTCTGTTACCTGGGAAGGGTTGACAGGTATCTTCCCTGTGAGAGAAGAAGCCCTTAAGCAGGGAGACTATCCATTTAAGGTGAAATAATTATTTGTGTTACAATTATACTATTTATTAGTTATCATATTGAAAGAAATCAGTTTAATGGATAATAAATAGTCAGGTATCATAAGAAAAAGACAAATAATGTTATCACAAAATACAAAATTGATTGATTTTATTGGTTTGTTAAAAATGACCTTAAAAGATAGCTAAAAATTCAACCTACTAATTTCAAGTTTATCCAATAAGGTGAGTACAATGTATTTGAGTCTTTAATTCATTTCAGTCCTAGGATTACAAAGTTGTCATTAATAGGGCGTTAAGCCCTTTGTTTTTATTTTTTTAAAATTTTTCATTAATTCAAAGTTCACCAGACAATTTTATGTCATTGGTAATTAATATAATGAAGCCCTCGAAAGTGAGTTAGAATCCTCTCAAGTACTTGTTGTGTCAAGTAAGAGATATAGTGACATATACAATAAAATAATATATGCAATAAATGTTATTATCTTTTTGTATGTGTCACTCTCTCTACTATTGGACACAACAAGTACTTGAGAGGATCTTAACTTTGAAAAAGTACAATTAAATGAAAAGCTTCAAATTAATTGTAGATATTAATTGCATTTCTTAAATGTGGATTATATATACGTTTTTGTGAATTTTCATTATTGTATATGTTTGAGTCAACTTTAGATATGGGTCCAATTCGTAACTTTAGAATGCTAACTTCATTCTATGTCGTCCTCTTCCTTACTCTTACAAATAAATGCTTTCTACATTTCTTCAGCTGATGCTAAGCTTAATGATAACAAAACCATGAATGACACCAATGTCAACCTTACAATTCAAATTAACCTTCTTGTTGCATTACCTACAATGGCACAATGGGTGTATTTTTAATGTGGTGTAGGAGGAAGCTTTGCAGATGGTCCGGGAAAAACTCATCAATGGGTTGTTCCCCTTAATAAGGTAGAGTCTTGTCATGCAGGGGCCATTCAGAAGCCACTTTCAATGCATTTGATGCTCAATCAGACCCAGCCCATGTTATTGTTTATTGGTTGGTAAAACTAGACGGTTTTTATCTTAATTGGGACAATTTTACCTGGGAAAAAAGGGCTAGTTGGGAACATTGAAGACTAAAATGATATTGATGTTATTTAGTTATATAATATATAATAAACGATTTGATCATTTCATCTTTTATAGTCTACTAGTTCTACCATTTTAAATTTATAAAAATAGAAATGCAACATTTTTCTCATCTCGTATTAGTCATAAAATTAGAAATCTCTTTTGTCAATAATTTTCATTAAAACATTAGACTTACGTCATACTCACTCAATTACAGAATATAAGCAAAAATGTATCAATGAAAGTTGATGTATCTAGTCCAAAATTTGAACCAGATACAACAACTTTGTTTGACCTATTTATACATGTATTTCTCCCCTTATTTTAGTGGAATGTTATTCTTTTTGACTTTTTTACGCAAACATCGGTGGTTAGTAATTATTCCCTCACCCTTAACTATTTACTAACCACTAACATTTGCCTATAAAAAATTAGTGGTTAGTAATTAGTTAATATAAGGTTGAATGACCTTATCAAGACGAGTACGACCTCTTTGGTCCGAGTTAGACCTAAGCAGAGAACTCAGTAAATTGCACCAAAGGAGGACGGATTCGCGCACAACACCTTTCTAATAGATCGGGGTCGTGGTTTCAAAAGCTAGTGAAGGGAGTATGCACTACAAGAAAACTCGCTTTTAGCCACCAAAATTTGCAACAGAATATAAATCGGTCGCTAATTTGCGACGGAATATGGGCCGGTCGCTAATATGGGACGGAATATGGGCCTACGCGTTTGTTTGCCACGGAAGAATGGTCGGTCGTTAATTTGCGACAGACATAGCCGTCGCAAACGCTTGTATTTTCACTTAAACCCTCACAGCTCATACGATTCATTCATCACTTTCCCTCTCTTCCCTCAACCTCTGCCTCCTCCCTCAACCTTCGCCTCCTCCCCACCACTCTTCCTATTCCAGAAAAACGACCACCACCACGATCGCCTCCGCCCCACGTCCTGCCATGCTCGAAGCACCACCACCACCACCAGTGACCAGTGACTTTTCTCTCTATATTGCCTCTCTTTTCTCAGTCACTCTCCTCTCTTCTTCTTAAAAGGTAAGTGTTTTTTCTTCTTCTTCTCTACTTCTATTTTACTGAAATGCCACCATTCTTAGTTGAATCGAAACCCTAAATCCCAATTTTGAAACATTCAACCCTAACCCCTCCATTTTTGAATCGAAACCCTAACCCCTTTTTGCCTTATTTGTTGTTTTGTATGTGGAAACATGGGAACACTCATGCAGTTGGGTGCTTGAAATTATGGCTGTTGGAAACATGGTGTGCATGCACTCACAAGAAGAAAGCGATGGCCCAGCGCTTCTAATAATGGAGAATTTCCTGAGTAGAAAGTTGATTAATGGGCAAAGAAGAATTTTAATCCCTGGCTTCATCTACTACCCAAGAAGTACACCTCATGTACTCAATTTTCGGGTTTTTCATTCATTCACCATAAAAGTTAGCTTTTTTTATGTTTCTAAATTGGCTTTGAATGAGTGCAGATGTGGGAAGAGCTTATTGAAAAGGCAAAATATGGTGGCTTAGATGTTATAGAAACCTATGTGTTTTGGAATGAACATGAGGCTTCTCCTGGAAAGGTAGACAAATAACACAAATGCTTATTATTTTATTTTATTTTATTTTCACTTGTCAAAATGATGACTAGAAAGTTGACTCGTTTTATTTGTGCTGAATGGAACTTTGGGTAATCATTTTCATAACATGCCTTATAATTCTATATAATATGCAAGATGATAGTAATATTGTTATTGGAAAATGACAATACTGTTTTCTCTTTTGTATTTAGTGGATTTCCTGTTTGGCTCAAGTATATGTTTCTGGTATTGCCTTCACAGACACAATGAACCTTTCAAGTTTTAAACTAATCAAAATATAATATTATTGTTATCATGCTTGATTATGAAATACTACTAATTTTCTAAGCAAGAAAGTAATTTTATTATGGTAGGCAGCAATGCCAGGTATACTGAGAAATATTGTGAGTATGATGCAGGGAGAGAAGTTGTTTCAGACACAAGGAGGTCCAATAATTCTCAGGTATAGGATTTAAATAAGATGTTTATTTGTATTGTTACAATAATGATCCTAATTGAATATGATAGATAGAGAACGAGTTTGGACCAATAGAGTGGGAAATTGGTGCTCTTGGAAAAGCTTAAACCAACTGGGCTGCTCAAATGGCTGTAGGTTTAGACACTAGTGTCGCTTCGATTATGTGCAAACAAGAAGATGCTCTGATCCTCTTGTAAGCACCTCTTGCTATGTTTTTTTTTAGCTCTCTCTGTCCTTCCATCTTTTCCTCTATAGTCTGTATTTACATTATGCAATAGATTGATACTTGCAATGGATATGTGGATTCTTTGTTTTGTTTCTTGTTTTGTAGGTACACAGAATTCGGTGGTGCAGTTCCTCGTAGACTAGCAGAAGACTTAGCATTCTATATTGCAAGATTTGTACAAAATGATGGCTCATTTGTTAACTACTATATGGTATTATCACTGGCTTGTTGCTTTTGTGATTTAGTATCAACATCTCTTGGCTTGTGTTTGTAGGTTGAGGCCATTGACTTATTAAAAGGCTTGTACTCATTTTAAAAATCTCACATCAGATGCATTTTGAATTGAACTATACTTGAGTGTGTGTTTTGATTGTGATTTTATTTTCATCAATTATTGTTCCTTATGTATATGTATACTTGAGTGTGTGTTTAGATTCTGATTTTAAATCCCAAAAAGTGTTTTTAAATATGTTCCTTGTGTTCAAGGATTAAAGAAACTTTCATGTCTAGATGACAAGGTTTTTAAACTGAGTGACACAAGAACAATTAGTGAGAAGCCTAGTCGTAGTATCAATGAACCCTTTTCCTTTGGAACCCAACAACAAAATAAACCAAACGGATCATAGAACCAAATATGATTTTGGAACCCTTTTCCTTTGGGGTGTGTGTATCTCATGACAATGCAAAGTTGAAGACTATTCGTATATTGAAACAAATATGATTTTGGGTAACCATAGTCTTTCTTACTGTCGAACTTCCTTTTATTACATTCCTCACTTTAAAACTAAAGGTTTTCTTTTTTTTACCAGAATGACCTCCTTTCTCCTTCCTCCTTGAATTTGTTTTCCTTGCTAAACCAGTATGAGACACTAGCAACATGAAATCAAAATGGTTTATAACATTTAAGAGGTAATTTCCTATATTCCTTCTTTTGATATGTTTACGGTTACATTTTGGAATATCTCTTATTTCTTAATTTCTTAATTGTAATTGCAGGCTGCTAAGCCAGGTGAGCCTAGCCGGGATAGTCCTTGGGGTCCTGGAAGGCCTGGGTGGCACATTGAATGAAGTGGAGCATTGCATCTTTAGTTAGTTTGTTAATTTACATTCTATTATTTTGTTAGTTTGTAGTGGAGCATTGCATCTTTACTTAGTTTGTACTAATGTTTGTTAGTAGAAGACAATTAGTAATTAAATGTTTTGCACATGGATTGTACTAATGGATTGTACTAATTTATTATTGTGGTTATTATGTTTTGCTTTATATATGTTTGTTAATTTTGATATTGGAGCATTCATGTGTTTTGTATAGATATCACTATTAAATAGATTTTGGAGGTATGATTTAAATATTTTTTTTGATTTTTTTTAAAAATTTGCGACGGATTTGCGACGGAAGGTGTCAGAGTTTGCCACGACTTTGCGGCGAAAATGTACGACGGATTTGCCACGGATTTGCGACGAAAAATTCGGTGGCAAAAGATTTGCGACGAGCGTTTTTGCGACCAATTTTTGTTCGTCGCAAATTCCGTCGGAAATGCTATTTTGCGACGGAAATTGGTCCATTTGCGACAGAAAACGCCGTCGCAAACCAGCGATTTTCTTGTAGTGATACACCAGATGAAAAAATGGAAAATGTTAGGGCGGTGGAGTAATTCGGATCTCTTAGCCGATACAATCGTCATTACACTCGGCCAATTTGCCATCCAGGACAACGTAGTTGACATTAGCTCCTATCATACGAAGAAAACCCTCAGGCTTCAAAGCCACCACCTGCTACGCACCGTCCGTTGTGGAAAGCCTCTGAGGCAACCTTCAAAGCAAGCTAAGCAATATCTTTGCCCTCAATCACTGCTTCGTACTTTTTCCACCGCCGCGTCCTTCTCTTCACCCTACTTGACAACTTGAGACTTCAGCTCAGTGACCTTGGTTTGAAGGATCTCGTCCTTCGCTCGGAAATCCCATAGCTGGGAGTTGGCATTTGCGAGCTTTACAACATTCCTCTCGGCGTCTTCTTAATTTGCACCATTATCTTCAGGGCATCGTCGGCTTTCTTTTGCGCCACCTCGGTCTTTATGGCTTTCTTTAAGGAACGGACCAGCTTCAGGGCCTCAACTTCTTTGCCTCGTTCCATATCCAACCTTCACTACAAAAAAGGCTCATTAGCGACGGACTAATAGCGACGGAACCACTTTCAGCCACTAATACAGTTAGGAGCGACAGATTTATCGACAGATAATGGATTTAGAGACAGACAATCAATAAGCGACAGATTTGGATCTTAATTGGGAGCGATATTTTTAAAAAAAATGAAATTCGAGGTGATTAGCGACAGATGTTAGTTTTGCATAGCAATAGAAATTCCCTCACAAATGTACATTTGACCATTGTGCTGCCTTAAAACTAGTGAAATCGTTAGCGATGAAAATTCCCTCACTAATTTTAAGTTTTTTTTTATATCCGAACCACTCTCATTTCCTCTTCTTCACTCTTATCTCATTTTATCTCCTCTTCTCTCTTCATCTCTCCCACCTTGCCACAGGCGCCACCTCCATCCAACCACACCACCACCGTCCACCTCGCCACCACCAGACAACAACCAGAGTATGTGGCTTGCTCTATTGCCTTTAAAGAACAAGATTGAACTTTTCTCTTCTCCTATTCACACCTAACTTTGAACTGGAGCTTTAGACCACCACCACTGCCGTTTTTCCACCGCTCCACTCTCCTTTTGCAACGGTTTCACTGTTCAAAGTTAGTCGGACATGGTTTTCGTTTTTGTTTTATGTTATTTATGGATAATTTTTGAAATTAGTATTTTTGAGATGTTTCTGATATTTAGGACTTTTAGTGATGTTTTTCATATATGCAAATGTTAGAGATATATGATTGTATGTTGGAGATGTATGTTAGAAGTGTATGTTGTTAGCAAAACTATATGTTAGAGATGATTATTGGTAGGAATTGAAATGTGAATTTGAAATTGAAATAGTTGAGAAGTGTATATTAAATTGAAATTGTTGAAAAGTGTATGTTAAATTGAAATTGTTAGGGAAACTATGTTAAAGATGATTTGTTTAGGAATTGAAATTGTTGAAAAGTGTATATTAATTTTTTTTTGTTAGGATTGTTAATTGTAATTGTGCTAAATTGTTGTTAAAATGTTTAATGAACCCTGGGTTAGATGACTATATTGGATGTCATTGTTATTGTGTGTTGTTGATGGAAAAGGGTGAAGTGATGTCCTTCACCCCAATATTTCGCTCGAAATCATCTCCATTGAGATAATTGAGAGACGATGCTAACAACGATAGGGTTGGGAGTTAGAAATAACTATCTTCACTACTTTCATGGAAAAGGGTTTTGTGTTGTCCTTGAACCCCATATTTGGCTCAAAATCATCTCCACTGAGATCATATTGATGCCACTAACTTCATAGGTTATTGGGAATGTTATGAGAATCTAACGCATTTTTTTAAAATGCTTGTAGCTGAATTGGAATCAATTGACTCGTGGTTGGAGAGCGTTTTTGAAGAAAACTTCTGTAAATGGGTTGAAGAGTTTATTATGGTAGCGTGGCAACATGAATTGGCTAAACAGGAAGGGGGATTAGATGTCCATGCCTTAATTGTGATAGTGTATCTATTAGTACTGATGGTGAAATCAGGCATCACTTGTATCATGTCGGGTTTAGGCTTAATTATTGGATTTGGGGGGACCATGGAGAACGACTTCCAAATTTTGACGTAGGAGCTTCAAGCAGTTCTGGTGTTGGTGTTCAATCTAATGAACAATTTGAGTCGATGAAAAACATGGTTTGTGATGGTCTCGGGGTGAATGTGCCATTCGGAGGATGGAAAGGTCCGAGGTAGGGATTTCTACAAATGTACTCCCCCTTCTCAAAACATCGCTTGAGCCCTAAGAAAGAGAGGAGAGGAAAGTGGGAGCTGGAGAGATATGAACTCACTTCATCCCATTGTTGAACCACATTAAAAATTCCTCATCATTTACCCTTGCTTATCTTATCATCACTCAAGAAACAAGAAATGTTTCTAACCTTGTGGTGTTTGGGTCTTAAAATCAAAGTTTCGGAGTTTGCACGTGGGCTATTAGGTATGTTCATGATTAAGGTTTGGAGATGGAATTTGTGCGTTAGCGCCATTTGAGCTGATTCAAGTGATGAGGAAGAGATACCATTGTTGCCAAAGGGTGTTTAAGTGGACGACATCAACAAAGATAGTTTCTCACTCCCCTTCTTTTTACTCAACTTAGGGTTTGGAATACACTATTGTACTTACTGCTTTTTACTAACCCATTTATAAATGTATGATATGTTGTATCTGTGATTTGAGTCATTCATGATGAAAAGAGTTGGAATTGTTTAATTGATTATACTTAATTTGATGACCAAATGTTACGCTAGAGCGTATTGTCAAATGCTTTGAATTGCATAATTCATTGTTCTTGGATGTTTCATCTTGTATGTGTTGTTTTGGTACTTCTTTCCATCTTTTATATGATGATGATACATGGATTAGGAAAGCTTGGATGCACAATGGAATGAACGAAAGACACTAAAACAACACAAATGTTCTTCTGATAGATCAACACGGTTCGCGTTGTTCTGACATTGCCCGTGTTAGCTTCGGTCTTGCTCTGGAAGTTTATTAAAACTACAACACTACTCGTGTTGGCCCAACCCTTCCTGTGTTAGCCTGACACTGTCAGTATTACCCACTGGTACATTCTGTTTCTTTAGTGCTTTTCACTCATTTCCATTCTCTCACTAACCTAATCCATTCTGTTACGTTTGAAGCATGTTATGAATGTCGTGTACACCAATTCTTGATGTTTATTGGATCTTTATGATAAGTATGGTGTTTTTGCATTATTTCTTGAGCTTTGATTTAACATGTTAATGATACATGAATGTGTTGATATGATTATCTAGAGAGAACTATATATTATCTACACTATTTAAATACAAATAGATTAAAGAATTATGAGTGCATACTTAGATTGGGATGTCATGCGCCTATGTGTTTGACCCATATAATACTTTCAATAATTGTTGGAAGGGAGGTTCCCTATGGAATTATGTTTGATTCCACGTAGGGTTGTGCCATTGGGTATAATTAAAAGACACATTGTATGCGTTATTGTGAGGTACTGCTTGAGGAATTCACTGAGATTTCTTAAATCTCATTCTATCATAATTTATGGTTTTTCAGATAAGCAAGAAAAGTTGAGTTATCTGAAAACAAGTTTTGGGAGCATTTGTCTCTTCATATGATCTTTTGAGGTGCTCAAGTATATCGAATCTTGGGTTTAAGTATAATTTGATTTATATTTTTTGATACTTGTACATTTGGAAGTTGTATCAACCATTTGATGTATCGATTTTTTCAGCTTAGACTTGTACGCACTTTGTATTTGGATTTTTTGTTAACTTTGACTCTTTTTGGGCCCATGGTTACAAGATAGGTATAGGATGAGTTATAATTTATACATATATGACGAGTCATTTTGAATGTTTTTATACCTTGACTTATTTTATAGCCCTGTGATTATAATTTAATCAGGGAATAGTATGATTATGTATCATAATTTTATAAGTCAATTTGGGAAAATGACTCCTTAATAGTTCGGCCAAATGAAATATGCGTATCTTTGATTACGAAATTTATGAAATCCTGTATTTTAATGGTGATCAAAATAAGTGTGTCAAATTTTGGTATCAAAGCAGTTCGACCTAGTCAGACTTAGTGATTAGTGAGTAGTTGATTAGTTGGATTGAGTCAAACTTAGTGATTAGTGAGTAATTGTTAAAACCTATTAGTACTGAGTCTGATCTGCTCAATTTTGTATAAGGTACATGACGATTGATACCCCTTATTTGCCTATTTATATATTTTTGTAACAGAAATGTAAGGAATAAGTTTCTAATCAACTTTTAGTTAAATCTTAATAAAATACAAATATTAATTATATTATAAATGTGTGAAAATTTATAAATTAAAATAGAAGTAGAGATGATAAATTGATAGTACTCTTGGTTTAGTCTAATAATATACAAAAGCATATAAATGAAAATATAAATATGTTAAAACTTGTTTCTTTTATAAAGTATGTGAAAACTTGTTTCATTGTTAACAACCAATGTTAACGCCAGCACGACACGTGTCTGTCACATCACCATTATATTGCCATGTCAACATTTCCATCAATAATTGGATGGCAATTGAATGTGGAGACTGCTTATTTAAAAAAAAGAATGTGGAGACTAAAATTGTAGATTTGATAAAATTGAGGTATCAAAATTAAAAAAAAAAAGTGAGGGGACTAAAGTTGTGGATCTAGTAAAATACGGAACCAAAAAAGGAGTTAAGCCTTTATTAAATGAGATACTTTCCCCTTGATTAAATTTTATTATATATAAGTCAACCCCGGATCTCCGATACCTCGAATGATTAGTCTCCACAGTCGTCGTGGAGGATACCTTGGTTTACCAACAAAAATATTATTAAATGTTCATTACTCTTTTAGTGAAATTTAACATTAGTTTGTAGGAAATAAATACTCCATACATTTTCTTTAAATGTCATTTTAATAGTTTCAGGTTAAATAATTACTTATGTTTCAATTATGTGTTTGACTTGTGGGACAAATTATGAGAAAGAGTGACATATACTCCCTTCGTTCCTATTCTTTGATATTGTTGGCTTGTTACAAACAAATTAATGTATTATTAATATGTGTTAGTTAAGTACTAAAATACCCTCTTTGTAGTTGTCTTAGGATAATTGAAATCAAAACAAAAGAGTATTGAGACTCTAAAAGCCTCAATAAATACAAAGAGTATATTTGGAAAATTTTGGTGAATTGTACATTGGACATTTAAAAGTACCATTGTTTTGAAAAAAAGATAAAATGTCAAAAATACCAAAGATCAGAACGGGTGGAGTATAACATAATATTAATGGGTACTAAATAATCAAAAATAAATGTAATGGGTACTAAATAGTCAAAAATAAATATAGGAAAATTATAAAGTTGTCATTAATGCTAAGTTCACCATATAATTTCATGTCTTTAATATAATTTTAATTAATGTTTAAATGAAAATCTTCCAATTAATTGTAAATATTAATTGCAGCTATTAAATGTGGATTATAAATACGTTTCTGTGAATTTTCCTCATGTATATGTTTGAATCAACTTTATACATGTGTTCACTTCAGAAACTTAAAATGCTGTACCTCATGCTATATCGTCTTCTTCCTTACTCTTACACATGCTTTCTACATTTCTTCAAATGATGCTAAGCTTCATAACAACAAAATCATGATTGACACCAATGTCATTGTCACTCCTACAATTGAAATTAACCTTCTTGTTGAATTACCTCCAATGGCAAAATGGGTTATCTTTGATTGTACTGTAGGAGGAGTCTTTAAACAAGCTCTTCAATGGATTGTTCCCGAAAATATGGTAGAGTCTTGTCATGCTCAATGGGGCCATTCAGAAGCCACTTCCAATGCATTTGATGCTCAATCAGACAGAGCCTATTCTAAAGTTTATTGGCTTGTAAAACTAGATGGTTTTTATCATAGTTGGGACAATTCTAACTGGGAAAAAAGAGCTAGTTGGCAACATTAAAAGCTAAAATTAATGATGTTGATGTTATTTATTTATATAATAAACAATTTTGATCATTTCATCTCTCATAGTCTACCAGTTCTACCTTTTTATATTTAAAAAAAATAGATATGCAACATTTTTTTCATCTAATATTTTTCATAAAATTAAAAACAATATTTTGCCAATAATTTAAATTTTGAATTTCAGCCTTAAGTCATACAGATATGTTTTTACCTTGTTCTATTTTAGTTGTACTCTCCCTCCATTTATAATTGCATGTCGTTTGGAGAAATAAAAATTGGGTAAAGATTCTCTTCATTAATTATGTCTTCCTTTACTTTTATTAATACTATAGTTTTGAGAAAAATAAAATAGTAAATAGCATTAAATGAAATCAAAATATCTTTTATACACTTAAAATATCCTAAAACTATAGTATAAAAAGTAATGGAGAGAAAAATAATCAGTTTAATTGATGTTTTATTATTTCAGCGGAACATTATCCTTTTTTACTTAATATTGTCTCTAAATAAATATAGAACCAATGGCGAATCATTATGTTACATTATGGATATATATATATATATATATATATATATATATATATATATAACAATTGAGAATGTATTTCAATAAATGATGTTACGTGTGTGATCTTATTATGTGTTTGTTATTTATTACATTTTTTTGGTCCCTCTCTTTTTATGTAAAAAATAAATTAATTGCATTTATATTAGAATTCAGCAATTAATTATATTCAGCAATCAAAAATGGAAAAAAAGTTATGGTTACACTATTTTCAATTTAACGTGCTTCTAAAATTATTATTTTTTCTCATCGAAAATTGTAATTCAAATAGTCAAGACATGAAATTTTAAGAAACTATTTCATTCATCAAATGAAAATTGATATTTTCTTCAGACATAAAACGAAAAAATGATAGTATTAAACATTATGAACTAACAATGTCTAGTATTTTGGTTTAAACTTTGTGAAAAAAATGCTTTACATAATCACTCAAATATAGAATTTAATTTTAAACTTATTAATTTATTTTTTTCTCTATGAGTTCTAGAAAAAATTGATGAGCTTTGAATTGTACTAATAGAAAGGGAAAAAATGTCAAATAAAATGGCTTGAGTTTGACGGAAAATAATGTTTCATTTAAATAATTAAGTGAGAATTAATTTGTAATCAATCACCATTTCAAATATACCGTAGACTCTAATATTAGGAAAAAAATTCAATAAAAAAAAGGACGTACTACCTTACTTTGTCTTTCATATTACTAACTACGAATTATTGTGCATACTGTACTAAAAAATAAAGACATATTTAAATCAAATATATAATTGCACAAATCACAAACTAAAAAATGATTATGATAAACAATGATTAAGGGAGAACTATTCTATAATTTTCTTATAATATTCTATTACTCAAAAATGAATCTATTTTATGTATTTGAAAATGTACCTCAAACATAAAAAGATAATGTGTCAACCAATGAGAACGTCCTTGTAGGAGTGACAAAATTTGGTTGAGGTGTAAATAGTGAAATCTATGTGGCATTTGACATGGAAGGTATTGATAGGTGAAATTTATTTTCCCCAGCAATTAACGGTTAACTAATTTGGAAATTTGATTTTATCTGTGATATAAACTTTACACGCAAAAACCTAGATCAATTAGGAAAAAATTCTAGAAAGTTTAGAAAACTTATTTTTATCAAATTGAGTGAATATATTAGCAGTCAACTAACATGGAGAACGGTTCGCTGATGATACTATTATGATGGGAAAAACTATATGGGGCAACCTTTGGAGTATCAAAGCGATCCTAAGAAGTTTCGAACTTGTGACGGGATTGAAAGTCAAATTTCATAAGAGTAAACTTTTTGGGATTAATGTTCCGGAGGATTTTATGCATTCGGCTTCAATGTTCCTTCATTGTCGCACAGAATCTATTCATTTCATGTTCTTGGGTGTTCCCGTTGGGCCAAACCCAAGTAGGAGTTCAACTTGGAAACCAGTGATTGATAAGCTTCGTAAAAGGCTTGCCTTGCGGCAAGGGCGGCATCTATCTATGGATGGTCGGGTAACTCTTATCACTTATGTTTTAAATAGCATTCTCCTATATTCTTTATCGTTCTATAAGGCGCCAAAGACAGTGATTAAGAGTTTGATTAAGATTCAAAGAGATTTTTTGTGGGGTTTTAAAAATGATGCTAGAGGTATGTATTGGGTAGCTTGAGACAAGGTGTGAAAGTCTAAGGAGAAGGGTGGCCTAGGTGTGAAAAATATTGAGTTGTTCAATATTGCTCTATTAGCTAAGTGGAAGTGGTGTATCTTGCCAGATGAAGAAGCTTCTTGGAGGGATATTCTTATGTATAGATATGGTGAGTTGGGCTCTATTTTCTTAAACTTGGTATCATCCTCGAGAGAAGGTTGGACTCTTCTTTGTAGTGGCGTGACCTTAAGAGAGTGGGGGATGAGCGGTGTTCAGAGGGGTGGTTTGAAGCGAATGTTAGAAAGGGTTTCGGCGATGATCATAATGTGAATTTTTGGCACCACTATTGGATCGGGCAGCACCGGTTGAAACAGGATTTCACTAATATTTTTGTAGGTTGTTCTAATAAGAATGTGAAGATTGTGGAATTAAGAGTGTGGCATCAGAGTCGCTGGCATTGGAATTTGTCGTCGGTTTTGAACGATGTTCAACTTCATAGTGATGAAGGGAAAGTGATGCTTGATATTTTAAGGGAGGCCAGGTGAGCTTAAATTATAATGGAGCTGGATATTAAAGTCTTCCAAACATTTTTCAGTGTGCTCTTGTTACCAATATCTACTCTCATCCGATCCAACTTTTCCAGTGGTTAGTGACAGTTATTTTTAAGATTATAAAGCCCTTGGAAGACTTCAATTCCATCAAAAATTCTGATTTTTGGATATAGATTACTTACTAATTCATTACCGGTTCGTGCTTTTTGGTGAGACGACATCATACTTAATTACAATCATGACTTTGTACAAGTCAGCATTCAAGCAGACCAATCACATAAATACACGCAGATCTCTCCAGAAATATGTGGCATCCACGTGTGCATCTAATGACATTAAGCCTGCATCTGACAGCCGAGGTTTTAAACGGTTTGCAATTAAGACGATCCAACGGTTTGGAGCAATGAACCTTGCAAAGCACACCTGGGAAGTGATCTGCGCAACCTTCGGATCTGTAATTAATAATTTTAATACATAACCGTTCAGAATCATATCAAACCAAAACTTCAATGCCCTGCCTACTTTGTTGGATCATTGTTCCCTCCTCTTACTAATCCCTTCCACAGAAACGCAGCCCTGCTTTCAAAAACCTGTATTTAATGCTAAGATATGGAAATAGTGTTGACTAAATGATCAGCATTCAAACTACCAAAGCAAACATTTAAGGAAATTTCATAACTCTATTACGAAATTGCTATAACAATCCCTGATCTTGCGCCCAACATTAGAGGCAATTTCAGAGCATTGGGTATTCTGTATATGTTAAAGAAAATTCCTATAACAATTCCTGATTTTAACGCCCACATTAAAGGCAATTTCGGCCGTAGAGCATTGCCTTTATTGTCAAACGACAGTCTCCACAATTTGTCATAAAAATATAAACAAAGAATTGTTATGCAAGATGCCACAATGGGTGGTAAAGGCAATTTCGGCCGTAGAGCATTGCCTTTATTGTACAAAGAATTGTGATAAAACTGGCAGAACGTCTGTGTCTACAAAGCGTTTAAAATTCTCTTGATTTTGTTTTGCAATTGCCATGTACAGTCTGGCTGCAGCAACGGTTAGAAAATGCTTATGCGGATTTATCAGTTAATAAAAGTCAGCTTACAGTCATACCTTGGCATCAATAAGCATACACCCCGACAAGTTATCCTGTAAAATTGAGACGACGCACCAGTTATGTCGAAGTTAGTTTTTGAACATATAGTGGAGTGTTGGATACTGAAAAGTTACTCCTAATTTATCAACAAATACAAATCATTACAAGGAACAGTTGCTACATCTCACCATATTCTGTTAACCTAACAGTTGCTACATCTCACCATATTCTGTTACTCCGCTTACGCTACAATTGTTAGTATTGTCACACAAAGGCATTGAAGTTCAAGAACAATTATATTATAATAAGGGGGAAGAAGCTAAATATTTGAAACCAGAATTGATTTAATTTCACCCAAACAATATTAGGTAATTTAAAACACATGAAACAAACCAAACATGATTCAAATCATTGTTAAATAGGGGGTATTTTGTCTTAGGGTGTCTACAACTAACAGGGTTGCTCATAAGAGATGTTACAGTATCAATGCCATCGTAAAAGTAACACTATATTGTCCATCAACACAAATTATACAATAATACCCATGTAAGTACAAAGGTTCAAAGGTTCAGGCAAATGGCTATGAAGGAATTGTTTATTTCATGGTAGTGGCCCTTTTAGATTATACTATAAACCATCACAAATCATCAATCAACACCAATTAAACAAAAAAAAACCACATGTATGCCTCTGGCCACGTATTATTACAATCATTCAAGCAAATTGATATCTGTTCTATTGACCAAAAAATTCAACCATCCAAGCTGAATCAAAGCAACTTTTAACTAATAGAATATTTGGGGGTCGTTTTTTTTAAAATCAGATACTAGAGTTCACACAACAGGTTGGTAAAAACTAATGAAATGGTTCACATAGTTACAATGGAAATGGTTCTCATAGA
This sequence comes from Astragalus glycyphyllos, assembly GCA_963573325.1. Taxonomy (NCBI): domain Eukaryota; kingdom Viridiplantae; phylum Streptophyta; class Magnoliopsida; order Fabales; family Fabaceae; genus Astragalus; species Astragalus glycyphyllos. The sequence goes on from OY754307.1 coordinate 99,181,208, forward strand.
AATGGTGGCATTATACTGGAGTTGTATTTTCAGAATTGAATTACATTTTTCAAGTGTCCCACATTTGTTACAATGGAAATGGTTCTCATAGTTAATTAAACAGAACAAGTAATCATGAATGAATCAGAATCGTCAGGCTAAGAGTCGAGAATTAAACCAACAAGTGATGGAGTTCTATTGATACCTCTATCGCAGATCTATTGATACTTCAAAAAATAGCATACTCTTCTAAGTTACCAGTAAACAAACCTCTTCCATTTTTAAAACACATTCATCAATCTTCTTAAAAAGTTCTCTTTTGCTTAAACACACCCAACACACTCTCCTTTAATTTTGCAAACCTGATTCATCCAAGAAGTACTTTCATATTTTGCCCCTAATCAGCTATCTCTGATGCTTTAGAAATCAAAGAAAAATTGTAATTTAACGAATCAAATGCAAAACATACTAACTACGAATTGGTTTAATTTCATGACAACTGTAACACCCTGGGCCCTTTTCTTACTTAGTAGGCTACCCACAAGTGTACATCATGACCTTCTCTACCCCCATGTAGAGTTTTTGCCTTCCGTGGGAGTCGAACCTTGTACCTGAGGCCTAAGTACAAGTTCAATGCATTCCCACTACCAATCGAACCTGGTAGAGTTTTTTGCCTTCCGTGGGAATCGAACCTTGTACTCTGGGGCTTAAGTACAAGTTCAATGCATTCCCACTACCAATTGAACTACTAGCTCAATTGGTAGTGGGAATGCATTGAACTTGTACTTAAGCCCCAAAGTACAAGGTTCGATTCCCACGGAAGGCAAAAAACTCTACATGGGGGTAGAGAAGGTCATGATGTACACTTGTGGGTAGCCTACTAAGTAAGAAAAGGGCCTAGGGTGTTACAAAAAAAAAACACCCTAAATTTTTAATTGTCGTTAAAATCGAGTACGTGTTTCATATTTACAATATCAGAGGTGTACCGATAAATTTGGATTAGCTATCGGAATACAAAGCTTCCAATCGGCTCATAATCTACATAAATCCAAAACTTTAGAGATGGTACATATCCTAATAAAATATAAACATCCTATACTAGATCCTTCAAAAGGCATATTAGAGTCTTCATGAGTCCATCATATGTCCTCGACTTGAAATACCGCTTCGACTTGCTTGCTCGACTAATCTGAAAACCACAACAAATAAACAGTGAGATTTAAGAAAATCTCAATGAGTCCCTCTCTGGTATAACACCATCCCTCTTCCTATACCTATTGTATCTTTACTTTCCTATCATTCATCTAATTGGGACTTTACCTCCCATTCATTTTCCTCTATTGAGACTTTACCTCTCAATAATTCCTCTAATTGGGACTTTACCTCCCAATAATTCCTCTAATTGGGACTTTACCTCCCAATGATCCTTTTTCCTATATTGAGACTTTACCTCTCAATGTTCCTCTAATTGGGACTTTACCTCCCAATGCTCCTTTTATTGGGACTTTACCTCCCAATACTCCTCTTTACATATCAATCAACATTCATATCATTCAATCATTCACATACTCATTAATTCATTCTAGTTAATAATCAAAATTTAACCAAATTCATCAAGCTCATACATACAAGTTACTATGAAATAATCAAGTAATTCCACAAGCAACTTATTGACAGAATTTTCAGCAAACATACAGCTACTTTGGTGATTTAATTAACATATCAAACGATATCGAAATTTAGCAAACGACCACTCTTTGGAAAGCTTAGAGTGTCTAGTTTATAAATATAATTTTTATTTATTTGTTTGTGCAGTCAAACAGTACAGTTTTTCAAAATAAGACTTAGGGGTACAGAGACAAGACAGCACTTTTTGTTCAACTTGCAACTCAGTTTTATACATCAATTCTTAATCAAATTTAGTGAAACCAGTGCCTACTTTGTAAGAAATTAAGTCTAGTTTACAACAAGACAGAAATCATTCAAAAATGAGTTCTATAGAAAACGTTACGAGCAGAATACCGAACCTATACCGAAAACTGTCTCAGATTTTGGACCTAACTTACAACATCTATATCTTTAGCTATACTCATCTAAAATCATTCAAACCAGTGCCAAAACAAAGGAAATCAAGTGTAGTTTCTAACAAAACAAACCACACAAATTTTGGACAACCAGAGAGTTCACAATCACTAAAAAACCAAAACTATACCCATACATGTTGGAAGACAGCACTTCAGTTTTTCATCAAACAGTTTATATGCATGTCACTACATTACCAATTGATATTCTAGCTACAAGCTCAAAACTCAACATAACATTCAATTAACTAATCACCAATCAATTTATCAACATCCTCTCAAGTATTCATGAACATTTACCAACTCACATTTATAAAAATACTAATTAGCTAAAAGAATAGGTGAAGAACTCACTTGTAGTTACTGAAATAAAAATCAAATGCAAGCAAGATTGAAGTCCTAAACACCAACACAAGCTCCCCAAGACCCAATTTAAGTTCGGCTCCTAAGTTCACTCCTTGGTCACACCAATCAACAACATAGCTTCCCAAATGCCCAAGACAAGTTGCCAAACCAGCATGCAAGTACTCCAAGCTCCGATCTACCTCCATTGCTCGTTAAAACCACATGCAACACACCTAATTTACTAAAAATTCCCAGCAACCCATTTCTTTCTCCTAGTGGTCCTTGAGCTCGAAATGTAGCTCTCAAATGCTGCCCCTATCATCAATGAACCAGCTCATGTGTTCCTCTAGCCCTCCTTGAAACCATAGCTTCTCATTCATCCATTTTCTTTGACATGCAAGTCCATTAGGGAGCTTCAAGGAAATGGGTTTTTAGGTTGTTCTAAAACTCTGTTTTGAGAGGAATTTGGGTGAGAAATATCATGAATGTTTAAGTGAAGATGATGAAGGTAGTGAGTTTGAAGTTGCAAGAACCATTTTTGGAGTTGGAAGAGGAAGAATGCTTAAGCTCGCTAACTTCTCCCTTTCTTTCTCTCATTCTCAATCTCTCTGTTTCTCTCCCTCGACAATTCTCTCATTTCTTTCACTCTCATAAATGTGTTTTTTTTTACTTGGAAAATGGAAAAGTGAGGTTTGTGAGTGAGTGTTTTCATTTTCCTTCGGCTGAAGTATTTTACAAAATGATGGGCTGGGCTTTTGAGTGTTGATATGGGCTGTTATCCTAATTTTTACTAGACACCACCCCTTATTTCTAATATACTTAAGTAACTCTAATAGTAACTCAATCACATAGAAAAACTCAATCAAATAATTAAATCACTTAGCCAACAAGGTAGTTAAATTACCTACTAACCAATGTAACTAGAAACAAGGAACTTGGGGATGTTACAACAACAAGCCATATATAATTTAATTCACATGAAACTCAGCAAGCATCATTCACATCGTTGATCAATATCTATCCGTAAAGAATGAAACTACAAAGCTGCAATGCCGTCGTACCTATGTGGCGGTGTGATTGGTCACTTAACGAGAGGTCCATCTTGAGGAGCCATGAACCTTTCTCGAGCAGGACGATCGAGGTTGTCTCGCCATTGAACCAAAAAACCACTCGCTGAAATCTGAACCAAAAAACCATTGAGAAAGAGAGCAATGGTCAACAAAGTCTTCTCGCCGTCAAAGGCAAGCTACTTCCCATTCAACATAGAGTTGTACGTCTCTTGGACTCTATCTAACACTTTTCCTAGAGCACCCTTACCTTCAACAGGGTGTCCAACTTCGAAGTGAACTATTGTATATATAGATGTGCACAAAGAATGTTGCAAAGAAAATACTAAAACAAAAATCAAAACCAAAAGAGGAAATAGAATAAAAGCAAAATTAGGGAATCAACTAAAAATCCTGATTCAAAACACAAATGCTCAAAAATGGCTCAGAGTTAAACAAAACATATCTTCATATTCACAAACGAAAACTGTTTTCAAACAATAATTAGGTTAATTTAAAAGATGGAGTCCTTAGCTGCCACACAATCAGATCTTAAAGATGCATAATAAACTTTGATTTTCATATCAAGAACATGAATCAGGTATCAGAAAATTTCCATGAGTTTTCGATTTGGGAATATAGCTCAGTAGATTACATACCTGAGAATGTTGCGTTCATTCCCTGAGAAGACTTGACCTCCATGCGTTGTTATTTGGCTTTCTACCGTAGAGGGGGAATCAGAACCGTTGAGCGATAGTCACATCGCTGATTTGAAGAAAACCATAAAGTCACTGATCTGGTCTGTCATCTTGCGCGCTTTGAAACGGTGAAGCAGAGGAAAAGGGAAGTTCACTTTATAGGGACTTGGCTTTTAATAATGCCTTTCCATTCCTAATTAAAAAACCCTTTCTTAAACTAATTTTGGACTGATTCATAATTAAAAACATCGTTCATCTCTAAAATTTTATCTAATTAACAAAAAACCATTTGTTGTTAAAAATTTTCATAAATTCAATTTTTGTCTACATATATATTTGTTTGATTACAAAGACACAACATATGTAAAAAAATTATAACAAAAGGAAAAAATATAACATTAATTTTTAAACAGTATTTAAAATTCGTTCGTGAGATTTTGCCAAACCGCTATTCGATGTGAGTATTTAATACGGTAATGAAATCAACAACCCACAAGTTCATAATATGTGAATATTCACGCATTTAAAAAATCAAGGTTTCAGTTTTCCCTAAATTGAACTGTATTTATATAATATAATCATTCATTTTTAAACAATATTTAAAAATCATTCGTGGTACTTTGCCAAACCGCTATTCGACCAAGTAATTGATACGATAATGAAATCTATAAGTTGCAGTCGTAGTCCAGCAACATATCTCAAAGGTTAAGACGTGTGAGAGGGCAACGACTCAGTATTAGCTTTATATACAGATGAAGGTAATTAAAATGCATATCGGATTTCGTGAATTTGTACCTAATGATTCTATTTGGAAGCCAATATCAAGTAGTTTCAACCATATGCGCTAATTATGTGATGTTGCTTAGAGATCAGTATTTATTCTTCGAAATCGCCACAAATCCTCCAGGATCGACTAAAGTATAACGTAGAGGGAAAAAAAGATGTGATTTTGAAAATATTTAACGAAAAAATTATTTTTAGAAGGAGTTGTTTGTGTGTTTTGTAACAACTTCAGAGACGAAGTCCAACATCTAATTCTAGATTGTGATTTTTCTCATAAGGTGTGGAGTGAAGTTGGGCGTTAGCTCGATATAAAAATCGATCTGCCTAGTTCCTATAACTTAACACTTTATCCTATTTGGCAACTTCTGTAGAGGGAAAAAAGCTAAGAAGGTGCGGTATTTTCTCTGGTTGACAACATGTTGGTGTCTCGGTTAGCCCAGAAAGGAGTTTATTTTAGAGGAGAAGAAGCCAAGATTGATTCAATTTTGACGCATATCAAGTACTTGTCTTGGTGTTGGTTTATTTTTGGGAAAGAAAGAGATTCTAGCTTGTCTCTGCCACTATGGTGGAACGATGCTCTTACTTGTATCAACAATTTCTTATTTCCTTTTTGTATTCGTGGTTTTGAGCATCCCTAATGCTATGATCAATGAATCATTTCTTATCGAGAAAAAAAAACTAACATATATATTAAAATGGAAACGATGCTAATTTTGTAGTGTTCGTTATATAAAATTTCCAAAATAATAATTTCTTGCACAAAATACCTTAGCTAAATTTGAGAAACGTTTGTTCGGATAATCTAATCGAATTCCAAGTATTAATTCTGGCAATTGATTTCATTATAGACAATCACAATCCACATTTAATATGTGTTGAATATTTTCAACTGTGTTATATGTATTTATGACAAAATTGCTCCCGAAGTTCTTAACTTAATTTCAAATTTCAAATACGTCTGTTATCCTCTTTTTGAGTATCCCATTTGATTCAGTTAAAAAAAGTCTATGTGTCTGTTACAATGATGATGTAGAGAAAGTGGGAAATCCAAATAAGCATTCACTACAAGAATTTCGGTAATTTCCGGCGGACAAAATCCGTCGGTAATGGCCAAAATCCGCCGGAAATTGGGCATTACCGGCGGATTTTTTCCGCCGGAAATCCGCCGGTAATTCACTCGTCGGTAATGGTTACCGGCGGAATTTCCGCCGGTAATTACCGGCGGATTTTTCACATTACCGGTGGATTTTTCCGCCGGTAATTACCGGCGGATTTTTCACATTACCGGCGGATTTTTCCCTCGGTAATTACCGGCGGATTTTCCGCCGGTAATGTGCATTACCGGCGGATTTTAAAAAAAAAAAAAATTTTAAAAAAATTTTAAAATTTAAATAAGAATTTCGTTTTTTAAAATTTAAATGTTAATGTATCTAAATTTTGCCCATATTTCAAATTTTCCCTTGTATTTGTACCGGTTGGGGTGATAATGAAGAAGTAGGAAGGAATGAAAGAGAATATGTGAGAATAAGAATGAAGTGTGAAGAATGAAGGAGTGAAAATGAAGAATGAAGGAGTGAGAATGAAGAATGAAGGAGAGATGAGAAGTATTAAAATTGGAGAGAATAGGAAAAAAGAAAAAGAATGAATGAGTGAGAATGAATAAGAATGAAGAAGAAATGAGAGATGTATAGAGAAATTTATGTAGATTGGAGAGTGTGAGGAAGAAGAAGAAGAAGAAGAAGAAATATAAGATAGAGAAAATGTATAAGAGAAAGAGAAGGAAATAAAGAGTGAAATGAGAGAATGAGAGGAGTGTAGGAGAAAGTTTTATTTATAGGTGATTTTTTGAAATTACCGGCGGTTTTTTTTCCCTCCGAATTTTTCCGGCGGATTTTTGAAATTACCGGCGGACTTTTTTCCCTCCGAATTTTACCGGCGGATTTTTGAAATTACCGGCGGATTTGAATTTTTTTTTTTTTGCGAAATCCGCCGGTAATTTCAAAAATCCGCCGGTAAAAACCGGCGGAAAATTACCGGCGGAATTTTGAAATTACCGGCGGATTTTCGTAAAAAAAAAAAAAAAACTTTTTTTTACAAAAATCCGCCGGTAATTTCAAAAATCCGCCGGAAAATTACCGGCGGATTTTCGTAAAAAAAAAAAAAAAAAAAAATTTTTTTGTACGAAAATCCGCCGGTAGTTTCAAAAATCCGCCGGAAAATTACCGGCGGATTTCGTAAAAAAAAAAAAATTTTTTTTTTTTTTTTACAAAAATCCGCCGGTAATTTTCCGGCGGAATAAATCCGCCGGAAATGTACCGACGGAAAAAATCCGCCGGAAATTCATGTTTTTCTTGTAGTGATTTAGTTAACAAAATTGCAATCTTCTTCCTTATGTGAAAAAACCCCAGAATAAACCCAAAATTGCAATCTCCAAATTAAAATGGCAAAATTGCAGTCTTCATTTTACGTAACTTTGTGTGCGTTTTCTGAAATATTTAGTGCAATTTTCGAAACTTTTTTCAACAAGCAATCTGTATTTTTATAAAACATACAAGCAAATGCAATATTCACATATGAAAGTGGAAAATGAAGATTTGGGTTCCAAATAAAACTAAAATCTTTAATTGCTTCATATCTATCTCTTTTCTTTTGCTCTAGATCTATTTCGTTTTGATAGAGAATTATGGGTTTCAAAATTGGCAGATTTATCCCTTTTGTTTTGAGTAGAAAATTAGATTTTAAAATTGGTATCAAAAACAGGCTTCAAAAAATGCCCATTGTAATTAAGTTTATTACATGGTACTACCTATTGTGAGTTTTGAGCCATCATGAAGAAGTAGGAGAGGATTAAGATTTGGGTGTAGGAGAATATGAAAATCTTTGTATGATGAGTAGGGTTCATGATGAAGAAGATGAAAATGATTTTTTAACTAAAGATGAAAATGATAAATAGGCTCACAATTTTATTATATTCTACTTTTAATTAAAATTAATTAAAAAGTAATCATCCGCAAATATAACTGTCATGTAAGCATAATTAACAGATAGCACAATAATAATCACATTAGCATTTTTTTAAGGACTTGTACAGAGACCGTGAAATGGGTTAACGCTGCTAACATTTTAAAACTTAAAAGACTAGATTGGGGACAAAAACTTAAGTCAAAAATTGAAATTAAGTTTGAAATGTAATGGAAGCAGATCTCGGTCAAGCAATGGGCCGAGATGCTCACAAAGCTGAGAAGATGGGGCACTCCAAGTGTGATGTCGAGATGCTCTGGCTCGCATTCAGCCGGCAAGGGTGTGGTACTTGCACACACTCTAATGCTTAAGTCAGCATTCGGAATAGGTGATATGCGGTAATGAATGTGCACATGTCGCACTAATGAGGGTGCATATTTACAGGCGGAAGTATCAAAAAGGTGGGTGAAATCGTGGTTGCGGGATTCAAGGATTTGATCACGCGTTAGGAGTCCTTTTGAGGCCTAATAGTCATATTGTCCTCTTAGTGAGTACGTTTGCTGATAGGCTTTGACCAATCCAGAACAGTTGTCCCCCAAGTCGAGGTGGTCCTAAGAGGAGGACCTCAGCTTGAAGTTCTATTTTTGGGTGGGATATGACTACGAGGACCACAGTTCCTAGTTATGGTTGCTTGATGTTGGTAGGTTATCCATGGTGTACAGCTCGACAGACATCTGGACTTTTTGTCTTTCATGTCGCCAAAGAAGGGAGATAGTGTGCTTATGGACTTTCCATGTGGACTGTAGACAGATGTCAATTGGAGAAACAAGAATTTCTGCGTAGGACTTTGTACATGCTTAAATATGGCGTGAGCAGTGTGAGTGACAACTGTCACTTCCGTTAATTTCTCTGTAGTTATGAGAAATATCCCTTCGTTTGTACTTTCGCTGAATTTTACTTGGAAATTATTGTTTGGTCTGTCCTCATTCTTCTGATATCATTCTCTATAATTACAAGAAATATCCCTTCGTTTTTAATGATTCTTCCAAGATCATTAAAATTTTCTCGAAAATTCTGTCTCCTTTGGTAGATTAGCCCGTGATAGGGGGATGCCCCCATTATATTAGTATAGTTGTGGTGAGTTTCTTATGATCTCCCCTGATATGGGCTTCCTCTGTAGGTTCTAGATACGTGTGAAACTTTTAACTCAGATGAGGCGAGATTCTTCCTCAACTAACGATCTTTCACCCTCTGACCGAGAAGTATGCTCTTCTGTTGGGAGTCGAGGATTTATGTACTGCGATAGTTTGGATCCTCAGTATTGGGTTTCCCGGGAAGTCATTTCTCGGAGCAGCATTTTCCGAGAAAATGACTCTTCTATTCTGGCCGATTTTCAGAATAAGGTCGCGATAAACAGGCGTGAAGAGTTGGACCTCGAGGAGTTCCATACGGGACAACAGTGTGTAGTCTGGTTAATCATGGCCTGGGGTCTTTCATTAATTCGGCTAGGATTACCGAGGTCGGAGTCCGTCCTCTTTTACCCCTTTTCAGCGAAGATTCCTTGAGGCCTTGCGGGTCGCCCCTTCATAGATTATCCCTCTGGACTGGGGTTCTCTGCGAGCATATGAACAAGTAACGCGAGTCTTTGAACGCCCCATGTCAGTAGAGTTGTTTTTGTATTTTTTTGATGTGATGCGAAATCCTGAAAGGGATTCGAGGAAGATTTTTCCAAGCTACATAGACTTAGTGGTTGGGTCTTCCGAAAATCCTTTTACCTCCTGTTTGATAGATGGTTTTGCAGGCAAATTTTTCCTCGTTCAGCCGCGAAACTTGGATGCCCTCAAGAAAATTGGCTTAATCAACGATTTTGGCAAATTGATCTCTCCGTTCTTTCGCTTCAGCTAGTCCTTGGACCATTTCAAAAAAACCTCTCAAGTTTTACACTCGGTCTTCTTCTTAATTGAATGGTGTCGGCGTCATTAGTCTGAAACTTATTCAGAAAAGGGCGTCCATGTTCCATGGCGATCCTGTGATTATCACTCGAGCTGTGGCCATGGAGCCTCTCGGAGTTGTGATTGATGGTGTGGTTGGTATGCATATTCTAATATTGGGATTTATTTTTTGACTATTTTCCTCGCTAATCTCCTTTGTACTTCGTCTTCAGCAACAATGAACCTCTTAATACTATTTGCGAGCTGAGCGAATCTGCTACCAGGTCTGTAGTTCCTCGTACTCCTTGTTCCTTGCTTCGGGATCATAACCCGGTGGCCGGTTCCTAAGGAAGACCTCATAAGGGAAAATAGGTAGTTGATTCGGCTCTTTCTACTCAGGCTTCGCCTAGTGCCGTGGTGAAGAGACATCATCTTGAGGTGGATGGCAAAGCTGTGATGCCAACCATGAAGGCTTCTCCTCCCAAGAATCTAAGGTTCAACGATTCCGAGTGTGACTCGGAAGCTGTCGAGGAAGATATCTCTGATTGTGAAGATGTCATCCTGGAGTGGAACACCCATTTCCCTAAAATAATTTAATAAAGAAATTTTACGGAAAATTAGAGGAACTTCTTGAAATAAATTAAAATAATATGAATAATTTTTTTAAAAGATTTACATATTGGATTTGACTAATTTATCCGCACTCGGGAAAAAGGCGTCACATGCATCGTTTATTTTCCTTTACATTCAACAAAGACTTATAATGAATTTAGTTTAAATAAAAATACACTGAAATAAACCCCATCGTCCCGACATCACACCTAGTCAGAGTTTGACACCATATAATCATAAGGACATGAGAACTAGCATCCCATATCCAAAAGTGTCCCACTAAAATGGACTTCTAGCCAAGGCACATAACCCATAACAATTATCTGAAAAATATGGTTGTACGATAAGAATCACATTCAAGCTATATTAAGGCGATAAGATAAACATCAAAGCTGACACTTGTCCCATTTAAGTTAAGCAAATAATAAAGTCAGTGAAATATCATACATGAGAAAAAATGTACTTTAAAATAAACATAAGTTATACCTTTTTCTTAAGTTCAATAAACTACAAGTTAATGAGTACGAAATCAGAATGTATAGTACATATTATTGGTAAAAGGTTGAAATCGACAAACTCTTATATTAGGTAAATCAAGCAAGTCATTACAAGCATCAATTTCAACATAGATAATCACGATTTACAAATCGGCATAAATTATAAATCCTCACAAGTCACGAAGGTATGATATGCATGTCTCACTCAGCAAACACAAACTCTCCCTAGACTCAAGTCAAAAAAAAGAGAATCATCTTTGCCTCACCCTAGGGCCAGATGACTCGGACTCGATGACACATAACAATACATCATGAGCACCATCTTCACCTCTCAGGCTAGGTAGCTCAGACTCAATGAAACTAAGTGAGTTATATTATCACTTACTCAGACTTGAAGACTCTATTCACCTCTCATAGAGTATCTAACTGAGACTCAACCACACTAGGTCACTACGGCATCACTTGAGCACCGAATTGCCTCTCACAGACTTGGTACTCAGACTCAAAGATACTAGGTTTTCCATAACACGACTCGATATTATTCTCGCTTCTCGCATGCTAGGTGACTCAGACTCAAGGATAACATATTACAACACGCACAACCACATAGCACAAACACAGTGTAGTCCCAATATCACCCGAGCACCATTCTCACCTGTTACAGACTAGGTAGCTCATCACAATGATATAAAGTCATAATCATATATCACTTAGTATAATCAAAATAGTAACAAAGACACGCCTGTTATACCTACACCTTTTGTTATTTCAAATTCATTTGAAATTTAATTACTCACTCTAATTCTGCTGTTTTCACTTTTAATATAGCATACAATAATTTTAAATATCAAATATTACACTACTTGTTGGCTCTTTTAACAAATACTTATTGCAGCAATTTTATTTTATATTCATAATAAATCAATCGTTCAAAACATATCAACTTATGACTCAAGTCTCAATTCCGATAAATGACAACCACACCAAGACAATTCAGTTTAATCAGTTTCTACAAACATACTAACAACATTTAATCATGCATGAGTATCAGATCGACATATCACATAGGATATTCAATTGACTCTGCAACTCAGGAGTTCAATAAAAGCAAACACGTACAAAACAATACACATAATAAACATAAATGCAACCGTCATTATTAATAATTAAACTATAAATCAAATGCTAGCTTCACAACAATCTCTTACGTGTTGGCCTCATAAAATGAGGCCATATGCATATTTAATTAGGTGTTTAAGGGATTAATTAGTTGAAATCCCTACAAACTTAATGATACCCTACAGCCCAAATATAACCCAAAGATCATCTCCGTACCTGGTCAGACGATCTCGTATGATATAGAATTCAATGGATTTTCGGCACGACTGTCGACACAATAGAGGATTTGATATTTAAATTGTTTGGAGACGGGTTCACAAGACTAAAGAAATGTCGATATGGTAGAGCAACGACAACTTCGACGTAATGCACTAACGAGTAGCACTTTCTAAAGGATCTTACGAGATGAATCCAACAAATGATGACATCCACTTTTTTTGGAACGGAAATCGTAACAGTAGGGATCGTAGAAAAACAATAGCTTGATGGGTTCCAAAATAGACTTCTCACACATGAGTCATGCCTCCAAGTTCAGAATGACATGAATTGCTAAATTCCAAATAGGCACGAGACTTGTAAGTTGTAACCTTGGAAATGGCAATTAAATGCCACATTGTGAGTAGAGATATATACAAGCTTCACAATATTAGAAACTTGACTTAGCATGTAGGATAGACCATCGAATTTGATCTTGACTTTTCCTTCACGTCTTATAATCTTATAATATTAATATTTATAAAATAACTAGTAGGATACCCGTGCATATGCACGGGTGTCGTCACGTTTTTTTATGAATGAACTTAGACATAGTTTAAATAGTCTGAACATTACTCCGTGAAAATAAAGACAAATTTTAAATAGATAAAAAAGGAGTCTCAAATAAAAAATAGATAAATATTAAAATCTAAAAATATAGAAGTATCTTTTAAAAACAATCTGTGCATTTATCCGGTGTATTATATACCAGTGAAGTATTTTTATATATCAGTGTTTTTATCCCGTGTTTTTTTATATATCAGTGCAACTATTCTATGTTTATATATATATATATATATCATTGCAGTTATCCCGTATTTTTTTATATATCAGTGTAGTTATCCCGTGTTTTTTTTATATGTCAGTGCAGTTATCTCATAGTTTCAATTGATTATTTTAGTTGATTAGTAGATTATAATAGATAGTAAAAAATTAGATAGTAGATTATCAATAAGAAATACTTATCCTGTGTTTTTATTACATATCAATGACAATTATTTATCTTTTTTGGGTATCAGTGACAAATATTTGTCACGTGTGTTTTAAATATTAATCAGTAGTTTAAATAGTCGTTAAGTCTTCTTGTTTTTTTAGATAATAATCTCGTGTTTTTTATATATCAGTTCAGTTATCCCGTGTTTTTTTTATATATATATCAGTGCAGTTATCTCGTAGTTTCAATTGATTAGTAGATTATAGTAGATAGTAAAAGATAGTTAGTAGATTATCAATAAAAAATATTTATCCTGTGTTTTATTATATATCTGTAACAATTATTTGTCCTTTTTTAGGTATTAGTGACAAATATTTGTCACATGTGTTTTAAATATTAATCAGTAGTTTAAATAGTCATTAAGTTTTCATTTTTTAGATATTAATCTCGTGTTTTTTTAATATATCAGTAAAGTTATCCAGTGTTTTTTTTATATATTAGTGCAGTTATCTCGTAGTTTCAATTGATTATTTTAATTGATTAGTAGATAATAGTAGATAGTAAAAGATAGATAGTAGATTATCAATAGAAAAGATTTATCCCGTGCTTTATTATATATCTGAGACAATTATTTGTCCTTTTTTAGGTGTTAGTGACAAATTTTGTCACATGTGTTTTAAATATTAATCAGTAGTTTAAATAGTCATTAAGTTTTCATTTTTTAGATATTAATCTCGTGTTTTTTTATATATCAGTGAAGTTATCCAGTGTTTTTTTATATATGAGTGCAGTTATCTCATAGTTTCAGTTGATTATTTTAGTTTTTTTAGATAAGCAAATTGATTATTTTAGTTTATTAGTAGATTATATTACATAATGGGAAAAGAAAGTGGGTAGGTTTGATTTGAATTTCGAAAATTGAAAAAAAAAGGAGAAAGTTGAAAAAAAAAGTGGGAATGAGAAGGTCACATATGTTTTAAATATTAATCAGTAGCTTAAATAGTCATTAAGTTTTCTTTTTTTAGATATTAATCTCGTGTTTTTTTATGTATCAGTGAAGTTATCCCGTGTTTTTTATATATTAATGCAGTTATCTCGTAGTTTTTGTTGATTATTTTAGTTTTTTTAGATAAACAAATTGATTATTTTAGTTGATCAGAGTAGATTATAGTAGATAGTGAATAAAGAAAGTAGGTGGGTTTGATTTGAATTTCAAAATTCGAAAAAAAAAGGAGAAAGTTGAAAAAAAAAAAGGGGAATGAGAAGAAAGTGCATTGGGAGAAGAAATTTGAAAAAAAATTGATAGTAAATTACAATGTTGCCCTTAGTTAGATGAGTTGTTAAGTAAATATGGACACTTGTTTAGGTAATAATTTAAGCGTGGTTTGTTTGTATAAATAGATATTAGATAGATAGTAGATTATCAATAAGAGATATTTATCATGTGTTTTATTATTTATCGTTACAATTATTTGTCCTTTTATAGGTATTAGTGACAAATATTTGTCACATGTGTTTTAAATATTAATCAGTAGTTTAAACAGTCATTAAGTCTTATTGTTTTTTTAGATATTAATTTCGTGTTTTTTTATATATTCAGTACAGTTATCCCGTGTTTTTTTATATATCAGTGCAGTTATCTCGTAGTTTCAATTGATTATTTTAGTTGATTAGTAGATTATAGTAGATAGTGGAAAAATAAAGTGAGTGGATCTGATTAGAATTTTGAAATTTGAAAAAAAAGTATAAGAAAGTAGGAAAAAAGTAGGAGTGAGAAAAAAATTTGAAAAAAGGTGTGATAATAAATTACGTCATTAGTTAGATGAGTTTAAGTAAATAGGGAGGCTTGTTTGAGTAATTTAAATGTGGTTTATTTGAATAAATAGATATTAGATTACATAGTAAATAGGAGTTAATTGTAAATCATTTAATATTAATTTAATTATATTATACTATATTGTAGATTAAAAAAATTGGGAAAAGAAATATTTTTAAATAAAGGGTGTGGGGCCACAAATAGTAGATGTGTAAAAAAATGAGAAATATTGGGAAATGTGAAATTGAAAGAAAGAGAGAGAGTTAGAAAGGAAGAGAAAATAGAATTAAAAAATAAGAAATAGTGTGGTGATGTGTCAAAAAATGAAGATGTCCAAAATGGTATTTTTGTAAGTTGTTTGCTTGATTAAATAGGAGTGAGAAATATTGGGAAATGTGAGATTGAAAGAAAGAGAGAGAGTTAGAAAGGAAGAGAAAATAGAATTAAAAAATAAGAAATAGAGTGGTGATGTGTCCAAAAATGAAGATGTCCAAAATGGTCTTTTTGTAAGTTGTTTGTTTGATTAAATAGATATTAGATTAGATAGATAGATAGATTAGATAGATAGATTAGATTAGATTAGATTAGATTAGATTAGATTAGAAGATGAATCATGGGCTGACAACGAATGAAACCCTCCACACCAAATCTATATCTATCTATATATCTATATAAATTACTAAAATAAGCTTTTTTAGAGGTTCTAAGATGCTCCTCCATATTTTCAATTAATATTAGAAATTAAAACTCAATAATTTGCTTTTGTTAATAAATCTCCATTCAACATTTATGACATCCAAATAGTGGTGTTAAATATTACTTAATTAACAATTATTTAATATCATTATATCGTTATAATAAATTTTTTTCCAAAATATCATATTAATATCCAAATTCATATATTTAGTAAAAAAAATTCATTAGTTTACAAGATGTCAACTTCAATTTATAGTTTTTTATAACAACAACAAAAATTATGACTATTTTTATAAATTTTTGCCATTAGTAATATAGTCATTTCATTTTTTTTACCCTCAAATTTAGAATTTTCTATGTGTGCCTTGGACTTTCGTATATTTCTTCAATTTTCCATGACAATTTTCTATAATTATTAAATTTAATATTTATAATTCATTTCAAATTACACAAATCAACCTCATTCTATGGTAAAGCCAATTTTTATTTTAAAGGGATTGCCTTTTCGTGCCTCTCATAGTAAGGGTAACTTAAAAATATCATACCTCTTAATTAGTTGTTGATGAAATAAACGTGATGATTGCTGATGACAATGAAAAATGATCACTGTGAGTTTTTCTCCCTTATTGATTACTATTCATTACTTCATATTTTGATTTTGGTTGCCTTTTGGTGTCTCTAAATTATTATTTTTATTAGCACTAATTATTATAGTTGGTTTTTAATAGAAATTAGTTACAATCTTTTCATTTTCCTTCACTTTAAGTCTTTTTTCAAAAATACCATAAATACCTAAGAAGAGAGGTCACCACTTATCTTTTCATTTTTTTTACAACACTTTTGTTTGGTTGTTACATCACTTATGTCAAAAGTTTGGTTTCTCCATCACTAATATTCAAGCTTGAAGAAAACCATTGTAGTGGTTGGAGTTCCAAAAAATTTGTGTGTAAATCTGCCTTTTATTCATAAGTTTTTATTGATTGTTGATTAAGTATTGAGTTTGTTATAGCTTTCAAATTGCAGTCAAGGGAGGGAAAATGAAGATTACAGATTAAACGGAGAGAGAAGAAATTGAAAAGGCAAAACAAATTATTTGAGCTTCATGTTCTAGACAATTCTAACGTAGTCAAAAAGACAAAAAGAACAACTTGGATTAGTTAGTACTGAGTCATGCAATTGAACAACTTTTTATCAAGCTATAAAAAGAGAGAAGATTGAGTTTACATGGAGAGGGAAGAAATTGAAAAGGCAAAGCAAATGATTTGAGCTTCATGTTCTAGACAAATCTAATGTAGTCAAAAAAACAAAATGGAAAACTTGGATTAGTTAGTGAGTCATACAATTGAGGAACAATTTTTTGTCTTGCTATAAAAATGTATGGATTATGTTTAATTTTAATATTTTCCTTTAAAAATGTTTAATTTTAATAGCTTCCATTAAGTTGAATGATGTGAAATATTAATGTGAAATATTTCTCTTTCAGTGCATACAAGAATTTCAAAGGTCTACTAACTCATAAAATAATAATTATTATCCAAATTAAATTATTTTATCAAAATTTTAAACTTCAATTTAGATTAAAATGTTTAGCGTGAGGCATCAACCACTTCTAACCACTAATTATATCTCTAATAATTACATTTTTTTAACCCTTCATAAATTGTATCTCTAATAATTACATAACTTTTTAGCATAATAATTATAATTTCATGTTATTTAATCTAATAGTAATGCATTACATGAAAAGTCGTCTATTTTATTTATTGCTATCTATTTAATTACATCAGTTTTTCTCCCAGTAAATACATGTGTTATCAGTTATAAAATATGAGTTGAGCAAAAAAAATGTTATAGAATATGATTAGTTAACGTGGCATCCGCTTATAACTATAATTGGTATTTTTGTGAATTATATCTCTAACAATTTTTTCTTTTTCAAAATATATTTCTCTAAAAATATAGAACCCGATGAGTATAATTACATAGACCTATATATTTCTAACAATAATTAATCCTTTATGAATTATATCTTTAATAATATAATAATAATAATGCACTTCATGGACATTCGACCCTTTTAAAATATAAAATTATTTTTTTGTTCTACAAATATTATAATATTCCTTTAAGATTTTCATTTTAATTAACTGTTTTAAAGTGCATAATTATATGGAAAGTCGACCACTAAAATAATGTGGTTATGTATCTGTTGTTACAATAGCATAATATTTCTTTTAGATTTAAGATGTTTGAATCATGCGTTTTATGATTTCACAACCTCTGTTGTTATATAATTTTGTTTGTTTGAATTTGTAAACATTGTCTACTATTTTGCATTCATATTGTGCTTACTTATTTATAATTTTTTTTAGAATCCTTTATTTAAATGAAAGTGAGCTCAATTGAAAAAAATTAGTGTATAGTTGTACTATAATTTGAAAGTTGGCTAAAACATTCGAAAAATATAAATAAACGATAAGTATGCTAAAATTATATCCATGTTGCTCAAAATTAGATGAGTACTATTGCAACATTTGGTCTGTTGCAAGAGAGAAGTGGTGAATAATTCATTAAAATTCTAAAATATTAATACAAAAATGGTGAATAATCTAAGTTTCTTAAATTTCATTTTGTTTCTACTAATATTTCTTTTTTTTGGACTCAAGTTCCTATCATATTTCTAACATCATATAATACTAAACAAATTTATATTCAATTTAATTTGCATTTTCTTTGTTTTTTTTCAAATTTAATATGTTAATAAATTGTGTAAATATTATTATTTCTTTATTTTAAATTTAATATTTATTAAAAAATATTTGTAAAAACCCGTGCAACGCACGGAGATATCCCCTAGTAAATTACTAAAGGAAGCTTTTTTTGAGCCTCTAGAAAGCTCCACATCATTCTCATTTATTTTTCAACTTATATCTCAACATTTTTTCCTTAATTAATGTCCACTCAACCTTTAAACATCCAAATTTTAAAATTAAATCTCACTTTATTAGTACTAATTAAATATCTCAATATATTTTAAGTTCACTTTTATAAGTCACAAAATATTATATTAAAAGAAATATATTTACTTATTATTTTAAAAAATTATAAACTTTAAAAAATGTTAAATTAAATATATAAAATATTAAACGAAAATACTACAGTAATCTTCAAAAAATATTTAAAATTTTATTCAACCAATTATCTTTTATACATTGGAAATAGATATAGAATGTTTCGCAGAACTTCATTTTCTGGGTTTTCACTGAAAAAGTTGGAGAGCTATATTAATCAAAATCCGATCAACAGGCCACATTTATACTTACTTTTAAGAAAATTCGGTCATCTTGATTTTTTAAACATTCAAACAAATTAATATAATTGAAGATGATTATACTATTGAAATATTAATTTCTTACTTTTACTTTTGTTGCAATGAAAATATATATGTGTCTTTTCATTTTTCTTATATGTAACAACACTACCTTTCTCCATTTATTATTAACCATATTTTATTATTCACCATTTTATTGAATAAGTCCTTTAAGTATTCAATGAACTTTCCAAAATTAATTTCACTTTTCTAAAATTATATTTTAATATATTTAAGAACATATATAGTCTATAGATTCAAAAAAAATAATATGCAGTCTATAAGAATATTACTTTTCCTTCAAGAAAAAAGAATATTACCTAAAATAATTAATTTTAATATATAATAAATGCCACAACATATTGATATAATATTGTATTTATATTTGCATAACTATATATATTAACAATTTATTTGTTTTTGTATATGAAATTCACTAAATAAATAAAAATTTATTTAAAATAGCCCGTGCAGCGCACGGGTATTCCCCCTAGTAAATTACTAAATGAAGCTTTTTTAAAGCCTCCACAATGCTCCACATCATTTTTATTCAAAATAATATATATTTAGAATTTAAATAGAAGACTTTATTAAAACATAAAATTACACAGTAAATTATTAAGCGATGATTTAGTGGAAAATTAATTTTTGATGGAAGCTCCATAATGCTTCTCATTAATTCTAATATTGTTATTATTATTATTATTATTATTATTACTATTGTTATTATCATTAATCCTCAATTATTTTTATTTATTGTTTCTTTTTTTTTCTCTACAATTCATGAGGTGAAGTTTTTCCTTTTATTGTTTTTTATTTTCAAAACATTTACCCATAGATAAATCTCAATATAACATTTTAGACTATATATTTTTTTAACAAAGCTATCATAGTTTAATCGAAATATCTACTAATTATAATAATTTAGATGAGTTTAACACAACATATGCATTTTTATTTAAAATATTTGAATATAACAAAATGTAAAGGAGGCTTCATCTTTTATAAATATGTAACCTTAAATTCCAATTTTTCTGATTTTTTTTATTCATTAATAAAAATACGAAGATGTTATTTCTGTAAGAGACAAAATTAAATATGAAAATTTAAACAACTTTAGTTCCAAAGCCTATATATATATATATAATATTAAATTTATATTATATTAATAATTAAATATAAAATATTTAACATTATATATTACTAACTATAATGAATTAGTTTAGTTATTTTAATTGTTAAACAATTTTAGTAATAATAATAAAAATCAAGATGAGTTAAAATGACTCTTTGTTTTCCTCATAAGATGGTTGGTGGTTGTTGGGTACAAAAATATTTACAAGTACATAAAAACTGAAAAAATAAAACTGATATGTAATTGTAGGTTACAAGTAAACTTTTCATCTCATTGAATAATAATCATACTTATACCTATAAAAGTAATTATAAAAATTATAGTGAAGCCCTATATATTATAATTGAAATTATTTTAACTAAATGCTTTTTAAATTTATGGCTCGATTTTTTTATTATTATGTAATTTAACATAAACTCATATATATATATATATATATATATATATATATATATATATAATAACTCTAAACTCATTCGAATGAAAAGAAATTAGATTATTATGATTTTTTGAATTCAAAGGTTTTTGTATTGTTATCAATGATATTTTCTAATGAAAAGACTGAAATTATAATAACAATCAACAATAATATATTTACTAATAACATAATATAATATAAAGAAATTTTACTTTTATTTACAAAGAAGTTATATTATTATTATAATTTGTAAAAATCTAAATAGTTGACCTTTAAAATTCATTTTTTATGTTACAATTATGCATTGAGGGGAAGGGTTTCACATTCATATACATTTTTTCGTTAATTGACAATAAACTCAAGAGTTATTAGAATATGAGTGGAATAGGAAGAGTTTTAGTAAATTATAGCAAGAAATGACTATTTATAGGAGACAATTTTGGATGATGAGGGGAGAGGTTTTGACAACAAAACTCATAATGAAAAACAAGAAGTAGAAGAATGGAGAAAGTTTTGTGAGAAGAGATAGAATACACAAAAAAGGGTAAATAGTTTCATACAGCTTTGAAGTAGACAAAGAGGCAATAAGATCAATTTGGATCAATTAGTGTTGCCTAATTTGGATTTGCAAGTGAGAAGTGAATAATAATCTATCGTAATTCGAAAACAGTAATATGAAAATAGTGAATAATCTAAGTTCCTTAATTTTTTGTCCTTCTACTAATATCATAACAATGTTTATAGTCCTTATAATATTTATAAACATCATATAATACTAAACTACATTATATTAAATTCATTTTCATTTTCTCTATGTATGTTTAAAAATTAATATCTAAATAAATTGTATAAAAACTGTTCTTCCTTTCTTTCTAATTATACATATTTAAATTATATCTTTAACATGTTTTTTTAATAAATATTTGTTGTGTAAAAAAACAAATATTTGTATAAGTCCGTGCATCGCACGGGATTATCCCCTAGTTCAATCTATAACAAATGTTAAACCCATTAAATAACAATAAACCCAAAAGAGCCATATCCAACAAATGTTATTGGCTGGCCAGTGAATGATGCACTATATCCTTTTAATAATTCACGCTTAGTAATTATGAAGGGCGCCAAAATTACTAGCAAGAAACAATTTCAGGTGACACCAAACAAGAATCGCAAGGAGGTCTAAGAAAGTGTGGGTTCATAGCTATGTCTTCTTCGATAGGAGTCGTGTATATATTCAAATGAATAATATGTTTGTGTGTTTTCGGTGGGGAGGATAAAAGAGAGGAAAAGTGTTCCGGCTTGACATGAGGGAAGGAAGATAGGGTTAGAATTAGTATTAAAATATAAGTAGTAACTCCATTAGTTGGTTAGTAAGGCCCATTAGATTGTTAGGTCATTAGATAGTAAGGTCCATTAGTTGGTTAGAATATAAGGTAGATGGTAGACTCATTTAGGGTTATCTCCTCTCATTTTGTAATATCTTACCACTTTCAATATAATAGACCTTTAAAGTTTCTCTCTCTAATTTCCATGGATGCCATGTTTTTCAACATGGTATCAGAGCAAACATGGTATCCTCCATAAATTCAGGTGCTTTCATATTTTTTTTATTTTTTTTCTTCTTTCATATTCTTTTCTATTTTTTTTGGTGTTTACTTCAGATCGGTTTCACCTTATTTCCTTTGGACAGGATTTCCTTCTACATCAGATCCATTCTTTCCTTTTCTGATGATGCTCAAGATCCATTACGGATGATGATTTTGAATTTTCGATTTCGTTTCCTTGAATCATTCCTTGATGCTGATTCGATTTCGTTTCTGAATTGTTTCTTGATTATGTTTCGATTTGGTTGCAATTTGTGCGATTCCGACTAGCGTGATCGTTCTCCTTTCGTGTTCGTTTATGATATTGTTGCGATTCCGCTTAATTGAAAAGATTTATTTTCCAATTCACATGATGTTGTTGATGTTGAACGGGGTTTGTTGGAGTCGATGAAGCTGGGTATAGAAACAGCAACTTTCGGAAGAATTGGCTACCTCCTTATACTTGCAAATTGTTCTTTATTTTTCCTTACTTTGAAAGTATTTTGTATTGCTTATCTCAAGCTGGAAGTGTTGTAAACACCGTCCAGCTTGCGGGTGGTTATTAAAATATAAGTAGTAAGTCCATTAGTTGGTTAGTAAGGCCCATTAGATTGTTAGGTCATTAGATAGTAAGGTCCATTAGTTGGTTAGAATATAAGGTAGATGGTAGACTCATTTAGGGTTATCTCCTCTCATTTTGTAATATTTTACCACTTTCAATATAATAGACCTTTAAAGTTTTTCTCTCTAATTTCTATGGATGCCATGTTTTTCAACAATTAGGGTAGTGTTAAAACATTAGGCTTCACATTAGAAGGCATAAAATCTAGCCCAATGACAATAGTGTGGAAAATGAAATTAGGATGCAGACTAATATAGGTCTAAAACACATCTAAATTATCTTCAAAACATTTTATTAACTACTAAAACTAATTTTAACACTTTTTTTTTACAAGACTAATTTTAACACTTATATATAATAAAAATAGCAATTCCAAAATATTGATAATTTCCCGAGATAATTATTTATAACAGAATGTTACTACTCAAACCTTAATTACAAACGGAATGTACGCTACAATATCACAATAATAGGATGGAAAAATTAGGGTGTTACATGGAGGATCTCCGTTCAAATCCTTTTGATGTCGTTCCTCGGATTGCCGCTTTGGGACTAAGTTGTTGGAAGCGGATCACAAATTTTCTGAAGGAGGTATTATTCCAAGATTTTTATTTATCTTTGGCTCATTCTTGGTTGCTCTTGTTCGATCAGAGTTTATGTTGTTGCGGAGTTTTTAGAAAAATATACCGAAGAAATTACCGGGTTGAGTCGCGGACTAGGTCGCTCTCTTTAAGACGTTTCGCGGCACTGCTCAAGGTGCAAGCAGACTATCAACCACACCGTCCCCAGGATAAAACAGCCCAGTACGATTATCACTGCACAGTGTATAATCGCTCTAGAAATACACCTCAATATGATCCGTAGATCACTCTGAATATGATTCGTAGATCACTCTGAAATATGATCCGTAGATCACTCTGAAATATGATCCGTAGATCACTCTAAGAGAATGGCTCGTAGGCCGGAGTAGAAAAGAAGAAATTTCGAGAGAGGAGAGAGAGCTTGAGGTATGATTTAACGTCAAGCGGTGTGAAGAATGAACTGAGGGAGGGGCCTATTTATAGGCATCTAACCGGCTTGCTGCGCAAGTCTTGTTGGATAAGGACGGAGCTGCTTGTGCTCCAAGTAGCTCCCGTTCAACGAATCTGGACACAACGGTTAGTTCATCGTATCCGGACGGTTCAACGAATCTGGACGCAACGCACCAAAAAATAAATAATTATTAATTATTTTCGCAAAAAATTTATTTACACCTCACAAGCCAAGCCCAAGCCCAAGCCCGGCCCCGCCGGTCGGACGGACGGCGACGGCGGCGGCGGCGCGCGTGTGTGGTGGTCAGATGGTGTGCGTGCTTGCCCGTTTACAAAACTGGGTACCCTTTGAGCCCCAACCCAAAGGTGTGAAGTCACCACTTATAAGCACTCTTCAAGTGCCTAGTCCAAGCAATGTGGGACTTTTTAATTCACAACCCATGTTCCAACAATCCCCCACTTGAATTTAAAAGGAAGTTCCAGAGTTAGCGTCAAACGCCTCTATAGGATTGTGCATAAGCAGAGGTGTCATACGACTTGAACCTTGCATAGCGGTTAAGATTTAGATTCAACAAGAGTGACTCGTAGTCTTGAACTCTATCTCTAATCGTCAAAACCACACACAACCCTTTCAATAGTGTATTCTCAAATGCCCGTGCTTTTATGGCCATGCACGTCTATCCCAGTTTAGTGAACACTCTAGGAATTTCTGCCCAAAATTCCATAGGAAGCGGCCCCCACTTCCACATTCACAAAGGTGAGTCTATCAAGAGTACTCCTGTAGCTAGGTACTCCACTCCACATAGAGTATAGATCTCATTAAGAGTTTCTATTATCTCAACCTACTTCGCTTCAGGACTCATGCTTCTTTTCTTTCAATAGCATGTTCATCTCCTATCACTTCACAACTTGTTATTACCCATTGAACCTAATTCTTGGGATCTCCAGTCTTTTAGGTCGGGTTACCATCGTGAGTGACTCATGGTTCTAAAGGCAGTAGTCCCATCTTTTGAGATGTATTGTGGACTTTCTCTCTGGCTAATCCTTTCGTCAAAGGATCGGCTAAGTTCTGATCTGTGCGTACATGATCCACTCTCACAGCTCCTTTTGACATTAACTCTCTAACTGTGCTGTGCTTACGACGTATTTGTCGTCTCTTACCGTTGTAGTAACGATTCTCTATTTTTGCAATAGCCGCGGTACTATCGCAGTGGATCAACACAGCTGGCATCGGTTTTTCCCATAAGGGAATCTCTGCTAGTAGGCATCTTAACCAACTAGCTTCTTCACTGGCTGTGGCCAGTGCTATCATTTCAGACTCCATAGTGGACTGAGCCAATATGGTCTGTTTCTTTGATTTCCAGGAAACAGCACCACCGGCTATACTGAATATATAGCTGCTAGTAGCTTTGGAATCATCAGATAGAGTATTCCAATCAGCATCACTGTACCCTTCAAGTACAGCTGGAAATCTCTGATAATGTAATCCAAGATTCATGGTCCTTTTCAAGTATCTCATGACTCTTTCAATAGCATGCCAATGCTCTATACTAGGTCGACTAGTAAACCTGCACAACAATCCCACAACATAGGCAATGTCGGGTCTAGTACAATCAGTGGCATACCTTAGACTGCCAATGATGCTCGCGTATTCCGTTTGTCTTACACTGTCACCAGTGTTCTTAAAGAGCTTGACACTCAGATCATATGGTGTACACGCAGGTTTACAGTCAAAGTAATTATATTTCTTTAAGATCTTCTCAATGTAATGAGATTGATCCAAAGAAATTCCCTTCTTGGACCTAGTGATCTTAATGCCAAGTATCACACTGGCTTCTCCGAGGTCTTTCATATCAAAGTTGTTGCACAACAATGATTTCACCTTATCAATAGCATGAATGTTTGATCCAAATATGAGTAGGTCGTCTACATAGAGACATATGATAGTGCAAATGTCATTCTCGGTTTTGTAATAAATGCATTTGTCACTTTCATTCCCTTTAAACCCATTCGATATGATCACATTATCAAACTTCTCGTGCCATTGTTTAGGAGCTTGTTTTAGACCATACAGAGACTTATCCGACTTGCAGACCTTGTGTTCTTGCCCATGAACTACAAACCCTTCAGGTTGCTCCATATAGATTTCTTCTTCTAGTTCGCCATTTAGAAAAGCAGTTTTTACATCCATTTGGTGTACTTCTAAGTTATAAATAGCGGCCATCGAAATTAGTACCCTTATAGATGTAATTCTTGTAACGGGCGAAAATGTGTCGAAGAAAGCTATATTCTCTCTTTGTCTAAAACCTTTGGCTACAAGGCGAGCCTTGTATTTATCAACAGTGCCATCGGGTTTTAGTTTCTTTTTCAATATCCATTTACAACCAATGGGTTTGCAACCAGGAGGCAAGTCCACTAAGTGCCATGTCTTGTTAGACTCTAGAGAATCCATCTCATCATTTATGGCTTCTTGCCACAAATCAGCATCCAATGAAGACAGAGCTTCTTGAAGGCTCGTAGGATCCTCCTCTAATGTATAGACCTCATAGTCAGGTCCATAGTCTTTAGCAATCCGTGCTCTCTTACCTCTTCGAGGCTCTATTTCCCTTTCTTCGTTGTTTTCAACGTTCCTAGGCAATGAAACTTGACCAGTTCCGGTGCCCCCACTATTTCTTGATTTAAAGGGAAATTCACTTTCATAGAAGTCAACATCATTTGACTCTATGATCACTTTTGCATTAAGGTCATAAAACCTGTATGCTTTGCTATTCACTGCATAACCAATGAATATACATTCATAGGCTCTACTGGCAAGTTTAACTCTCTTAGGGTCTGGGATTCTTACATAGGCTAGACAGCCCCATGTTCGAAAATAAGACACATTTGGTTGTCTTTTCTTTATTATTTCATAAGGAGAAATTTTATTCCTAGACTTAGGAACTCTGTTTAGTACATAACATACAGTTAGTAAAATTTCCCCCCACCAGTGAGTTGCAGTCGTTTCATGTATGATCCCATTCAACTTATAAAAGTCATTAAATAATTGGGAATCATACTCAGTTCCTCCAAACATGGTAAGCCCTGCCTTATTCAGAAGGAAGCCTGAAACCAGATTCTTCCTTATCTCTGGAGTGTGCATCACGTCCTTCAAGATTAGAGTCTTTCCAGAGGTGAACTTCATCTCAACATCTCCAATACCTGCAACAATAGTGGTGTGAGCATCGCCCAACAACACTTTCTTATCCTCAACTGCCTTGTATGTTCTAAACATAGCACGGTTATTGCAAACGTGGCGAGAGGATCCAGTATCATTCCACCAGTCATCAGATCCACCAACCATGTTGATTTCAGTGATCATAGCAGTGAAATTCTCTTCAGTCAGGTTAGCCTGCGGAGCAGGGCTTGGCCCGTTCCTACACTTGCGTGCCATATGACCTGGTCTCCCACATTTGAAACAAACGAAGGGAGCAGCATCATTCTTAGGTGGTGGTGTCTTAGCATTTGGGACCTTTGGAGGGTTCCCATTCTTGTTGTTGCGGTTCTTTTGAATCTGGTTACGGTTCTGATTCTTGAAAGGTTTGCCAGTTGGCTTCAGAACCGCTCCTGGTTTCTTGTTTGGAAGAAACAATACTTCTTCTTTCTGATCTTGCTTCCGAGATTCCTCCTCAATCCGGAGTCGAGTAATCAAACTTTCCAAAGAGAATTCTTTGGTCTTGTGCCTGAGAGAATTCTTGAATTCCTTCCAGGAGGAAGTTTGTCAATAATAACAGCTACTTGAAATTGTTCATCTAAGGCCATGCCTTCAGAGATAATTTCATGAGCTATTTTCTGTAACTCATGTGACTGAGTCTCTACAGATTTGTTATTTGTCATCTTGTAGTTGAGATAGCGGCTCACAGCATATTTTTTAGTACCTGCTTCCTCAGTGTCATATTTCTTTTTCAGAGCATTCCAGACTTCTTTGGCGGACTTGCAGGTGCTGTAATAATCATAAAGATCATCACTTAGTCCATTGAGAATGAAATTCTTACAAAGATAGTCATGCTCCTTCCAAAGTAGTATTTCTTTGGCTGTTTTAATTCGTACTTCCTGTTCAGCTGTTTCATCTTCCACTGGAATCTCATCGGTCAAGACATTAGCAACTTTCTTCATAGTCAGGAAAAATTCCATCTTTTGTTGCCAATGCTTGAAATGAGATCCCTCAAACCGAAAAGGCTTGTTGTAGTCAGAAACATTGGGTCCAGTAATCTCTTCGGTAGTCATGGTTGATTTTGTAAATATCTGATCGAGCGGCACTTCAGGGCTACTCTTAGATCGTCTCACCTAGCAAGCACTTCAGGGCTACGCTTAGGCTGATTCGAAACGTCTTAAAATTGTTGTTGCGGAGTTTTTAGAAAAATATACCGAAGAAATTACCGGGTTGAGTCGCGGACTAGGTCGCTCTCTTTAAGACGTTTCGCGGCACTGCTCAAGGTGCAAGCAGACTATCAACCACGCCGTCCCCAGGATAAAACAGCCCAGTACGATTATCACTGCACAGTGTATAATCGCTCTAGAAATACACCTCAATATGATCCGTAGATCACTCTGAATATGATCCGTAGATCACTCTGAAATATGATCCGTAGATCACTCTAAGAGAATGGCTCGTAGGCCGGAGTAGAAAAGAAGAAATTTCGAGAGAGGAGAGAGAGCTTGAGGTATGATTTAACGTCAAGCGGTGTGAAGAATGAACTGAGGGAGGGGCCTATTTATAGGCATCTAACCGGCTTGCTGCGCAAGTCTTGTTGGATAAGGACGGAGCTGCTTGTGCTCCAAGTAGCTCCCGTTCAACGAATCTGGACACAAGCCAAGCCAAGCCCGGCCGGTCGGACAGACGGCGGCGGCGGCGCGGGCGTGTGGTGGTCAGATGGTGTGCGTGCTTGCCCGTTTACAAAACTGGGTACCCTTTGGGCCCCAACCCAAAGGTGTGAAGTCACCACTTATAAGCACTCTTCAAGTGCCTAGTCCAAGCAATGTGGGACTTTTTAATTCACAACCCATGTTCCAACAGTTTAAAATGCCTATCTGATAGGGATATTACTAATTAAATTATTAACAAGATAATGTTATCTCTGGCTTGAAATTGATATCTCAAGGTGACCCAGTAAAGTAGAGGATTCCTACCTTTGTATGCCTTGAGGACAAAAGCCCAATGACCTTGTTCCAAAGAAAAACCAGAAATGAGAGCACTTACCTCGGTCAACACATGACAACTGGCCCGACGTACAGTGCCTTGTGGGGGTGGCAGGAACACTTGTCCCATGCATGGGTGGAGGGACCTACCTGGGTTTGCTTCTCAGGCTGGTCTTCTTGGATTTCGATCTACCTTTTCTTCTTCTTCTTCTTCTCCCTGATTGTTGGGCTCTCTTCCCCCGTCTAACGAGACTCTATAGGATCTTTGCATCAGACGTGACAAATTGACCCTTAGCTAGCCACTAAATTCATGTACTTTGCTAGGTCTCTCTTCTTCGACTTGGTCGGAGACATATATATATCAACTGGAAAAAACAAAGAAAAGCTCAGTTAGATAACAATAACCTAAACATAAAACATGTGTAACGAAAAAATCACACATTTGTGGTAGCCCTTTCATTTATAAATCTCCTAGCATTCCCATTCCTCTCAAAGGTCCAGGTCAACATATGTGATTGTTTGAGGAGAGATCCTCAAATATAGTTGATATTTTAAGTTTCCTGACCCGTCCAAGAACAAAGAGTAGATGGAAGATTTCAATGGAGCACAAAAAACCCTCTCCTTCCAATGCTTATAAGATGAATCAAAGGCCACAAGCAATTTGTGACTCGGGTAACCATTAGTAGACAAAAATTCGACCAAGCTTGTGTCCTAATTTTACTTGGAAAAATTAGAAGAATTTTACAACGATAGTGGTGTTGGGGAGTCCGGGGGAGCACCGGGAGCAACGAGTTAGCCAATGAACCGGGCCACCAAGAGATCTGAACACCACATCTCCACCAAAAACCTTAAGGCATTAGGTGTATGGGTCCCCTCTCTTATACATCCTTCATATAGCTCATTCATAGCCGATGTAGGACTAATATATATAAGAGAGGGGACTCATATACCTAACGCCTTAAGGTTTTGGGTGGAGATGTAGCGTCCAAGTCTCTTGGTAGTCCAGTTCATTGGCTGGCTAGCTCGTTGTTGCTCTCGGTGCTCCCCCGGACTCCCCAACAAGTGGTCCTCCCTATACTACTGCACAAAATTTTAAAGGCTCAGATAAGTTTAGTGGGCGACATTCCAGGTGTTCAAAACATCACATTGAAAATCTGAGAAGGAAAGCTAATAAATAAACATTTAGATGATGTCTCACATAAGTAATGATATTCCTCCTCATCTTCTATCACCTGCTGCTAGTATACAAACTCGTCCTTCCCACAAGGGACGCAGACAATGCCATCTTTCGGCATACCGCCAACAAGACATATTTCTTGCCTCATGCTCTTTAATTATGCTCTCAATAAAAGTAAACTCTAAAGTATACTCTAAAACCTCTGGTTTTACCCAAGACGTCAAGAATGTCGAAGGCATCCTTTTCCCCATCTTTTAAGTCACCACCGTTTGAGCGTGAAGGAGGCCCCATCCTAAATAATGGGAAGAAACAACATGGTTCACACGCAAAGGAAGACACGAAAATGTCCTAGCACTATACCTGAATCATAGGAGGAACTCTGGTTAGAGGAATCCTTAATTTCTCAAATGGAAACCTATATTACTATCACACATAAAAACCATAAAACAGAACAAACCCTACCCCCAACAACGCGTTCGAAAAAGCAAAAAAAACAAGAGAAGAAGAAAACAGAGCAAAGGAGAAAAATGATGAATACTTGATTTGGGAACTTGAAGGGGACGATAACAGTAAACACACGAACAAGTGAAGCGAAGAGAGGGAAAAGGAAAGAGCTTGGCACGGGAAAGGAAGTGAAGAGTTCCACAAAGAAAAAGTTCAACATTCACAAAGACATTCTGCAATCAAACAGACCGGGAAAAGACTCATGTTAAAATTAGAAAATGATGGGATGCAATGTTTATTCTTTAAAGACTTAAGTAAGCAAATCAATACAGAAAAATATTACAATACTCAAACTCAATAGAGATCATTCCTCAAATTCGTGAAAATTCTCTTGTTCCAAGTTTGAGAGCTTATGTTGAAGGTACTAGCTTGGGTTGTACACCTCATGAATGCTTAACGTGGCCATGTGACACCCGCTACCCCGTTTAGAAAACGTGACGTAAATAAGAGGATTAATAGAAAATACGTCTTTATAAAAACTGAGTCAAACGAAATAACAAGTATCATCAATAAATGCGGAACACAAATAAACCAAATATCGAAATTAGAGTAAAAACCCCATGGAACCTCTGTGTCACATGTCTCAGAGCTTTTACCAATTATTACAATTTTTAAAAACAATTAACAATACAACTAGCAGCAAATAATCTTCATCAGCACGAACTACTCCTCGGCGTCCACGTCGATAGGTTCATCACCAACTGCTAGCTCATCACCTAAACGTGTACAATGGCACACGAGTAGCTACAAAGAAGAGTGAGGAAATCACACAACATAGGAAACAATAAACAGTAGTGGATACAACAGACATAACACGCATATGCAAACAATCATCAACTAATCGTCATCTAATCCTCCATGTCGCAACCTCACGTACGGTCCTAGAACTACAAGCAGTAACAACAACAACAACGACAACGCTAACAACAATAACAATAGAATCAGAATACCTTGTCAAGTACTGCCTTACAATTATCAACAACAACTATAGGACCAGGATACCCTGAACGAGATACCTTGCCCGATAACGCCCTATAGGGAACAACATCAATAGGACCAGAATACATTGCCCGATAACGCCCTACGAAGAACAACAACAAGAGAACTATGAGGACCAGGATACCTTGCCCGAACGGGATACCTTGCCTGATAATGCCCTACAAGAACAACAGGACCGAGACACTCGAACTGGATACCTTGCCCGGTAATACCCTGAAGAACACCCAAAAGAGAACTATTAGGACCGGGATACCTTGCTCGAACGGGATACCTTGCCCGATAATGCCCTACTAACAACAAGGACGACGACAACGACAACAGCAACAAGGACGACGACAACGACAACAACAACAACGGCAACAACAACGACCACAACAACGACGACAACAACAACAATGACAACAACAACAACTATCACCATCACCATTCTTTGAGGTACGACTCGTCCATACTGCGATGAGTCCTTGCTCATACAGTGACAAGGTTCCTCCTAGAACTTTTACAAAGGTACGACTCGCCCATACTGCAGCGAGTCCTTGCCCATGCTGCGACAAGGTTCCTTAAGCATCATTATCATCTTACATAAGAACTCCTAAGTCCGAGGGTATCATCATCATCCACTAGGGATCACGTGTTCATTAATCATCATCTCGGGTATCACCATACAACTAGGGGGTCAATATAATCATCATCTCCGGTCATAACTATTACCCAAGTCCCTGCTAATTATTTATAATAATGCCATCCTTATATTCATATGTATTCGTTTTGATCCAATGCCACAAATCCTAAATGACTCTTATTGTCTCAATCATCACTCATGGTCAAGGTTACCTAAACTAGCTTAGGAAGGGTCAAATATCTTGCAAAACATCCCTACGATAGTTTTAATCCATTATCAACTTAGTCTTATCCAACTAATAGGCTTCAAATGGTCTCTTAGGTAATACTTCATTATCCTAATTTATTAACGGTCCTTTCTAATCTATTAACACGCATCTAAGACAACTCCTTGGTTATATTAACTACTCTAATTGATTAACATCTTACCCCTAATAGATTAACACAAGTCCGAAACATCTATTGGGTAATTTCCAAAGCTCTAATCAATCAACAACATCAACCTAATAAATTAACATATTCATCTTTGTCTAGGAATCATTCTAAGAAGTTCTTAATTCTAATTAAAGCACTAAAATTATTAGGAACTTCAATATCATCAACCCAATCTTCTATGCTAAGGTTTGACATTGTGTTAGCCTGTAATTTCGACAGGCTAAATTAAATGCAGTCAATGCGGTTTGACTTTGGTTTTCTTAGAAGAAGGTGGTGGTTTCGACACACAAGAGTTGTATCGGAAGGCAAATTCGACAAAGCCTTAGACTTATCAAGAATTGAAAGGTGATATTTCGACGAGAAGAAGGTTGGGATTCAATAGCAGGTCAAAATCAAGTGCTCGCTGTTGAAGCTCTGGCAGTTACCCTAGTCGAAGGCTGAAGCAGTTTTCTTTTTTAATTTCTCTGTACAGTTAGTTAGTTTTAGCGTTTTCCCTCATTGTATAAATAGTAGTTTCTCATAGGAAAAACGGGTCACAATCTCATTACAAGATTCTCACGCTCTAACTTCCAACACATTACAGAGAAAACGAGCCAAGAGAAGAATGTATGATCTGTGCACCAACTCTCTTTACAATTAATGCAATTTTAATTTGTTTTCTTCTTTGCTTTTCTGCAATTTTTTCTTTGTTTTATTCTCCCTCATTGAGGAAATTCGACGGTTTCGCGCGAGATTGACGGTTATCTTCTTCTTTTTACTTTTAAATGCAAGAACACATATAATTCTGGGAAAAACTTTAACACAAATGGTCTTAGGATTTACTAGTTGATCCTGCAAACAGAAGCAATTTCAAACTAGCGGTGTTTACCAAAATCCAAGGTAAACAAATTGGCACGCCCGGTGGGACCTTTGTGCTAATTTTAAAGTTTTTCGTTGAATTCTTAAACTTTGTGTTTGTCTGTGCATGCAATTAAGGAGTGGTAAACATCTTCCAGAGATGGCACGCTCTAGTACAAGTAATGCTTCAGCATCAAATGCACAAAGTACACAAGAACAAGCGTCAGTTAGTGACGTTAACGCTGCAAATGTCGCAGGCATAACCGTTGCTATGCCTTTTTCGACAACAATGGCAGTAACCGCTATAACTTCTCCCATAATTACTCCTGTGTCAATGATGACCACTGCAGCATTAACAAATGTTAATACAATGGCTTCTGTGCCACCAATAGTAGGACCAACGAATCCTTTGATGGCAAATCCAATGATTGGAAATATGCCGTTTACTATGAGTGGAAGGGCTTTACCGTATGGCATGCCGACAGCATTGATGGCAGGCCTTCAGACAAATTCGTCTACATTTGCAGATAATGAAACTACAGGGTATTCTCCTACTCATAGTTCAACAGAGGGCATCCATAGTCGAAATGCCCAAACTAATCTGACTACAACATCTTTGTTGGCATTAAGACAACAAATGGATGATAGCAATCATGATATGGTCAATATGTTAACACAACAAATTGGTACTGTGCTTAATTCTTTGATACAAAACGCTAATAATAGTTACCAAATGTTGGCAACACAAATGGGAAGGATTGTTGATTTCTTTGGTACTCCACCAGTACATAACCAACAAATCCCCCAAATCCAAAATGCTAGGCCTATAGAGATACCTGTAGAAAGGCCTAACAATGCAATTCCTATGAATCAGGGAAACCAAGGACAATAACAAATTGTCGAAGAGCCTATGAGGATAGAGGCAATCCCTGAAGTTGTGTTGGTGAATAGAAACCAAAATGCAGACGAAGCGGTCAGACAAGTGCAACAAAACAATTTTGGAGCACAAAACAATCTGGCTAATATGGTCGAAACTATTTTAGCCCAGAATGGCCTTAACTTAGGTTTACATAGGCCTAATTTTGTGTCGCCCTTGTCAGAATACACCTTACAAACAGAGCTACCTAGGGGATGGAAAATTCCCAAGTTCACAAAGTTCGCTGGAGAAACCAGTGAATCTACCATCGAACACGTGGCTCGTTATTTGACTGAGGCTGGTGATCTAGCACATAATGAGAATTTAAGGATGAAGTACTTTCCAAATTCTCTAACTAAGAATGCCTTCACATGGTTCACTACACTGCCTCCAAATTCAATTTTTAATTGGAGTCAATTAGAAAAGGCCTTCCATGAGCAGTTCTATATGGGCCAATGTAAGATTAGTCTTAAAGAACTGGCTAGCGTTCGACGCAAGGGGGCAGCATCTATTGATGATTATCTCAATAGATTTAGACTACTCAAAGCAAGGTGCTTTACCCAAGTGCCTGAGCATGTGTTAGTCGAAATGGCTGCTGGTGGTCTAGATTACACTATAAGAAAGAAACTAGACACACTACATTTAAGAGATATAGCACAATTGGCTGATAGAGTTTGTCAAGTCGAAAGACTCAAAGTTGAAAAAGCCAGAACAGGTAGATTCCAAAGTAAGAAAGAAAAGGTTGCTTATGTCGAAGCTAATGACAGTGACCAAGAATACGACATATCTTATGAAGATGTCGAAGAAGAGGTTAACATTGCAGAACTAAAACTAGGACCTCCTTATACTTGCAAATTGTTAAAACCTTCTAATGGGAAAAATCCTGTGGAACCTAAGAATGATAAATTTGTCGCAAAAACTTACACTTATGATGTATCTTAATGTGACAAAATATTTGATCTGCTTGTGGCTGATAGTCAAATCTTAGTGCCTAAAGATTCCACCATTAGAACAACGACAGAAAAGAGGCTTTTGTAAGTCTCATAGTTTCTTGGGTCATAACACTTCCCATTGTGTCATTTTCAGGGATTTGGTTCAAAATGCTATCAACGAAGGAAGGCTGAAATTTGGTGACAAATCTAAGCCACCAATGAAGATTGATGCTGATCCCTTGCCAACAGCTAATGCATTGCTGGTTGAAGTTGATCTTAATGTGGTTGAGGTCATAGAGATTGTTGCTGAAAATGCTAAGGTAGAGAAAGCTGTCGACAAGGTTGATGTCGAAATGGTCACTGAAGACCAGTATGCTGAAAAAATGAAGATAGTGTATCCAAGGGCTGCAAAATCAACAATACTGAAGTTATGCTTTGCCCTAGGTGCAGTGCTGTCTTCGACAAAGAGGCTGCCAAGAATCCTGAGGGATTTAAGCCTCAACTGAAACGTAAAGGAAAGTGGGTCGACAAGAGGCCAAAGTTCAGTTACAACAACAGAGGGATCCAATATAAGGTTACTTCGACAAGGAATCCTCAGAAAGATCAGATTAAAACTTATGTTCCTCCAGCAAAGTCACCTGTCGAGAAATGGGTGCATTATGGTGGAAAGTGTACTGGGTATTACCCAGTATATTATGCTGGAAAGAATGTTGGAAATCAACAAAAACCAGCAAAATTGGTCAGGGGTAGCACTAGTGCTACTAACCAAAATAAGCCAACTGAATCTGACAAGTATGCCTATAACAATAATTACAAAGGGAAGCACCCTATGACAAGAATGCAATGGCGCAGATATCAACGCCAAAAAAAAGTTGCTGCTGCAGGCAAGGTGGCAAATTCCAACAAAGAGAAAGGAAAACAAACACCTTCAAAGTCTCTTGAAATGGCTAGAAAGCCAGCTACTGAAAGGATATTTCCACCACTTTCAGTGATCAAAGAGGGCCTCAACTTAGATGAAGAAATGGGCTCAGATTTCGCTGATTCTGGGTCAAAATTCGACGTCTTGTGTGGTGTAGTCTCAATCCTCCCAATTGAGTATGACGTGGTTTCTAAAGTAAACAACGTCGAAGAGGATTTCGACGAAGAAACCACTTACAAACCCATCTGTTACTATGTCCTCAAGAATGGTTGTGTGGAAGAGCAACATGCTGTCTTTGAGAGACTTGATTGTGGGATGAGGAATCATCTCAAACCTTTGTATATCCAAGCAAAGGTGAACAATGTTGGGGTAAGCAAGATCTTGGTTGATGGTGGCACTGCTGTGAACCTGATGCCACAACATATGCTGAAGAAGATTGGGAAGTGTGAAACAGATCTGATAACACACAACGTATTCCTTACCAACTATGAAGGTAAAAGTGGCCACTCTCTTAGAGCCATTGAAGTTGACTTTTCTGTTGGAAGCATTAGAAGGCCAACTATGCTTATGGTGATTTCAACCAAGGCAAATTACAACATGCTGTGGGGGCAATCCCTTCGACAGTTCACCAGAGGCTCATTATTTGGAGAGAAGATGGCCTAGTCGAAAATATTGAGGGTGATCAAAGCTATTTCAAGGCTGAGGTGAATACTATTACCAAGAAAACCTTCGACAAGAAACGTGGCCCACTAACTTTACAACGGAGGCGCCAAAAGCTATTTTTTCACTGAAACGTCGTATCACTCTGCAACGTGATGCAAGTGACGTCATCAGAGCAGTTGAAAAGGGTTTTCAAAAATGCTCTTTTTCTGCCATTCACATAGCTCCTGTCGAAAAAGACATTTTTGGGGGGCAATTTGTTAGCCTGTAATTTCGACAGGCTAAATTAAATGCAGTCAATCGGTTTGACTTTGGTTTTCTTAGAAGAAGGTGTTGATTTCGACACACAAGAGTTGTATCGGAAGGCAAATTTGACAAAGCCTTAGACTTATCAAGAATTGAAGGGTGATATTTCGACGAGAAGAATGCTGGGATTCAATAGCAGGTCAAAATCAAGTGCTCGCTGTCGAAGCTCTGGCAGTTACCCTAGTCGAAGGCTGAAGCAGTTTTCTTTTTTAATTTCTCTGTACAGTTAGTTAGTTTTAGTGTTTTCCCTCCTTGTATAAATAGTAGTTTCTCATAGGAAAAACAGGTCACAATCTCATTACAGAATTCTCACGCTCTAACTTCCAACACATTACAGAGAAAACGAGTCAAGAGAAGAATGTATGATCTGTGCACCAACTCTCTTTATAATTAATGCAATTTTAATTTGTTTTCTTCTTTGCTTCTTTGTTTTATTCTCCTTCATTGAGGAAATTCGACGGTTTCGTGCGAGATTGACGGTTATCTTCTTCTTTGTACTTTTAAATGCAAGAACACATATAATTCTGGGAAAAACTTAAACACAAATGGTCTTAGGATTTACTAGTTGATCCTGCAAACAGAAGCAATTTCAAACTAGCAGTGTTTACCAAAATCCAAGGTAAACACGTTGTTACTTAACTTAAAAACGGGCGAAACTATGAGTACATCATCAATCTTCAACTCATGGGCTATCTAACCATATAATTTAATCATCAGCTTATTCAAAGGTCCAATAAGGTCTACTACCCTAGAGTTTATCAATTATAACTACCCAATTACAACAACACTAACAACCATATCTCCTCTAAAGAGGTTAGCCTTTAAACCTGAACAATTAGACTCGACCTAATCCAATTGGTCTCTTATCATCATCAACAACAATCAAAACAACAATGGCGCAAACAACATCAACAACAACGTATAAGCATAAGATGCTCAAAACCACACAAATCACCAACATCAACACATTATAATAGAGTCCTTGCTGCTCCTACAAGGCATAACCAAATCATGAAATAAAATTCCATTGCTCATACAATGGTTTACAAACAAATATAATGTCAGCGTTAGACATAGGGATCATGGGACATCCCAGTTATGTCAATTGCATCCTAAACTACCATGTTCCCTAGTTATCATCCCCATCTTCTTACCTCGAATCCGAGCGATCACGAACGATGGAACGAAGCAATTACAACAACTTATATCCTCCAAAATGCATTAAATCACTCTTATAGTAGCTCCTTGATGATCCGGGAAGTCACGAACAACAAAGGACAAGGGTACGATATTAAATATTTGACCGTAGGGACTAAAACGACCAAAAACAAGGGCTGAGGAACATACCGCGAAATTATAATACAAAAGGATGAAGACTTGTTTTTATAGTGTTAAGGACGTCACTACGAGCGTGTAGCTTCAAACGGTGTGCGAATCTGACATTGATAGGAAAAGTTATGCCAAAAATACTATTTTACGGTATAAAGAACTCAAACTAAGGATTAGAACGTGATAGATATTACTTACCACGAAATCAGACCTGAAAACAACAAGGGAGAGGATCTTTAATTGATTTGAATGTCTCTTGAGGTCTAAGGGATGAAGGAACTAAGAATCCTATTGAGTAGTGCTCAACGGTAACGAAGAACGGCGAAGAACGACCAATAACGGGACCCATTTTTTAAGCGTCTCGGTTTGTGAATCTAATAGGATAGAATGAAAGTATTATCTTCAGTGATTGTAAAGAAGGTATCGGTTTTTCAAGATGATAACCGGTGTAGCCGTAAACGAGACCGGAAGTGGAAATCACATGTAGAACAGGTCGTTTTCCAAATTCACCAAAATAATAAAAGCAGTACCTTTTCCTAAAGGTTTTGATGAGGAGAATCCAAAGATGATGTCCGTTTTTCCAAATGACGACCGTAGTGACCAGAATCAGCGATATACATGACGAAATACAGTATAATTTCTGTCTCTGATGACTGAAATAACAGCATAAACGGATTCAAAAGGTGATTTTGTATAGGAATATGAAGTTTAGTTATTTTTGGTGGTCAAATAAGAGAGAACAGGAACTGAGAAGAAAAGAATGAGTTTGTGGCGACTCCCCAAGAAGGAAGCAACGGAGGAAGAATGAGGAAAGGAAGGGTTTTGACTTATGTGTAGGGGGTGTACGAAGCAACTAAGGGGGTGCGACCATTAATTTCATTAAAAAAAGGAGATGGATCACTACAAAAGGTCAAAAGCCCAACTTGTTTCTAATTATATTCTAAAGCTGAATTCTCTTACGACTAGGGGTGTTCAAAACCGAACCAAACCAATAGAAAACCGCAAGCCGAACCAACCCAAACTGAAAACCGCAAAAAACCGCATTGGTTCGGTTTTGATTTTGCACTAACCGAGCGGTTCGGTTCGGTTTGCGGTTTGAATTTCAGCAACCGAACCAAACCAAACCGAACCGCAAAAATACAAATAGAGTATATTTATTTATTTATTTTCCAGCAAGTGAGCCCAATAATCTCACCCACGGCTGGAAGTGGAATTAGCCCAATTGAGAGAAGCCCAATAATCCCACTAATTCTCTTCCTCTCAAACTCACTGTCTCTCTCAACTCTCACGCTCTCAGTCTCAGCCTCTCACTTTTCTCTCAAATTAGAAACCCAAAAAACAAAACCCTAACCCTAAGTTCTGAACTTCAGATCAGAAGGCGCCGATACTGCTGCTGCTCCAATTTTCATCACTGAGAGAGATTATTCTGGTAGGTTTCGTTTTAATCTCCTCTTTCAATTTCGTTTTTCTGTTCTTGTGCTATTTCATTTCGGTTTGTTTTTTCTTTGTGTACGTTCTTGTGCCATTTCGTTTTTTCTTTGTGAATCCAGATCTCAGTGTGAATCCGAGAGCCAGGTAGCTGGTTTTGCTCCTTATGAGAAGCGGACTACTGAGGTAGCTTGGGACCCATAAACGCACGAAGAAGAAATAAGCAGTATTTTTTTGGTTATGACTTACCCTGTCATAGTGTTGTTTTGGTTTAATTAATATAGTTCAAGCTTTTAATGTTAGAAATGTGTTTTATTTAAGCAAGATTGGGTTTATGGAAAAAAATTAAGATTAGCATTTAAAAAAAAAACTAAGATGGCAGAAGTAAGGAACAGACAAGTGAAGTGATTCTGAGAATGTTGATATAGTTTAGAGAAATGCTAAATTATTTATTTGATTCAGACATATTTATATACAATGATTCATCTGATACATGTTCTATTTAATCACACGAATTATGTAGTTACTTTGGATATGACGGTTGATAATGAAGTAAACTCTGTTCATGTCTCCGAAGTTTCCATGACCGAAAATCAGGTAATTGATCTCCTACTATAGTTTCATGAATCAAATTTTATTTTAAAACATAGTGTCATTCTTACTTTATCTAATGTGCTGTTTTCTCATTTGTAGGCTGAAAATAGCCCATCACCCATGCCAACAACAGAACGACCGCAAACTATAGAATTGGAAACCGTGGTGGAAGGTTCAAAGCCTCAAAGGAAAAAGAGGAAACTCGTAGAAGCACCTTCAAATGCAAATGATGATCCTAATGATGAAGATCCAGGTAAACGAAAACCTTCTAGGCCTAAATCTTGGGTTTGGGATCATTTTACAAAGGATGAGTTGACTAAACGAGCTAAATGCAATTGGTGTGGGGCATCTTATGCATCTGATTCACACATAAATGGTACCACTAATTTAGGAAATCATTTGCGTAAACAATGTAAAAAAATTTCCTAAGTCTCTTGATCCTACTCAAAGCACTCTTTCTGTTCAAGGATTGAAAAAAGAAGATGGAAAAGGAAATGGTAGTGCACTTGTTGGTATCAATTTTGATGTTGATGAGTGTCGAAAAGCTTTAGCTAGAATGATCATTGTAGATGAGTTGCCTTTTTCATTTGTTGAAAATGAAGGATTTCGTCATTTTATGAGTGTTTCACAACCTAGACTCACAATTCCAGGGAGGATTACAATTGCTAGGGACTGTTTAAATCTTTACACAAGTGAGAAACATAAGTTAAGAAGCATGTTTACTAAAACAAATCAAAGTGTGAGTCTAACAACTGATACATGGACTTCTGTTCAAAATATCAACTATATGGTTCTAACTGCACATTTCATTGATCAAGATTGGAAGATGCATAAAAGAATTCTTAATTTTTGTCCAATTACATCTCATAAGGGAGAACTAATAGGGAAAAAGATTGAAAAATGTTTGGAGGGTTGGATAATAGATAAGGTTTTCACCATTACGATTGATAATGCTAGTTCTAATGACGTGGCTATTTGTTACCTAAAAGGTAGAATGGAGGATTGGAATTCACATCCATTAAAAGGGGCACATTTGCATGTTAGGTGTTGTGCACATATTCTTAACCTTACTGTAAATGATGGATTGAAGGACATGCATTCTTCAATTTTAAAAATTAGGGGTGCGGTTCGATACGTTCGTCAATCAGCTGGTCGTTTGGATAGGTTTAAAACATGTGTTAAGGAAGCTAGGATACAAGACAAGTCTACAGTTCAGTTGGATTGTCCTATTAGGTGGAACTCCACCTACCTTATGCTTGAACGTGCATTGAAGTTCCAAAAGGCCTTTAAGAGATTAGGTGAGAAGTGTGTTGAGTATGC
The DNA here is from genome assembly GCA_963573325.1 of Astragalus glycyphyllos. Lineage (NCBI taxonomy): Eukaryota > Viridiplantae > Streptophyta > Magnoliopsida > Fabales > Fabaceae > Astragalus > Astragalus glycyphyllos. The sequence continues at coordinate 99,223,272 of OY754307.1, forward strand.
GACGTTGCAATGTGGTGCCCCGAAAATGGAGGATTGGGATAATGCAAAGTGTTTTGTGCAATTTCTGAAATTGTTTTTTGAAATCACTAAAAAGGTGTCAGGTTAAACTTATGTAACATCTTCTGCATATTTCATTGAACATTGTGTGATATTAGATGCATTCAAGACTTGGATGAGACTTCGTGACCCATTACTTGCAAAAATGGCTGAAAATATGAAAGCTAAATACTGTAAGTATTGGGGGGACGTCACAAGGATGAATATGTTGGTATTTGTTGCTGTAATTTTTGATCCTCGGCGTAAGTTTCAATTTATTAGGTGGGGATTGGACCATGGTTATGAGAAGAATGTTGCGGATTCTTTGTGTGAAAAGGTAAAGGAAACATTATACAAAATGTTTGAGAGCTATAGAGATTTCTATAATAACGGCCAAACTGAAATTGTTACACAAGAAATAGAAATATTAGATGTTGTTGTATCTTCTAGTCGAATTGATGATGCATTTGATAAGGACATGGACAAAGATCAGACTCTTAGTAAAAATGAAGTGGATATGTATCTCACAGAGCCTAGGGAGAAGAAAAGTCCTGACTTTGATATCTTGAATTGGTGGAAGGTAAATTCTACCAAATACCCCACTCTTGGTCTAATGGCTAGAGATATATTGGCTATGCCCATATCTACTGTTGCTTCAGAGTCTGCTTTCAGCACTGGAGGTAGAGTTCTTTGTTCTTATAGGAGCTCCCTTACACAACAAACTGTTGAAGCTTTAATTTGTGCATAGAATTGGTTACGATCCTCTCCTATGTCAGTGGATATTGAAGAGCTCTTGGAAGACTTGGAAAAGCTGGAAGAAGGTATATATGAGTTGTTAATTCTCTTTTCTGAAATTATAATTATTTTCTTTTTTTGTCTAACTTTTGTTAATGTATTTGATACATTCTTAGAACTTGCTCCGATCCCACAATTGAATGAAGGACTTTCTGATATTGAATCTGATTACGAGTAGATGTATTTTGTAGCTAAATCAAATGAAATGGTATGCAATTTAATTTCTTAGACTTGATGTGAAAGTAGTATAGTATTCAGTTGGTATTATAGAAATCTGATTTAATTGATTGTAGTTTGATTTTATTGGCAGAACCTTTTATTATTTGAAAGAGGTGCAGATTGCTTTGAAAGGAATTGAAGAGCTAATGGAAGTTCAAGATGAATTGGCTGAACCTTTTGTTTTTTGTTGAATGTAGTTCAAGTTGAATTGGCAGAACCTTATTGTTGAATGGATTTGATTTAATTTAATTGTTGGCATTTCTGAATTGGCAGAAACTTATGTTTGTTATTTTGGCAGAAACTTCTGAATTGGCATTTCTGAATTGACTGTAGTTTGAATGGATTTGATTTGATTTAATTTAATTTAATTGTTGAATGGATTATATTTATTTTAATTGGGCAGGTTTCTAAATTGTTTTGTTTCGTCAAAAACCGAACCAACCGAACCAATCCAAACCGCATTGGTTTGGTTTGGTTTGTTTTTTAGAATCCAACCGAACCAAACCAAACCGCATCTATATTTACCTTGCGGTTCGGCTCACTTTTTTGCTCAAAACCGAACCAAACCGCACCGCAAACACCCCTACTTACGACATCTAATCTAACACATTTCTTAACTTAGAATATTTTCACTAAATAATAATAATAATAATAATAATAATAATAATAATAATAATCTATATAAATAACAATTGCAAATGAGCTCATTAAATTTTTTAACACATGGCACTCATATAGAATTTTGGCAATAAATGCTAAATCCAACTCACCTATAAATTACTTATCTATTATAATTATATTATTTTATAAATATCTTAATTGTTGTAATTTGAATAAAAAAGAAAAACGTTGTTAAATGTGTAACCTCCCAAAAAATTTATGAGATCTAATTGAAAAAAAAACATTTTCTTTGTTGTTGCAACTCTCCAAAAAAATATGGGTATAAATATCTAAGGTTTGGTGATGGGTTGAGTCACTCTCCACACCATCACCTCATATTCACTAAGCATCATTTGTTCATCATGATTCGTTTCACTCTTCTTGGAGAGTTATTCTTAACCATTTGGAAATTTCATGTTGAAGGAGGTGAATACAATTGCCTGTGAATGTTGGGTGTTGGGCTGAATCACATATGAGCTACATTCTTGAGTTACCAGTTGAATAAAAGGGTTTTGAAGATTCAGATAGAGTGTAGTAGAAAATTTGGTCAAGTCTGGTAGTTCGGGGAATAAATTGGTGTTTCTGAAATTCATCTTATTACTATTAGATCATGATTTGACATGTTGTCAATTAGGTTTTCCATAATATGTATATTGTGTTCAATCTTTTTGTCACTCATGTAATGTAAATTACCTTATCAAATGTAAGGTAAATCACCATTTGGAAAATTCATCTTGAAGTAGTTGAATACTATTGCATGTGAGCGTTGGGTGTTGGGTTGAATCACGTATGAGATACATTTTTGAGTTATAAATTGAATATAAGGGTTTTGAAGATTCAGATAGAGTGTAGCAGAAAATTTGTTCGAGTTTTGTAGCTTGGGGAATAAGTATTTTGTGATTTATTTTTCTCACTCATGTAATGTAAATCACCATATGAAATGTTTTTGCATTACATCCATGTTAGTTTAGAATGATGAATCCAACTACAACATAACTACTGTTAAACAACTTAACTAACGAAAATGGAATCATGATAATCAATATAAGACGTATAAGATTTATTTTAGATAATCTACTATAGTAATATAACGCTACCTATATAAGACGTATAAGATTTATTTTAGATAATCTTTTAATATAATCTATCATCATTTTAATATTCTTACCTTTGAGCATTAATTTATTTTATGTGATTTTTTTAGCAATGTTTATACAAAACAATTTGCAAGTAACGAAAAGTTTGTCATCCTTTATTTTTATTTAATATTTTATACTAATTTAAGTTTATTTGACTTTTCCTTCCCTATATGAGAAAAGGGGCCATTATAATATGATGATATCGAGATCGAATTAACTCCAGTTATGAAAAAATGCAAAGCTGCACTAATTGAATCGGTGACACAATAAGAACCGGATTTTGACAAACAAAATGTGATGTTTTGGTCAATGTATTCAAGTGATAATGGAATCGAAAAATTAAGTAAAAATCGAGAAGATTAATTAGACGTATAAAATTTTACCTACGAGCTTTTGGTAATATGTTACAAATTTTAACGGGAAACATTTAAATGTTCGACTTCAATTCAATCGAAATTCAGTGTATCAAATGTAACATAACCAAATAACAATTGTAACGGATTGATATAAATTTGTAACGTATCATCGCTATGAAACAGTAGATATTAATGTATCAAATGTAACATATAAATTTTTTTAATGTTTCTAATTTAATGTATAATCATATTATAACTATAGTCAAATTTTTAACATATCTTATTAGAATGTATAATCATATTGTAACTGAATAATTAAAAAAGACGTTACGAATTTTAAAAATCTATTAAGAATACAACGTAAAATGCTTCTCACAGCCCATAATCTGATGTGTCACAATGGGAGAAATCCAAGGGGAAAAATAATAAATCCTCTTCTTAAATGACCCCTCCTATTCATACCTATTTAATCACATTTTAAATCTCATATTGTAACTTAACTATACACTAAAGTGCTAATTAATTGATTTAAAAATAAGAGTGTCTAATTGGAATATTTCTTGCCAGATTCAAATACTATCAACATGGTAGAGAGCACATTTCGTGTCCTATTAAAATACAAATTTAAATTTTCAAAATTTAAATTCTATATAACTATCCTGCATTTAATATTTCTTTCATAATTAAAAAATTACTAAATGCTACACAGCTATATAATTATCCTGCATTCAATATTTTGAATTCAAATTGATTATCATTGACTTCATATTCATACATACACAATAAAACACAGTTGTCATACATGTATATTACAATTACAAACCAATCGTTAGTCTTTTTGAAATTTCAAATTAGTGTAATTCAATAAATATGGCTTAACTAAAAGGGAAATATATATTCGCAGCCAATACAGAATGACATAGCAATTCAGCAAATCTGATAATCAACATATCAATTTGGCTGCAATAAACCATGGGTTAGCATTTCACGACTATCTATCACCAATATAAACCTTTCAACAACATGGAAAGAAAAATCACCAGTATGAATGCCATTTGTTTGCATGCTTTGTAAGTTTTACTTTTTGGCTCTATTTCTCTCTCTCTCATTTTCAAGTTTATTTGTTTTTCTTACAAAAGTATTTATTTGATTTCATCTTATTCAAATCGATCACTTCACATCCATCTCTCTCTATTGTTTTTATTTTATTCATTTTTTGTTCTCTAATTCTTTTGGTTTCTTTTAAGATGTATGATTATTTGCTTTCCATCTGCGAAAGTTGTTCCGACAAAGCAGAGGAAGAGTAGGAAGAAGAAAAAAGAAGACGAGCTATTTCGTGGTGAGTACTTCTCTCATCTCTCCTCTTCTAACAATTGTTTATAATGTCTTTCCTACATCTTCACTCATCCACCTCTTTAATTTTTTATATTTTCAGTTTTTGACAATAACATTGTTTTGTCTTTGCTTTGCTTGGTTGTTTCTATTTAGTCACTTGAACCATGATGTCTATTTGGCTTACTTTACCAAAGCTTGCAGCCATCAAAAGATGGTTTCAATGATAACTCCTATTGGGTGAAACTTTGCTTCAATTTTTTTTTGGTACAGTTAAGCTTTGCTTCAATATGTTATGACTTTTGTGTTTAATATTGTAGTGGAGAATTTTATTGCCTTTGATTCTTTTCTTTTTTCATTTCATAGGGAAAATGCTTATGTATATGTTTGTATCTTTCCCTTATATTATTGACTTTCTAGAATTTGATTCTTCTAAAATAAGTGATGCACAATGTAGAGGTTAAACATTTTTTATATGGCCAAAATTTGATTTTCAAATCAGTTTGTTGGGACAAAACTACTTTTAGGATTTGGCACTTTTAGGATTTTCAAATCCCTTACATACACACATAGATATTTGATCATGTAGATGGAACTACTAATTTTGTTGAATTCGTTGTCTTTATACTACTATTCTCTTCTTTTTTCCATTATTATTTTCATCATTATATTCTTTACACTACTGATTATTATTACTAATTTTGTTGAATTCATTTTCTTTACACTACTAATGTTATGTAACTTTTCTTTGTTAAGATGACAGTTTAGCTCAGCATTTTTGAGCATGTTTCAAATATGTCGACATGTATTAGCTATTCTATATGATACGATGATGCTAATTGAGTGATTGTTATGAAACTTACATCATTAATATATTTTATTTCTTTTGGTGATGAAGGATGGAAGGAGCTATTCCTGTTACTTAAAATGGGGCAATGGGTCAAACTTTGATCGGTCCAGTATTATTTAAGTAAAAATGTTTGTTTTCCTATATTGTTAAGTAACTCTAATCATCTCAAGTAACTCTAATATTCCAGTTTAATCAATGTCTTGAGTTCAAATCCAATCTTGGGATTACATAGCTTAAGTAAGAACTTTACCATAATAAGTGTGTGGCTATTAGAAGTTGAATACATCTTATTCTATTGCTTATCAAGTTTTATTGATAATCCACATCTTACATCAATGTATTATGCTACTGTTGTTGAAAATCTTTATTATTTAGTCTGTTAATTTCTACATCGTTAAATCAGTTTAACATTAAAACCAAAGTTCAAAGTTTTCGCTATTGGATGGGGAGTGCTTTTGGTTTTTTCCATGTAGCTTAAAAGTCAGTTAATTGAGGTTTAAATCTGACATTAGTTTGTGCTTATTAGTCTAATTAACATTTTACCATTTTTGTAGAAATCTGATGAATTTTGATCAGACCATCTATATTCAAATCACAATGTGGCAACATAGAATCAATGGTAGCCAATAATGAAAGTCTAATTTAATAAGTCAAGATCTAAAAGTAGCTACTACTATACGATTAGTATATCCACATGCCATTTACGAACATGTGTAAAAGTAACAAGATGTTTACCTTGATATGCAAACTTTTCAAATGAAATCTAAAGGAAAAGAATATCTCTTTGTCAAGTATCATAGAGTAGTTTGGTGCTTACAATATGAAAAATAATTGTTACAATAATTTGTTAACTTCTTGCCTTAAGTATTTAATTTATTTTTTTGCTATTGTTTCATGGTTGTAAATGCATGGCGGTGATTTAGAATCGTATAGTTATTGATATTCGTATAAGTTATCATTGTATTCGAATCAAGTTTTTAACTCATTGATGACCAGACAAGTCACCACATAATAATGTTCAACAAATTAGATATCGAAACTCGCATTTAACTAAAAAAATACATATCAAATCAAATAAATTTTAAAATCAATTTATTTCATTATACTAACTCATTTGTTCACTGCCATGAAGCGCAAAAAAAATAACGTGCTATATATAAATTATGAAATATTCATTGTATTTTGTTCTGGAGTCGAGGGCCCAATCCGCTTAAATGAGCCACGATGGACTCAATCCATCAAAGATCCACGATCAGCGCTCGCGTAAATGAGATCAACGGATGAGATCGAGCTGGTCTATCCAGCAGTCAGAAAGTATCGACTGACATTATAAATAGGGGTCAACAACCCCCACTGACAGATACACTTTTTGACCCAATAATTACTCATCCTTTGGCTTCTACTCCACTAACTTGAGTGTCAGAATGTCATGCAAGTACAACCCGGGTTGAGCTCTCTCGACCTACTCACAGACAGTACGACTAGACACCTAAAACGGTCCATCACCAGGGCCTCTAAGATACGGTTCAGTTGGCGACCACAGTGGGAGACGAACCCATGACCATCACCAGGGCCTCTGAGGTAATGTGCTATATATAAATTATGAAATATTCATTGTATTTTAAATTAGAATTCATCACAAACGATAGTAACTTTCATCCATTGTCAAAAAAATATTGGAAATGAATAGTTACAAATTGCAATATAAATATTTTTATTTTTTATCGTTAAATTACAGTCTTGAATCATTAATCAAACATTAGGTAGCGTCTCCATGAGCATTAAAAACCTATAAAAAAATCAGTATTAATACTGATTTTTTTGCTTACAACATAAGCAACTAACCATATTGATTATAAAATCACTATTTCATAGCATATTATAACAATTTAAATATAATCAATATTACATTTTTCACTCAGCCATTCTATTTATTTTCTCCAAAAATTTTGTTTAATTTGATACTTTAAAACGAAGTTGCTCCCCGTGCATCGCACGGGTTACATACTAGTTATAATAATAGCAGCAACAACCATAACAATAAAGTACTTCACATTATCAGAATACATCAAACAATAACAACCATATACTATTAATATCATATAAAAGTACAATTAAATGTTAGTAAAATATATGTCAATACTTCAAATATACATAATGGCTTAAATTCATTAAACTTATAATTTAAAATAATAAAACAAACTCAAGATTAATATTTAAAACAAATAATAACATAATATTAAAATATGCCAATTATTAAAATAAGCACATAAAAGACAACTATTATATCGACACATATATGCACAAAGATTAATAAGAAAAATCGGGGTGTTACAGGCCACATCCCACTCACACCTGCAGACCGATTTTTCTTATTAATCTGAATTCCTTTAATAATGAGACGAGGTTTGAGACCAAGTTAAAAGAGTTTAGATCCTTGCAATTTATCAAGTAAATTGTGATCTCCAGTCCTTTTGATACGGAGCCGATAGGTAGCTTACTAAAACACATACGACTGAGATAATTTTCAAATTTTTATTTAAGTTAGAAAATCAAATTCCTCACCGGTGAACCATTAAGTATGACATTAGGATGTAGTATAAAAATTCATCAATGGTTGAGATTTAATATTGGTTGATCTAATCTTAATCTTTCATAGCATTTTACATAATATCATACGGTCAATTCTAGTGGTTCATGGGTGAGGGATTTGATTTGCTCCCTCACTCTAGAAACACCTCTAAAAAATAAACGCAATGCTGAGAAACCCACAAACTCAGAACCCGCAAATTCATGTCGATCATCGATTCGCCGTCACATTGCTTCATTTCATTTTCAGAAACCATGCTATTTCCGTTCCAGAACATTAAGGTATCACTGCCATGCCTGCTTTCAAGTGTCTCACAATGGCAGAATCTTGTCTACTCTCTCAATCTTCAATCTTTTACACCAAAACCAAATTCCCATTTATCTCTTAATTCTGCTAAGCCTCTCAGCAAGATGGGAATTTTGAAGAACCATTTGAAGATCTTTGTTGGAAACTTGCCTTTCTATGTTGATAGTGTGAAATTGGCTTTGCTTTTTGAGTTGTCTGGTATCGTGGAGGTTGCTAAGGTGAGTCCTTATTCTTTGAAATTGCCGATGATTGGTGTAATTTGATTTTACGACTGAGATGGATTGTGACGATGATGTAGAAATGAATCAAAGAATGGCGATATGGTGACGACGGAAGTTGACGCTGAACGTGAATAGCAACCGCATTTCGTTTAATTTTTAATTTTTAAAATTATGGATAAATTTTACTTACACATTTTTTTAGGTATAAAATGTATATGTGAAATATAGTACTATTGATAATACTTCATTTTATTTGATTTTATAAGGACAAAAACTACTGACAAGAAATATATTTTTTAGGAACCAAATATATTGTGGAAACTAAAATTTGGGTGCTTTTAAGATTAGGGAACAAATCAAACCCCTCACTAGTGAACTACTAAAATTGACTATAGGATATGTATAAAATACTATGAGTGAATAAGATTGAACCAACCAGTATTACATCTCAAATGTTGACTAATTTTATACTAAATCTTAAAGTCATATTTAATGGTTCACCAGTGAGAGATTTAATTTTCTCCCTCACGCTAAATTACCCTAAACCTAAAAGTTTGATGAAAATATTTTATAACAACTAATAACGAATTTTTGTAATTGGGTGCTTCTAGGGTGAGGGAGCAAATCAAACTCCTCACCAGTGAACCACAAAAATTAACCGTAAAATATTGCGTAAAATACTATGAATGTTTAAGAATGAATTTTTATATAATATCCTAAAGTTATATTTAATGGTTAATCTGTGGGAGACTTTATTTGTTCTCTCACTCTAAAAACACCTATCGCAATTTAATGAAATTTGAGAAAATATATATATTTAACTCTATTTTAGTATTTTTTTAAATGTGATTACGTGATGCCAGGTATCTTGACAGGGTTACCCACCAATAAACCAGTAAATTCACTGACCAGGAAGTCAATAAAAAAAAAGGATCTTTGGTGATTACCCGTCCTGGCCAAATCCATTATAGCTTTTTTCCCCCAAAATTGATTACCGCTATTGAGAAGCCACAAATAAAAAACCATTCAATCAATGTTCTACATACAATCAGTATCACACTCATTATATTCTTCTTCTCATTTTGACTGAACGAATTTCGTGATAGTAACATCGTTTTCTCGTTTTTCATAAATCACAATAATTCAATGGAAAATCGCATTTACACTTCTTACAGAGTCGGCGGAGGAATTTCATCTTCATCTCCAACCCGATATTTCGACCCGGATACAATGTTTCTCTCTCACTACCACCGTGCCGCCGCCGACAACGCCGCTCTACGCTATTCCTCTTCCGCCGCCGCCGCCGCCACCGCCGCTGCTCTTCGATATTCTTCCTCCGCCACTGATATCGATATTGCTCCTCCTGGTGTTGCTTCTTCAATACCTTCTGCTTCAACCGCTAACTTGTTCTCTCAATCTTCTTCTTGGCCTGTCGCGAATGTTGGTCTTTCTGCTCTTGACCTCAAACGCTCTGCTGACGGTTAGTTTCATCGTCTTCTTCAGCGTTTTTATTTGTTCTTAATTTTATTTTGCTGATAATTATTGATTATGAATCGAAAGTAATTGAAGATCAATACTTGTTTTATAGCTTGATTGATGTGGATTAAGACTCTCGGATTTGAATATTTTAGGGTTTTTTTATCACTTGATAATTGATTGCTGGAATGAGTTTGGGGTTGAATTTAATTGAAATTGAAATAAATAAATAAATAAAACGAAGTACACTGCACTTTTCCTAGGCTAACCAAGATTTCACTTATTGGGTATAATTTTATAATTTATTGTACCTTGCACTCCTTAATTTTTTCTTTTTGTACAAACATTGCACTCGTTAATGTTGTGCCAGTAATTCTCTCAAAAAGAATGCTTATTGGTTCGGAATGAAGGCTAAATGAATAACATGGCAATAGATTAAAACCTGATTTCCCATACAAGCGTTTCATTCGAATACCAGCGTACTAAATAGCATTGCAGTTCTATCTATGGGTGTTCAGTTTCGGTAATGGTTAACATTTGTGTTAGAGATGTATGTTGAGTAAGAAATAAGAATGAAGGTAATGATGTAAATCTCAGCATCACAGTGTGAGTGCATTAGTTACTAAACTCTTTTTTGGATCTGGATCCTCAACTGCAAGCTGTCTACGGCAGGTCCCTACAGCGAAATATCAGCCTTTGGATTATATTAATGGTTGTGATGTTAGAATATTTTTTGGTAACAAGTTTGTGATGTTAGAATATAAATAAAAAATAATAAATAAACTATGCAGTCTTTGTCGTCATCTACGCTCGGTCTTTGTCGTCGTCTACGCCCTTCGTCAACTTCCAGTTTGCTGAATCATTTGTGTTGATGTAGAGTTCTTCCATTCTGTATTGATTGCAACTATCCCTTTTATTATTGTCATCTTTTATTGTTCATCAACCCCATTTATATTATTGTCTTTGTCAGTCTTTTATTGTCTATCAGCATCCTTGCCGAACCCGTCGTAATTCCTTCGCTCAACCACCATGCTCCTTCTTGCATTTCAATTGCAAGAAATGCTTGCTAATCATTTTTTCAAAACTGAAGAAATGCTTGCAAATCTCAGTAATTCCTCCATAATCATTTGTGAATTGTAGAACAAATCCCACAAACCAATTTATCATCCAACACACCGTCGTGGGCTGGCTGGCCACTGGTTCGGTGTTGAGTTGCTGCTTGTCGTCGTGGGCTAATTGTCACTCACCATTATTGCTGCTTCCATCGGCCACTTACTGCCTCGATTGAGGTGTATGCGACGACGATGATAGTGGGAATATTTGGGTTTTTAATTATTATTTAACAACTGCATCACAACCGTTAAGTTGAGCCAATGGTTGAAATTCTTGCTGTAGGGAACTGCAGTAGACATCTTGCTGTTGAGGATCCGGACTCCTCTTTTTTAGTCCGTATACATATATAGATACTTCTTGAATGCTTTCTAAAATAACTTTCCATGATTATGGCTGGCATTGCCTGCAACACTAATTGTTTTTTTATACGCAAAATGTTATGCAAAAACATTACTCTAGTGATAAGTAGTGATAACTATTATAGCTAGGAAGACCCCACCAGTTTTGGACCAATACAGGTTGACAAATTTATACTGAGAGTTTCAACGCAATATTAATGAAATTTAGTCATGTCATTTTTGAGATAAAGTATACTCAATTACTCATTATATTTATTATATTTATATTTACTAAGCTTATGCTCTTTGCCAAAAATTATTTTCTAAGCCAAACTTATAAGGTAACATTATACATTTACTTTGGCTATACTCTTCTATTATGTACTATAGCACTCTACCATCCAACCATTTTGAGTACAATTGGGCAAAATGAAGCTTGGTATTCTACAAACTCACTGGCCAAGCGCCCTAGATATGAAAGTGGAAGCAACTTGCCTATATACCCTCAGAGGCCGGGAGAGAAGGATTGTGCCCACTATATGCAAACAAGAACTTGTAAATTTGGAGATAGCTGCAAGTTTGACCATCCTATTTGGGTTCCTGAGGGTGGAATCCCAGATTGGAAAGAGGTGACTCTTTATTGTTATTATTTATGCCTATGAAAATGATATTTTATTGTATAATACATTTACTATTGGGTATTGCAAAGTGACGTCTATTTTACAATATATTTATAGAAAACTATATTGTTGACCATATACTAATCTATATAGGGTGTATGTATACTAGTTTAACCAATTCTGTTTCCCACCATTTATATTTATTATATTTGTAGTAAAATACTTGATTTCTTTTCTATATAGGTAAGATTGTTAGCGTCCAACATTGTAGAACTATTCATAAATAATAAATAAATTACAATAGAAACAGATATGTCGAGTACCATAGTACTTATAGTACAATAACTTTCAACTTAATAATATCGAAGACTAATAACTAACTCTAGTATCTCAACACTTCATATCGCCTGGAGCATATAAATCATATGCACGAAGCTTGATATAAATTCAACTAGCTTGCTGACTTCTGAGACAGTGAATAGAGTGAAAACGTATGTTTCTTAATCATTTTGACCAAGTTTTAACTAACCAAACTATAGAGATTTACAGGACCTACTCATGGGCAAATTGGCATTCCACTTTTATATTTGGTCCTGTCTTTAAAAACTGACTTGGATGCAACACGTAAGGCATCTTGGTTGTAACATATGAGTTGCATCTGTTTTACTTCCCTTAATTTTTTTATTCATGAAGCACTTCTTTCACCCACATGAATTCAGTAGTTGCCCATGGCTTAGTATACTGATTTCTGCACTTGACATGTCAAAATCATGGTTCTTGAGTTTGGAGAACCCCTTGTTTCTTCCAAAAGAACGCAAATTGCAAAGTTTATTATTTACATTCGTTTGGTCCAATATGATTTTTCAAACCCTATTACACCCCAATGTCCCTTCATCTAGCAGTCCTTGGCTACATTTTTATATACACAATGATCAAAATCACATTATCCTGATGCTTTCATATGGAGCTTGTAGAAACTGAGCAAGTATGACCAATGTTATCGTTCCTTTTCTATATTCTGTTTCCTTGTTTTGGGAAAAGAGGTTACATCCCCTCAACGTGCTTTATTATCTTTCCTTTTCTATATTCTGTTTCTCCTTGTTCTGTCACAGAGGGTGGGTGATATTGAGAAATCTGTATCAACCAGGAACTGAGGGTAATTTGGTTTTTGTTACAAAAAATGAATTATAACCACCTAGCAAGTAGCAATTTCCTTTCTTAAGTTAAATTTAAAATGAGTTTACTAATTTGTTATGACACGTTGATTCTTAACTGATTTAGGTTCCAAATATTGTTACAACTGAAACTCTTCCTGAGAGACCAGGAGAACCAGATTGTCCGGTAAGTAGAACTTGCAATTATTCCTTTTCCTTTATTCCCTTCAGATGCATTTTGGGATTATCTAATTCATTGATTCAAATACATGGCAGTTCTTCCTGAAAACCCAGAAATGCAAGTTTGGTCCAAGGTGCAAATTTAATCATCCAAAGGTTTCGTCTGAAAATGCTGATGTTTCTGGCTTACCCGAGAGGCCACTAGAGACCCCCTGCGCGGTTAGATATTTATCTTTTTTATAAATGCTTGAGACATTATTTATATATAGCTTACTTCATTTTTATACTTATGCAGTTCTACCTGAAAACTGGACAATGTAAATTTGGTGCTACATGTAAATTCCATCATCCCAAAGATATCCAGATTCCGTTGTCTGGCGAATTGAGTGGTGCTGTTGAGCAGACACAAACATATTCTGTGTTAAATCCACAACCAATTATGCCTCTTACATCTACGCTGTTGCACAATAGCAAAGGGCTTCCTGTGAGACTGGTATTACTTCCCTATTAAACTCTTTGGAACTGTTTGGTGTTCATTCTCTGTTGATAAAAGGAATGGCAGACAGACAGACCAAGTCGTCTATTGAAAATCCTTTACGATGTTTGAGTGGAATGGTTATGTCTGGCTTGTAACTCAGGCTTTTGCTAGGTTGCAACCTGTGTATTTATTTTTATCTTTGATGTTTTATAAATTATATCTGAGGATGTTGATAAATTACTAGTTCATAACAACTTCCTCTGCTAATTTATTGCCCAAGCCTAGAATTTCACTGTATCAATCTCTTCTAACAGGGGGAAGTGGATTGTCCATTCTACATGAAAACTGGAAGGTAAGTATGTATTTATCTTTTGTTGAAGTGGACACTCCGATTTATCTTGGTTATTAGAAGTATTCTATGGATTAAATCCCTTACATTTTTCCTTTCATATAATTCAGTTGCAAGTATGGTGCCTCTTGCCGCTACAATCATCCCGACAGGATTGGTATGTATATGGTGTAAGCTATTAATATTTTTTCATGCTTCTTAAACAATCCTTTCACATGGTTATAACTTCTTTGGTGCAGCAATTAATCCGCCTATTGCTGCATTGGCACCTTCTGTTTTGACATCCTCAGCTGCTAATCTGAACATTGGAGTTATTAATCCAGCCGCTTCTATTTATCAGGCTTTTGACCCCAGGCTGTCGAATCCAATGGTAACGTGGATGTTATTACTGTACTTATTCTCCTAGAGTACTGGTGCAAATTGAAACTAGTAATATTTGCTGCTCATTCTTGTGAGGTTGGGAGGGTGCTGGGAATGCTTCATGTTATGTTGAGCAATCAGGATTTAAAACAAATGATGGTTTCAGTGTTTTTAAACATAAAATTTATGGGTGACTTGGAAGTGATAGGTTTTTAGTGTACTACTTTTGCACCGGCACTACTTAGTGCCAAGATAATCAAAATTGAGATTCTACGTAAGATCGGGAAGGGGGTAGCAAAATCGTAACCTATAAAATCGCAAGTAGAATTGTAAGATCTATCGAAGGAAACTTGTAGAATCGGGAGGGGGTTAGCAAGATTAGAACTCGTAAAGTCGCTTGTAGAATTGTAAATAATACTAATACTAATACTAAAAAGGGGTGTTTTTGGAGAAAAAGGGGGTGCAGTTAGAAAAATGAAGTTTGTTTATATCAGAAAAAATTAATAAGTGTCATTTACACTGGTTTTGGGCCAAGCCCATTACTCTAACTATTAACCCTAACTACTAACCCAATGAAAGCAATTTAATTGGAGCCCAATTTCCCAATTTTTCTTTATCCCAGACCCATTCCCCCAGAGTTTGTAATACAGCTGGCCACCTTTTAGCAAAATGGTCTACGCACAATCCTGATCATGGGTGGATATAGGTCACCCCTCCTATGATACAGGATTCTATTGTAATTGACTGTTCCAATTTTTCTGGTGATTAATTGAAGCATGAGGTATTTCTTTTTAAAAAAAGAAGTATTGTGCAGCAGCCTTAACCTTATCATTTTTATTTTCTTATTATTTCTTCGGCTGTCTTCTTCTTCATCTCTTTGTTTCTACTGTGCCTCATCTCTTCGCTTCTACTGCGTCTCAGCTCTTCCATCGTTTCGTCTTCTTCGGAAACAGATGCGACTTAGTTCCGTAGAAATCGCGATTTAACTTGTAAAAACACACGATGTTGTGATTTTCGTACGATTTCGGCCAAAATGCGATTCTGATCACAACTCAACTCGTGGAGGCCCTGCAGAATCTGTGCGATATGGAGAGATTGTCATTGTTGTATTATTTTTAAACAGAAATATTGATTATTGGTTTGGAATCTTGCCAGTGGTCATTTATTTGTTGGTCATACCATTGTAAGCCCTCTGAGATACTTGTGACATGTCCTAGCTCTGGGATGAAGCAAGAATTAATATGAGAGTATTGTGGCTGATATATTTTATATTTTTATGCCTACATAATAATGCTATAAAACCAATTTTATAAAGTTTTGAAAAAGGTTTTAGGGTATGTATCGTGTCTAAACTGTCATTTTTTTCATATGCTTGTCAACATACTTGCCATCTGTAAAACATGAATGTGCATCTATGTTTTAGCTGTTTTATGCCTCTTGTCATGTACTGAAAAACACTCAAGTTTTACGAAGCATGTTCATATGATGAATAGAAGCACATTTTTATATAAAACATGTAGAGTTTAAAAAAAAAACAATACCATCTATACAGTAAAATCTTGTGTGTGGTGCTCGTGAATGATAAGTTGAATGAGCAGGTACCTCTTGAATCATGGAAAAATTAACGCTAATATCCTTATATTTTTACACGGTAATAATATTTGTTTGATGTTCACCTTTCAATCTGTACAAGTACTGAGCAGTAAAAGGTGCTTATTTTTTGGTGTGTACTGTGAATTTTGTGATTCTCATGGTGTTTCTCTTGCTTTATTGTATGGCTTGCTTGACTCCTATAACTATAAGTAATGTGATTTTGGGCTCAAGTCTCATTTTCCATTTGCACTGCATAGCTTGCTAACTTTACTTTCTTTGTTGCATACTTTCCTAAAATTCTTTTCTAATGCATCTCATTCTCATGTGGTTATTGTTTTCCAGTCTCAGGTGGGAACAACAGAGACTATCTATCCTCAGCGGCCTGGACAGATTGAATGCGATGTAAGCACTCTCGCCTAATGTTCCAGTGATATTATCTTATTTCAGCAACCATTTTCTATTATCGTTGCCATGTATGTGTTGCTTTTTATCACCATTGCCTATTTAGTAATATAGTAAACATGTTGTGGGGGCTAGGGGCTTAATTTTCTGCTCTGTTTAATGAAGATTATGAAGGTACTTTAGTTTGCTAGGAGCACATTCCAACTATGTAGCACCGAAACTTCTGGTTGAAGACGTGTCTGGTGTCAGACACATATCGTATTATTGGACACCTACACAGACACAGACACTTCAATTACTTGTATTTCTCAGATTAAAATATTTGTCTGCATGTTGGGTCGTGTCTTGTTTCCGCGTGTGTGTGTCGGTGCTTCACAGCATTCCAACACTTGTCTGACATCTGACCTCAAAATTTAAAACCCACTTCTCTCTCTTGTCAATTGAAGAACTGATCTGGTTTTCAGAACATTTGATTCTTACAAAATAAGACAGATGTTTAAACTTCATTGAAGTTTATTTTATTTGCTTAATCTTTAAACTTGTGCATGCAAAGCTGAAATCTCTACATAAAATATCTGATTTCCTCTTACATTTGTATTTAATGATTTACCGTAGTACTACATGAAAACCGGCAAGTGTACATTTGGGGATAAATGCAAGTTCCATCATCCAATCGACCGCACAGCACCATCACTGTCAATGCAGGCCCAACCAACTGTTAAACTCACTCCTGCAGGGTTACCAAGAAGAGAGGTATTTTGATATTTTTCACATGCATACATGTTACAAAATGGTGTTTTATTACTTGGATTGTTTTCAAGTCAAAATATGAGTAGATGCTGATTACTAATTTGCATGAGTAGACTGTTCAAATAACGTGTCCAAGGATAAATGTTAAGTGATGCATACAACTTTTGACATAATAAATGTTTTGTCTTGATAGGGCGTTGAGATATGTCCATATTATTTGAAAACTGGGACGTGCAAGTTTGGTGCAACCTGCAAGTTTGACCACCCACCACCAGGTGAAGTATTGGAGATGGCAAAGTCGCGAGGAATATCTGCAACCAATGCAGAGGAAGCAAAAAGCAACGAGGTTTCTGTTTGAGCCTATTTCCTCATTTGAATGGTAGCATAAGACCCGTTGTACTCTTAATAACAGATTGCTAACTGGATTGTTATGAGTTCTCCATTTAATGTTTAATTGACCCGCGAAAGTTCTATTCAAGTATTCAACTATTTTAACTAAAGCCTTGTTTTAAACTACATTTTCACTATAGCTGAGCTATAGTATATTAATCAATCAAACACGATTTTAAACTAGTTTTATTATTAGAGTAAAAAAAATAGAGTGAACTAGTAAAGCTATGGCTGAGCTATAATGTTTTTACCTATTTACCCAAATAAATAGGTAAAAAATTCACAAATACGTTGGTAAAAATAACTATAGCTCAGCTACTTGCTCTTTTTTCCTCCCCTCGTCGCTACCCTCCCTTTATCATTCCTTAATTAATAGCCCTCTTCCCTCATTTTCGTTTTAAGATCTTAACTAGTATGTAACCCGTGCGATCCACGGGAAGTAATTTTCTTGCATAAAATTAAATTAAAATAATACTGAAATTTAATACTTCGATAAGCAATCAAAATAACTAAAATTTAATTTATATTTGGATTGTAAACGAAGCTTCTTACTTTTCTTTTGGTCGAGACTAGAGTATGCACCGCCGAACGAACTTCTTACTATGATTGTCATGTTGAATTTTTTTTTTTTTTGGTAATGAGGATAAATTTTTCTAACAA
Organism: Astragalus glycyphyllos; assembly: GCA_963573325.1. Taxonomy (NCBI): domain Eukaryota; kingdom Viridiplantae; phylum Streptophyta; class Magnoliopsida; order Fabales; family Fabaceae; genus Astragalus; species Astragalus glycyphyllos. The sequence goes on from OY754307.1 coordinate 99,241,639, forward strand.
AGTGAAAAGTTTTGTATAATTATTAACTAATAGATTATGACGGAGATGTATTTGTAAAACAAACACACACACATAGTCAAAACAAATAGTGATCAACAACAAAATATTTAGATAAGTGATTAATTATATGATTACGAAAGGAGAAAAGAGGCATATTATAATCACCATATTAAATATGCAAGTGTTGAATACTGCATAGTGAAATTGAAGGTAGTGATGAAAGTGATATAGATAGACCTAGAAGTGAATTAGTAAAGCAAAATGGGTGGAATGATCGGAAATGTGCCCCTATTGGCATTGAAAACTTGTTGTTCTCAGGGTCAAATTAGTAAAGCAAGAAGAGAGACCATCGTTATATGATTGAATTGGAAAATTTAACGTTTTAGTTTAATTTTCTTGCGGTATATGAATTTTTAAAACTGATTACTTATTTAGGGTTTGAACTTCGATGATACCCATTTATAAAACAAAAAAAGAACTTTGATAATAGGCCACCATCTTTGAATGTCCTGTAATGTAGTCAATTTTCATCCATTTCAATAGTAGTCTAAGCGAAGAACTTAACCCACTAAGCTTGTTCATTGTATAATTTCCATTTAATTATATTGGATCAAACTCATCATCAATTGACATTTAGAGAATAGTTAAAATAAAACAACTTAACAACAAATAAGGCAAATTCATCAAGAAAGAGTTTAGAAAATTCAAGTGATACTAAGAATCAATTAGTCGCTACAAATGCATTTCTCAACAGCTAAACAGACACACACAAAGAAAGTTAAAAAGAAATGTAAAACACTAAAATATATATCTAACTTAAGTTACCGAAGAACATAAAAAACTGAAACACTATGGCCAAAACAGAACATCATAGAAAATGAAATTGAACAACTGAATCCAACTTCAATAAAAAACTCAATTCTTCTCGAGCGTGATATCCTTCATTAATAATTTGTGTAGAAGAATCTATGTTAAGTGGGTCCAAGTTCTAAGAATCCGTTAGACATATCAATTCCCACTTTTTGACCACATTTTTAACATCAATACAACCAATAGTTACACTATAACTACACCTTACTTAGAAGAAGACGCATAATTTATTCATACCTTGCCCGCAAGAGAAAATTGATAAGAAGCCACTACAAAATCAAACTCGTCTTCCTAGCCATGTTTGCATCTAGCTTCAATTTTATAAAAGGATAAAGAAGTTCCACATATAACTTTCCCATAAATTGGCTATAGCTTCATTTTTAAAAAAAGATGGTTTTCTATACCTGCAAAAGTGAAAG